>CM054147.1:44938111-44958111 GCA_028751875.1 Rapana venosa
TCATTAGTGACTTAAAAATATATTAATTGCAAATAACAGAGTCACTGACCCTAAATATGCATTCTCATAGAGAATTAAAGTAACAATGAAATCAGAGTTTGAAATAAACAGCTACTTAACTGCAAACAAACCAAAAAACAACAACCCAACACTATTTTTAAAAAAGTACAAACCAAAAAGTCACTTATAGTTAAAAAGACACAAAAGAGTGTCATACATGATAAACAGATATGATTTACACACACCACAATACAATCCAAGACGGCAAAACTAATACCAATGATGAATATGATGACGACAATCATGATAATAATTTCATTGTTGACTCATATGCCAGATTTCTCACTGAGAAAATAATGATGACAATCAATTTTTAAAAAATCAATTAAACCAAAATATAATGATGATGATGACAACGTCAACAAAGATACTATTTTCATTGTTGACTCATATGCCAAATTTCTCACTGAGAAAAATAATGGCAAAAAACAAATCAAAATATATCGATGATAACGAAGTCGGTAATAATAATATTTTTATTGTTGACCCCTATGCCAAATTTCTCACTGAGAAAAATATTGGTAAAAATCAAATCAAAATATGATGATGATAACGATGTGGACAGTGATAGTTAACTTCATTGTTGACTTGCATGGAAAATTTCTCATTGAGAAAAATAATGGTGAAAATCAAATCAAAATGAACAAAACATGTCATTAATCACAAAACCCCCCCACTGGAATGTAGGTAAATGGGTCAATGACTGAAACACACATTTCTCATTGAGAAAAAAAAGAAATGAAATGAAAGGTTGAAACAAATAACTACTTAACTGCAAAGGAATAACATTTCTCTTTTTTTAAAGTACAGATCACATAATCACCTGCAGTTAAAAAGACACAAAAAGAATGTCATAAATAATAACCACATGGGATCTGGAATATTTACAAATACCACAATACACATTCAAAACGGCAAAATCAATGGTTATGATAATACGATAATATGGTGACACCAATAGTGATGACCATGTCATTGTTGGCTCATATGCCAAATTTCTCACTTAGAAAGATAATGGTGAAATTTAGATCAACATAAATAACAAAGCGTGTTATTGATTACAACATGCAAATGAATTATGAAGGAATGAGTCACTGACCCCAAACACATTATTTCTCATAGAGATAAAACTATAAACTGCAAGCAACAATCAAAAAGAATATTTGTAAATACAGACATAAAATTCACTTGAGGTTTTAAAAAAGTTGTGTTTTTTTTAGCTGATGTTCTTCCTTAGAGAAATTTATATTTGATTCTGAGCTGGAAATCATTTCTTTTCTTTTAAGACATATGCATGCTAAAGAAAACCATTTAGGGTCCTGCATTATCAGTGTCCATGGTGTGTGAAAAAGATCATTTGCAATCATCTGTGGTTTTTTTCTACCCAACAATTACAGCCAGGGACCCACTGTTTCTCAGAGTGTTCTTTATCAGGCCCACAACAGAACTCCAGAGAAAGCTGCTTTAACAAAACATTGGTCTGAAAAACTCCTAAATGAAGAAGAAACTTTCCAAATATCAACTGTGTGAACATTACAGTGAGTTTTCTACTTGGGTTTATTTCTTCTTTCAGATTGGTAAACACAGTTCCTGAAAAGTTGATAACAAGTGTCACAAAGTCACACCGTTAAGCATTGACAGGCTACAAAAGCTACTCAAAACCAGCTTTTGAATATGTGCTACGTTTGAAAATCCCATGAGAAAAACAAATTTGAAGATACATTTACAGCGGAGATTATAATTATATCATCATCAAATGGAGGGTGGAAATTGCTGCTGATGAACATTCATGTGTTGAATATGTGGGCAGAAAGAACCAGGCATAAACAACCAGCCCATAGGATTTATAATATTTACAAATACCACAATACCATTTCAAAAATAGCAAAATCAGTGATTATGATGAATATGATGACGAAATGATGATCATGTCATTGTTGACTCAAATGAAAAATTTCTCACTGAAAAAACAATGGTAAATTTTAGATAAAAAAAAGCATGCTATGATTACAAAACCCATATGAATGATAAAGAAATGAGTCATTGACTCTAAACCCATTATTTCTCATAGAGAAAAAGTAGAAATAAAAATAAAAATGATAAAAACTGCAAAAAGTTGAAAATACATTTTTGTAAATACAGACATGAAAATCATTTGCAGTTGTTAAAAAGTTTATTCATTCAAGCTGATTTTTTTTGCCTTAAAGAAATTTAGATTTGATTCTGAGCAGGAAAATATGTCATGGGTTTCTTTTTTAGTCATCTGCATGCTAAAGAAAATCATTTAGGGTCCTGCATTATCTTGTCCATGGTCTGTGAAATAAATCCCACAATTAGTTTTGTTTCTACTTTATTATGACAGTCAGAGAATCTGTACTGTTCCTCCGAATGTTCCTTATCAGGCACACAGAAGAATACCAGAGAGATCTGCTTTAACAAAACATTGGTCTGAAAAACTCCTAAATGAAGAAGAAACTTTCCAAATATCAACTGTATGAACATTACAGTAAGTTTTCTACTTGGGTTTATTTCTTCTTTCAGACTGGTAAAATACAGTTCCTGAAAAGTTGATAACAAGCATCACAAAATCACACTGTTAAGCATTGATAGGCTACAAAAGCTACTCAAACCCAGCTTTTGAATGTGTGCTACGTTTGAAAATCCCATGAGAAAAACAAATTTGAAGATACATTTACGGTGAAGACTATTGATCATCATCAAATGGAGGGTGAAAATTGCTGCTGAGGCACATTCATGTGCGGAATATGTGGGCAGAAAGAAGGACTAGGCACTTGAGGATAACCAAAAAGGGCTATCGGAGACCTGAGTCTTGGAGACATAATATTCTTTTGCGAAGGTAAAACAGCGGATGTGTCAAAAGTAGTGTGAATCAGATGATGACAAGAGTCAGGAGTACTCCTCTTTGCCTCCAAAAGTCTGGCAGAAAGGTTGTTGGCATTACAGCCTAGGAAAGACTTAGACGTATCTTCATTGTTTTCTGAAAATGCCCGAAAATCATTTTGACATTGTATAGGAGCTGAGCCCAAGGGGGCAGAAGCATAGTTTGCCACGGCAGGAAAACCCTGGTACCTCTCCGGGCCTAGTTTGGCAGTGACTGTGTCTGTGTCTGTGCTGTAGTAGTAGTCATTCCAGCCGAGAGCAGAGGCATACTGGGCAGGCAGACAGCACACCTCACTGTTGCCCTCATGCTGGGCCCGAGACCTGGCACGCCGACGTCTGAAGTCTCCTGTGGTGAAGTCTTCTTCACAGCAGGGGTGGATCCTCCAGAAGTGGTATTTCCCATTCCTGGCTCTCTCACATTTCTGGAAACATTCGTTGACTGATAGATTGTGTCTCACAGAGTTTCTCCATGTCTTATCCTTGTTGTTATAAAAGGGATAATGTGTCATGATATGTCCGTAAATGTCTTGCAGCACCATCTTCTTATTAGGGGAGCTGAGAATGGCTTTAGCAATTAATGCAATGTAAGAAATGGACGGTCTTTGAGTTTTCGACTGGTTGCTGGATTTGCTGCTGGTCTGTGCACTGTGCCCACCAGTGTACAGTCCTGTTTTCCTGTGTTGCGGAGCTTGGTTACTAAGGCAGGCTGATCCCTCAACGTCAGCAGAAAGCGCTCCATTAGTGAAGGCAATTCCCTTGATAGCATCGAGTGAAAACAAAATGCTGCTTTTCTCTTTGTTGTTGTTGTTGTTTGTTGTTGTTGTTGCTGACCACACTGTGGGTCTTAGGGTCAGCAACGACATCGGAACAGTGCAGGACAGATGTCTGAGGAGAGACTCCAGGACGTGGAAGAGAGCTAAGCGGCACAGGAGGACACTCAGCGGCACAACACTGAATCGCCTTCTTGGGTGTGCTGGTCTCTGACACTGACACAGAAGGAAGCAGCATGTTGCCACATTTCCATAAAGACCCGGCTGTAAGATCGTGCTTTCTATCCACAGTCTGTTGGCAGCAGGGGACACTGGATGAAAAGGTCTGCACGTGCTGGTTGTTAGACACTGATCTCTGGGGCTTGCTGTGGTCTTCTCTCTGAAACTGGGTGGACGAGCTTTGCTGTCTTCTCAGACTTTTAGCAGAGGATGAGTCACCGCTGTCTTGCTGGCTTGCCGAGGTTTGAACACAGGCCTCTGCCGGCCAGAGGAGCGAAGTCCTGTGGCTGAGGGATGGAACCACTTTGTCAGTGTTGGTCTCATTCGCGACTTCAAAGTCATGCAGATGTTCATACAAACCGTTGTTCTCGAACAGGAAATGAAAATCACCCGCGTTTGTTGTCACGTTTGAGGGCGCAGCCATGGTTTTTATAGTCAAGAAATCTTGGTTTTTCTCTCTCCCAACAGTAGTGTCTTGCTGCCTCTCAAATGCTCATGTTCTGCAGATTATTTAAGCCGTGCACAGCAGAGAAATGGTTAAACTTTCTTTGTGTGAAAAGGTGTACATGTCTAAGATATGAGCGAACTATGCTGATGGAAGATCATGAACTGTTCGAAGAGTACTCCAGTCACAATGGGATATCAAAGCATTTGTGTGTATTTCTAAAGACATCTGCACACTAAAAGACAACAACAATAACAACAGCAACAACAACAACGACAAAGACCGCAGCTCTACATTGCCATTAAACTGCGCCCATACATAATTCACTTTTGTTTTTGTTTTTAATGCCTTTTTACCACTCACATTTGAATCAAACCGCCATCAGTTCACTTGTCCAGTACTTCATCCAGAATATCAGAGTCCCACCTCATTCACTTTCTGTCTTTCACTCAACACCCACGAACAGTTGCAAGCCCCGGTCACTTGACTCCCAACACAAATAAAACAACCCACACAACTGCCACGCAGCTGGTGGTCAAACACTAAAAGAGGGGATGTCTGGCCTCGCACACAGCAGCACTGTATCACACTGAGCGACTTTGAAGCAGGATCCCATGGTCTGGTTTTGCTATGGTTACATTATTTGCCCACCCTCCAAAAATAGGCAGAGTTTGCATGAAATACTTGCGCACATAGCATCCATCATCCTTCGCAAAGCGCAGACAGTCAGGTGCCAAGTCAGGAAATAAGGTGGAGAGAGAGAGAGAGAGAGAGAGAGAGAGAGAGAGAGAGAGAGGAGAGAGAGAGAGAGAGAGAGGAGGGGGGGGGGGGGGAGGGAGGGAGGGACTTGGTCTTCAGTGCGTAGGTCTCGTTGATTGGTGACACAGGCAAGACTCCCTGGTAGGTCTGACCTGACTGAATGTATACATGTAGGTACACCTGGCCGCGGGTTATGTGTGTTTGTGTTTTTGTTTGTTGTTGGTTTGGGTTGGGGTTTTTTTTCGTTTTGTTTTTGTGAATGAACGTCTACCAGTTTAGTCATCGCTGCTCCTCCTCCTCCCTCTTTCTCTGGTTTTCTGCCTATTTCTTTGATCTGTGTGTGTGTGTTTAGTGTGTGTGTAGTATGTGTGGTGTGTGTGTGTGTGTGTGTTTAGTGTGTGGTTGTGTTGTGTGTGTGTGTAGTGTGTGTGTGTTTAGGGGGTGTGTGTGTGTGTGTGTGTGTTGTGGTGTGTGTTGTGTGTGTGTGTGTGTGTGTGTTGTGTGTGTGTGTGTGTGTGTGTGTGTGTGTGTGCGTTGTTGTTGTTGTTGATTTCAATTTTAACGTCTGTTCACTTCTAGTGATATTAGACGATGTGCGTGTGCGTGCGTGTGTGTGTGTGTGTGTGTGTGTGTGTGCGTGTGTGTTGCGCGCGCGCGCGCGCGCGCGCGCGTGTGTGTGTGTGTGTATGTGTGTGTGTCTGTGTGTTATATATCTTCAGTTTAACGTCTATTCACATTTAGTGATTTTAGACGGGGGAAAAAATCTAACAAAGAAAAGCAAACGATAACTGAAAAATCTGTGTGTGTGTGTGCGTGTGTGTGTCTTTCCGTCTGTCTGTCTGATTGTCTGTCTGTCTGTCCCTCCTGATGGTGATCATGATGATGATGGTGATGATGATGATGATGATGATGATTGTCATCGTTATTGTATTATCATTACCACCACCACCACCATCATCATCATTATCATCATCATCACCAGTCATCTAATCAAAGGACCGACCAACGACCTCATCAAATAAGAACGCCAATAAACAGGCAAACAAGCAAACAAGAAAGAAAGAAAGCAAGCAAGAAGAAAGAAAGAAAGAAGAAAGATTTGAGACTAACAGGATTGAAGGTTAAAAAAAGAAAAAAAGAAAGAAAAAAGACAGGAAGGAAGGAAGGAAGGAAGAATTAAAGATTGAAAGACAAACAGGATTAAAGGTAGAAGAAGGAAAGAAAAAAACAAAAGAAAAGGAAACCGAAAGAAAGAACGAAAAGAAAATAATATTTTTGTTAAAAAAGAAAGAAGAAAAAACAACAAAAAAGACCCCCCCCCCCCCCCAGACAACCAAACACACACACATCACACACACACACACACACACACACAACACACACACACACATACACACACACACAGAGCCCAGTAGAGTATTTGTTGTAGTTACTTTATAATTGTTTCATGTTAACAATCTGTTGAATTTAAATTTTTTTCTCATGTTTAAGATTCCCTCCCCCCCCCCCCCTTTGATTGCATGAAAATTCCAACACACTTGTTACCTAATCAGTCTTTTCTCTATCCATTCCCTTCTAGTTCCACTACATTTTCCACATCCCTCGTCTAATATCACTGAGTGTGAACAGACGTTAAATTGAAGACAACAACAACAACACACACACAAACCTAACAACAATCTATTTCTGGCTGTCATTCTCATTTATTCCTTCTGTTATTTCGAGGATATACAAACAAAAAACGATCCCAAAACCAACACACACAAAAACAGGAAAAAACCCCACAGAAAGAAACCAAAACAGAGCGAAACAAAACAAAAAAAGAATAACTGTGCCATTTACTTTTTGCGAAGAAGTCAGAAACACTGATGTTTGTTGTGTGTGGTTTTTTGTTCTTTCCAAAGAGCAAAACAATATTTTCAGCCCATTACTAATGAGACATCAGACAGGGGCTGCAACACCTGACTTCCTGTTTACGGTGACCAAGTCGGAGTAAGCACCCCCAAAAAGCATGGTTGGTAGCCGACGCTTCGCGTTGGTAAGACATTTTATTGTTTTTGTTCACTAAAACCGCTCTTTAAGCACTCTGAAATTGCGTGTTTTGTGAGTGTGTGTGTGTTTTGTTTTGTTTTGTTTTGTTTAATGTCTATTCACTACATGGTGATTTAGACACACCCGCATTCATACCAAAGTACCTATTATTACACACCGCTTCTCTCTCTCTCTCTCTCTCTCTCTCTCTCTCTCTCTCTCTCCCCTACACGCACCCACATCCACACACACATATAAGTATATAAATATATACATATATATAAATATATATATATATGTATATACATATATATAAATATATATATATTAATATATATATATGTAATTACAGTAAAGGTTTTACAGGTGAAGAATATATGACTTCAGCAACTGACACTGTGTGGTGTGTGTGTGTGTGTGTGTGTGTGTTGTGTTTGTGTGTGTGTGTGTGTTTTGTTTTGTTTTGTGTGTGTGGTGTGGTGTGGTGTGGTGTGGTGTGTTGTGTGTATGTGTGTGTGGTTTTGTGTGTGTGCTGTGTTTGTGTGTGTGTTGTGTGTGTGTTTGTTCTTGTGAGTGTGTGTTTGTTCTTGTGTGTGTGTTTTGTGAGTGTGTGTGTTGTGTGTGTGTGTTTTGTGTATGTGTGTTGTGTGTGTGTTTGTTCTTGTGTGTGTGTGTGTGTGTGTGTGTTTTGTCTGTGTGTTTGTTTTTTCCGTTCCTCGGCTAGCGATTCGCGCGAGGATCACAAAATGGTCACCTATTTTGCGTGTGCCACTGTTTTCACCCACCATTAAGGTACCCACATTTCGACTTCCGGGATGTGTGTTTAAACAGGGCACCCGCGTGCATGCGGGTGTGTGTGTGTTGTATATATATATATATATAAAATAATAATAATATATATATATATATATAAATAATATGAATATATATATAGAGAGAGTGAGAGAGAGAGAGAGAGAGAGAGAGAGAGAGAGAGAGAGAGAGAGAATTGTCGCCCATTCCTACCCGCACAAAATAACCTAACTCTTTCGAAAGGCTCAACGGATTTTTAACCCTGTGCGCAAGATGTTCTGCGTACATTTGCAGTCGGGGTTGTTGGTTTATAGTCTCATTCGAAGGACTTTTGGTGAATGGAGTCAGTAGTTAATGTTCACCCAGTATAAAAAAAATAATTCCCTCAAACGAGCGCCTCGGTGGTCGCTCAGTCCCAGGCAGTAAGATCACGAGCGCTACACTCTAACCACTCGGCTATCCTGTTCAACCCCCCCCCCCCCCCCCCCTCGCCCCCCGAAATTATATCCGCAACCTCATTTTCTTCGTTCACAATACCCAAAGTCTTGATGCGTCTACCATTAATAGTGGGCAAAAACGGTCGTATACCCAACATCGGGAGAGCTCAGTGGTCAGAGCACTCGCCTTCCCCCAGCTAAGGTTAAGCAGCATCGAGCGTGGTTACCAAAGTGGATGGATGACCGTTTGCGTGCCTTGGCTTCAGTACAGTTTCCCCAGTTCACCCAGCTGTAAATGGGCACCTTGCCCTCTTTAGGGTCGGGGAAGGTAAAGCAGCGAGGGAGAGGAGATGAGCACCGCCCTCAATATGCTGGCCCCTTGAGAAGTGAGGTCTTTGATGCCTCGCTCCCCTACGACCACACAGGTTATGGAACACCTTTTACCCTAAACCTCATAACTGGTGAATCTCTTTTTGTTGTTGTTGAAAACCTTCATTTTTCCACGTTCAATACATCATCAATATTGTCAGTATTACTGATCCACACCCTGAGGCAGTGGTTAGCGACTTGGGTTACGGACTGGAAGGTTAAGGGTTCGAATCCCTTAGTCATAGAGATTTTTTTTTAAGGCTCCTACCTAGAGTGAGTTTGCTGCGAGCTCATTTTGGGAAGACTGGGGCCACACAGTTAACTTTCATCCACTTTACGGGGATGCGATTTTGAGAGTGTTACTCAAATGACCTGATCAACACCGCAGGTGTCTGTATCTCTCGGGTCCGGTTGACGCCGGGACACAAACACTACGATAGAGGAAGCGCAGAGTCGAGTCGTCCAGAGCTGCCAATTAGCCTCAAAGCGCGTGCACTTCCTTAGCAACGTCATGACACCATCCTCCTCCTCCTCCACCTCGTCGTCATTGATGGTCGTCACGCAAATAAAAAGAAAAGTGTCTCTCTGTCTCTCCTCCGTGGTCCCGGTTCTTTCTTTCTTTATCTTTGAATCTTTATTTTTCAAGGGTAACAGAATAAGCATACGCATACTTTTTTTCAACCGGTTGCTTCAGTATCACGATGACCTCAGCTTCGGTTTTCTTCCCTTCGTACACTTCTGTGCCTGTGGTGAGTTTGTTGTCCCAGCCTTCCCGGTCGGTCGGGCGGGCGGACGTTCACGGGAGAGGCTCGTGGTTGTGGAGGATGTTGTGGTGGTCGCCATCCCTAGTGGTGGTGGGGGTTTCTTAATTAATCAGTCTGGCTCCGCGACTGAGCAATTACTGCCTGCCAGTAGGGGGCTCAGCAGGTGGTGCTCTGCCTATGGCCTGACGTTGAAAGGCTTCCTGTGGACTTGTCACCCCTGAGTATGTGGCATAACGACTATGGGTAGGGCTGGGTTGAAATGTCGTTGTTGTTGTTATTGTTGTTTTGTTGTTGTTGTTGTGGTGGTGGTGGTTGTGGTTGGTGGTGGTTGGTGGTGGTGGTTGGTGGTGTGGTGGTGGTGGTGTGGTTGTGGTTGGTGGTGGTGGTGGTGGTGGTGGTGGTGGTGGTGGTTGGTGTGGTGGTGTGGTGGTGGTGGTGTGGTGGTGGTGGTGGTGGTGGTGGTGGTGGTGGTGGTGGTGGTGGTGGTGGTTGGTGGTGGTGGTGGTGGTGGTCCCCAGCTTAAACACCCTGGGGGGGGGGGGGGGTCACCCAGAATATGCACTCTGACTCACTCATCATTCCACTTGAGAATCACCGTGAGGTTGAAACTGCGCCACCGAATGAGAAGTTTGCGTGTATGACTGGGGTTGTTGTTGTTTTTTTAAAAAAGTACCTCGCCATACAGGCAGCCATACTCCGACCTCAGAGGGTTTTTTTTCTCCTTTAAAAAAGAGTGCAGTTTGTTACATTAAGAGTTTTGTCGTGGCTGAAGGCAATCCCAACACAAACAATCTACAACATATTATCAACATTTTAGTGTAGGGCCTTGGCAATTTGCTGACATCGATAACTGACACAGTGTTTGGCCTGGGCCAAGAGAGATTGACATGAACTGCGCGATGACAACAGCAGCACAGGAGCGTCACAGACCACGAGACAGCCAAAAAACAAACAAACAAAAAAGACTGAAAAAACAACTTTATTTCTTTTTAATATAATAATTATGATTGGCCTTTTTTTTAATAATAATATATGGAATTTATATAGCGCTGAATCTTGCAAAAAAACAAACAAATCGAAGCGCTTGCACTCAATCATTTACAGGCATACAACTCTCCATAAACATAATGAGCAACAGATCTCAAATCCATGCGCGCGCACTACGCGCGCACACACACACACACACACACACACACACACACACACACACACACACACACACACACACACACACACCACACACACACACTCACACACACACACACACACACACACACACACACAACACACACATACGGAACAACACTTAGAAGGTGAAAGATGCTGTTGAAAATTAGGGACAGATATGTGGGGGGAAAGTCTCAGGTAGGAAATAAGTGTGTTTTGAGGCTGGATTTGAAGGAATCAAGTGAAGGCTTTTGACGAAGTGAAAGAGGGAGGTCATTCCAGGTGGATGGACCAGAAACAGAGAAGGAGCGACGGCCAACAGTGGTTTGTTTGAATCTGGGTGTTCGAAAGCACAAAGTATCTGCGGCTGAACGAAGGGAACGGGATGGAGTGTACAGGTGAAGACAGTTACAGAGATAAGAGGGTGCAGATTTGTGGAGACATTTGAAACAGAGGGTATTGATTTTATACTCCAGTCTTTGTGAGACAGGCAACCAGTGAAGAGATCGCAGAAGAGGAGTGATGTGTTCAGATTTTTTCTTTCTTAGGACCAGTCGAGCTGCAGAGTTTTGTATGCATTGAAGAGAGTGGATAGATGATGCTGGTAGGCCAGCCAAAAGAGAATTACAGTAGTCTAAACGTGAAAGAATGAGAGATGTGACAAGCTTGGAAGTTGCATCAGTGGACAGATACTTGCGAATCGCGCTTATGCGCCGTAATTGATAGTAGCAAGACTGGCAGGTCTGGGTGATGAATTTTTTCATAGAGAGTGTGTTATCAAGAACTACTCCTAAATACTTCACAGAGTTGGACAAAGGAACTGACGTATTGCCGAATTCTATTGAAGTTTTTGTGATAGAGGAAAGTTTATGTTGGGTCCCTATGAGCATGGCTTCGGTTTTATCGGCATTAAGTTGTAACTTGTTCTGAGTCATCCAGTTTTGAATGTCTTGAAGGCAGTAGGACATATTTGTCAGGAGGGAAGGCAAGTTTTCAACAGTATCGCTGCACTGAAGCTGAGTATCATCGGCATAGAAATGATGATCAATATGGTGGTTGTTTATTATATGTGAGAGTGGAGCAGTGTAGAGAGTAAAGAGAACAGGGCCCAGGACTGATCCCTGCGGGACTCCACATTCCATTTTGACAGGTTTTGATTGAATTTTGTTTACAATAACTTTCTGGAACCGGTCTGTGAGGTATGAAGTAAACCAGGTGAGGGCTGTGCCATTGATACCAAACGTATTTTGGAGGCGAGAAAGAAGAATTGAGTGATCTATGGTATCAAAGGCTGCAGATAAGTCAAGAAGAGTGAGGAGGGAGATTTTTCCTGCATCAGAAGCAAGTAGAAGTGTATCTAAAGTATGGACTAGGGTGGTTTCGGTGCTGTGGTTGGGGCGATAGGCAGACTGAAAAGTGGGAAGAAGATCATTGGAATGAAGGTGACTGTTGAGCTGTTTGAGAACTTTTTCTAGTACTTTAGAGACAAAGGGTAAGTTTGAGACAGGCCTATAATTCTTCAGAATGTTGGGATCGAGGTCGTGCTTTTTCAGTAGAGGTGTGACTATTGCTGTTTTAAGAGCTGATGGAAAATTTCCTGACTGAAGAGATGAGTTTACTATTTTAGTGATAATAGGCACAAGTTGTGGAAGGCATTGTGAGAAAACAGGAGCAGGTATGGGATCAAGGTCGCATGATTTTATAGTCATTTCCTTCAGAATTGTCATGATTTCTTTTTCACTTGTGGGATGGAAGGAAAAGAGAGGAGTGCCAGTGAACTGGGGGTCAGGAGGCACGGGCTGGAATTGAGTTTGATCAAGTCTGGAGCGTATGTTTCGAACTTTGTCTGAAAAGAAGGCAGAAAATATGGATGGAAGTTCAGACAGGCTGTGGGTGTTAGGCAGAGGAGTTGTTTTTGCAGATCCAAGGAGATTTGAGGTGAGGGAAAAAAGAGATTTTATGGATGTAGCACAGAGAATTTTGGAAGAGTAGTAGTCTGTCTTTGCTGAATGGATTAAGAGTTTGACTTTGTTTATTTGTTTTCGGAAAAGCTGTTTGTTGATTTCGGTTTTTGACTTCCGCCACTGCCGTTCTAGTTGCCGGCGTTTGCGCTTCGCTATCAAGATGTCTTGGGTATACCATGGCGCACAGGGTCTGTCAGGGAGGAGATGATCAGTAGGAGGTGCATGCTCATCGAGCAGTTGGCGGAGAATAGTGTTATAGTGATCAGAGAGGTCAGTGTGGTCAGAGATTTGTGAAAAACGTTCGGAAGCTTGGGAAGAGAAGGTATGAATGTCTAAGGCCTTAAGATTGCGACGAGTTATGGAACCCTTGGCATAGGCATGGCCACGAAACAAAGATCCAATGGCCTTATTGAAACCGGTCTCTTGGGAACAGTCCACGCGAGAGACAGAGAATGTTGGTTGTTGTTTTTTTTGTGTTTTTTTTGCTGCCTCATCTTCTGTGACGTCCCCCGTCCTGCTGTTCCCACCCCGCTCATTCCAATGTCCCCGCCACAGCCATACCCAGACTTGTTATGTCTCATCCTCAGAGTCGGAGGTCCACAGGGAGCCCATCACTATCAGGTCGCTGTGGGGCCACCAGCCAGAGGGGCCCTGCACTGCTGCTGGGTCACTATGGTGGTGTTCAGTGGTGCCTGTTCAGAGCTAACATACGCAGGACACCACCTACTAAGCCCCTTACTAACGCCAGTATTAGCTCAGTCGCGGAGCCAGACTGAGTGAGTTGCCCACCCGAGGTGGCAACCACCACGACGTCCCTCCAACGACTTTCCCCCGCGAACCTCCAACTCCAAAGACAAACTCACCACAGGCACAGAAGTGTATTGGCAAACTGAATCTGAGGTCACCATGAGACCAGAGCAACTGGGACCACCGAATCAGAGACTTTTTTTTAATTGCATGATGATCAATGACAATGAGGATGACGTAATTATGCTGCTTTAAGTCACGGCAGATTTCTCTGAGTGAAATTCGGGCTGCTCTCCCCGGGGAGAGCGCGTCACCACAAGAGCAGCGCCAACCTTTTTTTTTTTTTTGGCTTGGCACACAACTCACACAAATGGAGGAATATAGTGAAGAGTTCTTTAGTGTGGCGTGTTGATAACCCCCCTTGGGAGATGAGGGAAGAAGAAAAAGAATTAAAAGAAGAAGACGGGGAAAGGGGGGGGGGGGGAGGGGGGGATGGACAGGAGGAGAGAAAGAAGTTAAAGAAAAATTCAAAGAAGAAGAAAACAACAAAAACAACAAGAATTTGCAAAGGAGAAGACTTTCGAAGAAGAAGAAGGAGGAGGAGGAGAATTGCGAAGAAGAAGAAGAACAATAACAAGAAGAAGAACAAGAAGAAGAACAAAGAAGAACCAGAAGAATTCGAGGAAGAAAAGAAGTTAAACAAGAATGAGAAGAAAAGAAGAAGAAAAAGAAGAAGAAGAAGAAGAAGAAGAAGAAGAAGAAGAAGAAGAAGAAGAAGAATTTAAACAAGATTTGAGAAGAAGAAGAAGAAGAAGAAGAAGAAGAAGAAGAAGAAGAAGAAAGAAGAAGAAGAAGAAGAAAGAAGAAGAAGAAGAAGAAGAAGAAGAATCAAACAACAACAACAACAACAACAAGAACCAGAAGAAGAAGAATAAAAAGAAGAAGAACAAGAAGAAGAACAAGATCAAGATCAAGATCAAGAAAGACAAGAACAAGAAGAACAAGAAGTTAGGAAGAAGAAATATCTAAAGAATTCTAAGAAGAGAAAGTAGCAGAATTCAAAGAAGAAGAACAACCACAAAACAAGAACAGGAAGAAGGACCAGAACACGAACAAGAAATTCGGCCAGAAATATTACCAGCGACGTTAGTACATGAATGTATTACACTTGCTGATACCAGTGGCTTACTGTTTATGCTGTTGGTGCTGCTGCTACTGCTGCTGTTGTTGTTGCTGCTGCTGCTGCTGCTGGTGCTGCTACTGCTGGTGGTGGTGCTGCTGCCGCTGACGACAGTGGTGATGATGGAGGAAGTGGTAGTGATGGCTGTAGTTAATGATGTTGACGATAACGGCCGTGGTAAAATTGGTGGTGGTGGCGGTGATGAGGATATCAATAGTAGTTAATGTGTGTGTGTGTGTGTGTGCTCGCGCATGTGTGTTTGTGTGTGTGTGCGTGTGTGCCTGCCTCTGTGTGTGTGTGTGTGTGTGTGTGTGTGTGTGTGTGTGTGTGGTGTGTGTGTGTGTGTGTGTGTGTGTGTGTGTGTGTGTGTAGGGGGGAGGACACTTGTAAACAAGAAAAAGCACACGAGACTTTTAGTAATCCTCGAAAAAACAGAATAGACAGATACATGAATAAATACATAAAGAAATAAAACACACACACACACACACACACACACACACACACACACACACACACACACACACACACATACGCGCGCGCATAGGGGGAAGGGAGATAAGGAGTGTCATTGTAGACGCAATTATCATTGCTAATGGCTGTTGAGCGCCATATTACAGGTATTTGTATGAAGCGGGGGGGGGCGGGGGGGGGGGGGGGGGGGGGGGGGGGGGGGATTTTTTGCTCGATATATTTCTATTTCTTTTGCATTGTATTGCTTTGTCTTTTCTAATTCTTTTTTTTCTTTCTCTTTTGTCAACATTTTTTTCTTGTCTTGCTTTGTGTTTGTTTCTCAGATGGATGGATGGCTGAGAAAAAGTAAATGCATTGCTTAGTCGGTGTACCATCTGGAAATGAATATTTGACTTTGACTTTCCACACACACACACACACACCCCACACACACACAACAACACATATATATATATATATATATATATATATATATATATATATATATATATATATATATATATATATATATATATATATTATACCACACACAATTCAAAGAAGAAAAACAACAAAACAAGTACAGGAAGAAGAACCAGAACAAGAACAAGAAATTCGGCCAGAAATATTACCAGCGACGTTAGTACATGAATGTAGTACACTTGCTGATACCAGTGGCTTACTGTTTATGATGTTGCTGCTGCTGCTACTGCTGCTGCTGCTGGCTGCTGCTGTTGTTGCTGCTGCTGTTGGTGCTGCTGCTGCTGATGCTACTGCTGGTGGTGCTGCTGCCGCTAATCAATATCAATACCGGCTCCACTCCGCCAAAAGCCCTTCAGATGAGACTATAAACCTTTGTACGAACGTATAACAGAACATCTTGCACACATTAAACCCCGTTCCACCTTTAGGAAGAGTAGACCATGTCAAGCCGGTGGGATCGGATGACATTTAACAAAAAAAACACATGCATGCGCAATGTTGACGTGTTAAGACTTCTTCCCTGAAGTCAGAATGCGGGTACTTTAATGATTGGTAAACGGTTGAATATTGCCAAATTTTGCCATCGATCAATCGGAGCTCTAGCCGGTGAATGAAAACCCTTTAAAAAATCTGTTAATTGTAAGCTAAAAAAAAAACCCCAACTATTCTAACTTGAGAATAAACCCCAAACATGGCTTTCTGATATGCGTATGATTTAATAAACATCCTCATCCATAATTATGCAGACATTTTCTCTTCTCTCTCTCTCTCTCTCTCTCTCTCTCTCTCTCTCTCTCTCTCCTCTCTCTCTCTCTCTCCCCAAATACAAACAACAGCCCTATTAAAAACGATCAGTTTTCAGTTTCTTTATTATTTCTTTATGCAACTAATTTTCTTGCAATATACGTTGAGTATCTACCACAAAAAAACCAACAAATTATCGAGGTACATTATAATAACTGTTATGTACAATAGTAACGACAAGTGTCGTTGTTTTACGTACGTGTCCAGTACAAAATCGATATTATGTACACACTTTTGTTGCTATAAACCTTATTACCCTTTTTAAGATTACTACAACACAATGCGATTGTTGTGTTTCGCTAATGGTAAAAGAGATTGAACTGTACAACAAATCATAATCACAACCACCAAAAAAAGTGATGGTAGTTTATATCTTTTCATTCTTGCGAATGAACTTGCGTGTAAAAGTTACTTTGTTATGATTTTTTAAAATATCGAAAATGATACCTATAAATCTGTTAAAATGTTTAAAACATGGGTATGTTTTTTTCCATTTCAAAACAAACAGAAACAACAAGAAAGAATTGAATCTATTAAATCCGTTCTTTCGTTTCGATGTGTTTCTCTCTCTCTCTCTCTCTCTCTCTCTCTCCTCTCTCTCTCTCTCTCTCTCTCTCTCTCTCCTCCACACCCACACACACACACACACACACACTCACACTCACACACACACACACACACACACACACACAAACACACACACACACACGTTTGCGAGTGTATTTATATATGCGTACCCTTTAGGTTGAATGATATTGCACGTGCATATAAGCGTATGTGTGTGTGTGTGTGCGGAGAGGTTAGTTTACCAAATATTGCTGAATAAGCAGTAAATATAATAATAACAATAATAATACAATATGCATACCGTCATATTTGGCTTTGCAGATCAGAAATGTCACGAATTAACAATTTATCTTTACAACAATACAATGACGCTTTTTAATATATATATATATATAATATATAATATATATATATATATATATATATATATATATATATATATATATATATATATAATATATAATATAATATAATATATATATAATAATGTTTATATAATGCACATGTTGCCACCAGAAAAAAAACCGCACACAAAAACCGAAAGCAACAATTTAGTAACTCACTTGAACAAAAATCAAAACAACAACAACAACAACAACAACAGCAGCAACATCAAAACATACAACAAACGTTTTAAAGAAATGCTAGAAATACCAAACAAAAGTACGCAGCAGCGGCAACAACAACAACAAATATGTGGCGATAGACTTGTGGCGGGTGTGAAATTCGAGAAGTCAATCATAACAACAGAGGCTAGTTGATGGGAAGTAATAACAAGCAACAACGACAAAAAAGAAACAATAAGATATAGATCTATCTATCTATCTATCTATCTATATCTATCTATCTATATATATCCATATCTATATCTATCTATCTATCTATAATATCTATATATATATATATCTATATATATATAGATAGAGATAGATAGATAGATAGATAGATAGATAGATAGATAGATAGATAGATAGATAGATAGATAGATAGATAGATAGATAGATAGATAGATAGATAGATAGATAGATAGATCAAAGGCAGGACAAATAAAGCTGGGGGGTTTCATGGCGGATCATAAGCGTGTCAGCTTCGAATGCTCAACTTTGTAATCACAGTCTGTAATAACACTGTAGCTATTCACTTTGATCAAACACACACCCACGCGCACGCGCGAGCGCGCCTGCGTGAACATACACACAACATACATACATACATTACACACGCGCGCGCACGCACGCACGCACATACACACTACACACACACAGTATACACACACCACACCACACACACCACACACACACCACACACCACACCACCACCACCACACCACAAACACACACACCACCACACATACACACACCACCACCCCCACACCACCACACCACACCACCACACCACACCACCACACCACTTCACACCACACCACAAACACACCACACCACACACACACACACACACACACACACACAAAAACAGAAGCACCATCATAACAGCTGAGAAGTAACCCCCCCCCCCCCCACCCCCACCCCCCAAAAAAAATGTACTTGCGCTAAAATCTTATTTTCAAAAATCTTCATGCATACAATACCGTACTCGAAATCAAATTGTGTTCCTTTTCCGTTAAACACTAAGCAAGAAATGCAACCTCCCCCCCCCCCCCCCCCCCCCCCCATCACCTACCCCCATCACCCAAAACAAGAACAAAAAAGCACATGACTTGAACTCAAAGATTCTTATACTAGAACACGAGTACTTTATTCCATTATCCTCGAAATAAAAAGAATTGACAAATAAAATAAATATTTTAAAAAGTATACATTTTTACTTTTGAAACCGTGACCGTTACAAAAATCCAAATAATTTTGTATTCTTTCTCTCCTCTCTTTTACGAAAATGCAAGTTATTATGTACTAGTATCGTTCATTTTCTCGGTTATAAAAATCCAAGTATTTATTTCTTTATTTATACCACTTTAAGTCACGGCAGATTTCTCTGCGTGAAATTCGGGCTGCTCTACCCGGGGAGAGCGCGTCGCCACAAGAGCAGCGCCACCCATCTTTTTTCTTGTTCCTGTCTGCAGCTTTATTTGTTTCCCTATCAGAGTGGCTTTTTTTTCTACAGAATTTTGCCAGGGACAACTCTCTTGTTGTCGTGGATTCTTTAACGTGAGCTAAATAGTTTTATGTAACACACGGGACCTCGGTTTATCGTCTCATCCGAAAGACTAGCACCCAGACCACCACTCATGGTCTAATAGATGGGAGGAAAAGTTTCGGGCCCAAACGGGATTCAAACCACCGCACACCTCCGACCCGGACTTTTGGCTTTCTAGGCAGGCGCGCTACCTCTAGACCTCTATTACCTCGCTACCTCACCTCTCCACTATTTTTGTATGCTATCTGTCTTCCCCTTGACAAAAATCCAAATAATTTTGTGTCCGTATTTTTTCTTCTCCTTTGCAAAAATGTTCGTAATTCTGTGTTCGCAATTTTTTTGTTCACTGACACCATTACGAGGGTGTGTAGGCTACTAATCAAAATGACAGGTTTTTATGAACAAGGTGAGTTTGCTTTGTCGGAAGAAATAGCTGGTGTGTTCCCTGTACCTAACGTTATACCTCAAATTTGCAGGTTTGGTAACAGTAAGGGAACAGTACAAAGAGGGAGACGAAGAGGCAGAGAACAGAGAAAACGATGGGAAGACAACATCAGAGAGTGGACTGGTCTTGAATGGAACGATTTGCTTCGGAAAGCAGAGGACCGCGGGGAGTGGAGGAAGCTGGTTGCAAAATCTTCGTTAGTGGCCCCCGCCGTCCAAGGGACTACGGGATAGGTGTAGTGAGATGAGGAGAATAAGAATTCTTCGCTTGAAATAATGCGCCTGTCTTTTGTCTGTCTTCGGGCAAAAACCTTTCCTCTTTTGTTTACCCTCTATATTGGGAAAGAATAAAACAACAAAAATAAGGCTGAATGTTCAGTTCTGGTCAACTCCTATCACAAAAGACTTTTTTTTTTTAAATAATAAACTCGGTAAGTCTAGCTAGAATGATGTTTCTACAAAACAAAGATGGATTTCCATCATGGCAACC
>CM054147.1:44963111-44974067 GCA_028751875.1 Rapana venosa
AATGTGTGAAATCACAGTCATAAATGACAGAAAATTGATCCTAAACGACTCTCTGTACATATAATATATACGCACATATCGTCTTTGAGCGTATTCCAGCTTTCTTTTATTTGTACAGTTTAATCACCGTGGTTGTTTTGTTGTTGTTGGTTGTTCTTGGGTTGTTGTTTTTTTGTTGTTGTTGGGTTTGTTGGTTGTTGGTTTGTTTGTTTGTTGTTGTTTTTTTTGGGGGGGGCAAAATAAACAATCATAGTTAATCTTTCATAACAAGTACATGGGTACATTATGGGTAGACAAATGTAGGTCTAAGTTAGCTCTACTTGATCTTATGCTATTACAGAGTGAAAGATACGGTAAAAGCGTTACAAAGCGCAGAAAGATGTTTACAAACCAAGAATGAATCCATACCCTCACGGTAGTTTTAGACACTTTGTTTTCTGTTTTATTTCTCCCCAAAACACATGAGTTCATCTTGTAGAAAAGCATCGCAACGGAGAATGACAACCAGCCATAATGTATTTACAGCACAACGTGTGGATCGTGTATGACATAAATTTATGGGTGTTTTTTGGGTTGGGTTTATTGTTGTTGTTGTTGTTGTTTTTCGTTCCTCGGCTAGAGCTCCGAGGGTCACCAATGCTGAGATGTTTTGCTTCCGCGACCATTTTTGCGCCACCTTTAAGGTAGCTAAATTCCGACTTCGGGAATGGTGTCTTAACACGACACCAGTGTGCAGGAGTCTTTTTTACATTCTGTCACCTGCTCCTACCTGCACGAACTGGCCTACTCTTCAGAAAGACGGAACAGGCGTTCACGTGTGTAAAAGATGTTCTGCGAGCGTTCGCACACGGGACCTCGGTTTATAATTTCACCTGGAGTTGGTGCTGAAGTTAGAGCCAGGATATAAATTCTGCTCGAATGGTGGGTCTTGGTGGTGGTTCGAACCCGGGCCGTCAGATCACGAGCGCAAAGTTCTAACCACAAGGCTATCCCACTGAACCCTCTCCCCACCAGCCCTCTCAAACTGGGTTTAAAATATTCATTCAGTGATTATCCAACCGACCACGTCTCAGAACAATCTGGTTCAATCCAATCCAATCCTGTTGTTTATAGCCCCGCCGACCACAGAGGCCATATCAGGGCTGTCACTTCGTCAATTTTTAAATCTCAGATTAAAACTGTGTGCAGGTATGTACAGATTAAAACGGGGTATAAAAACCAACTCTACCGTCGCTCGTTGCAGCAACAATAATGGTGAATATTTCCAATTTTTGCGACCGTTTTATTTTTCTTTATCAAAACCGAGTAAGTTCCTACTCCAACACACACACTGCATTATATTCTAGGTACTGTTTTAGTACTATGTGCTTACAACTTGTTATCTTATTTAAACGTGTGTTGGTGTTGTTGTTGTTTTTCTCAAAGTCGAAATGCGGATTCCTTAATGGTGAGCAAAAAAACCAACCCCAACTCTAGTCTCATAAGCAAAACAGTATTTCTCAGCTTTGGTGACCCTTGGAGCTCTAACGAGGAACGAAACAAACAAACAACAACAACAACAACAACACCCCCCCCCCCTAAAAAACAAAAACAAAAATAAGGTACAATTGTATCACACGTGTTCCTCCACGTTGTGCTGTAAATAGATTCTACCTAAATTCTCCGTTGCGATGCTTTTCCACCCCCCCAACATAAATAAATAAATAGATAAATAAATAATGGAAGTCAAACGGGTTCAACAAGACTGGATCAACATCCTGTTTTGCAGGTGACAAATAAGAGTACACTACACAGACAGAAACACACACACACACACGTCATAAATAATCTACGGTGAAACGTTTTTGAAATGTTACAAGTTCCTAACATTTTTTTTTGGTTCCTTCCCCCCTACTTCCTTTTTTAAAAAATAAGACCAAGAATAAACAACAACAGCATAAAAAAAACAAAAATTATCAAACCAAAAAAACCTCCCCCCCCCCCCCCCTTAAGCCCCCCCCCCCCCCCCCCCCCCCAAAAAAAAAGAAAAAAAAAGAAAACTATCTCCAAGTGTAGTCAGATTTCGCACAAACTTGGGTCTGGATTTATTTAGCTTTTTAAAATTTTTTATTCCTATCTTCTTTTATTTCGAGGATAATGGAAATAATCACTCACGCGCTTTTTATCTTTTTTTAATTTTTTAACATCTAGTCCCCGTGCGTATGGATTCATTCAGGTTGCACTAGAGTAGCAGGACACACGGAATGTGAGAAGACGACAAGCACACAGACAGACAGACAGACAGACAGGCAGACAGACAGGCAGGCAGGCAGGAAGGCAAGCAGACAGACGAACAAAGAGACCCACCTTTTGCCGGCACAGAGACGGTTGTGTCATTCTTGGGTAAGCCTTGGGTGCCGAAATGTGCTCCAGGTTTCACCACAGAAGGGGGGACCACCCGGGCGGGCACTGTGTATTAGGAAGTCGAGGAGTTATGGTTATTTGTGAGGTTGTTGTTGATGGTGGTGGTGGTGTTGTTGTTGTTGTTGGTGGTGTGTGTGTGTGTGTGTGTGTGTGGGAGGGCGGGGGGATAGGAGCGGTTGGGGGGGAAGTTGTGGCAGTGGTGGTAGTGGTTTGTGTGTGTGGTGCGTGCGTGCGTGCGTGCGTGCGTGCGTGCGTGCGTGCGTGCGTGGCGTGCGTGCGTGCGTGCGTGCGTGCGTGCGTGCGTGCGTGCGTGTGTGTGTGTGTGTGTGTGTGTGTGTGTGTGTGTAAGTGTGTGAGGTTTCACCTCATGTCTATGTTAACGTAGTCTAATTAGCATATTCAAGCATGTACAACACAACACAAACACAAATGGAATAAGCACTCGTGCGCTTTTTAAAAAATCCAATCCCCGTGTGCATGCTGTTTGATAAATTTAATCCTCCAATTCCCACTAACACAAAATGGCCCACTATTCCGAAAGGCGGAACAGGTTTTAATGTGTACACAAGATGTGCGTGCGTTCGCACACGGGGCCTCGGTTTATAGTCTCATCCGGAGGACTTTTGGGGGGAGTGGAGTCGGCACTGATGTTAACTCCAGAGAAAAATATCCCCTTGAACGGGCGTGTCGGTGGTGGCTCGAACCTGGGCTTGAACCCAGGTCGTCAGATTGCGAGTGCAGCGCGTAACGTTCTAACCACCAGGCTATTCCGTCACCCAAGTCTTTTCGTATATATAACATAAGTAACACGTATAATGTATATCCGTATATAACCACAGACAAAGAGCAGAAGAAAGAAAGAAGAAGAAGAAGAGAGGGAGGGAGAGAGAGAGAGAGAGAGAGAGAGAGAGAGAGAGAGAGAAGAGAGAGAGAGAGAGAGAGAGAGAGAGAGAGAGAGAGAGAGAGAGAGAAAGAGAGAGAGAGAGAAGGGAGCAGAGAGAGAGAAAAAATAGAAAAAAAACTGAACAAAGGAAAAGACGAATAGGAAGACAAGAGCAGCACTAGACAGTGCAGGAGAAAAGGAAAAAGGGTTTGTTTGTTGTTGGTGTTTTTTTTTTAAAGAATAGAAGATAAAAAGAAAATTTAAAAAAAATGAGATAGAACAAAGAAAATTAAAGAAAAAGAAAATAGACAAGAGCAAAAACAAAGACAACAATAAACAACCCCCTTCCCCAAAACACACACACACAACACACACACAAACACACACACACACACACACACACACACACACACACACACACACACACACACACACACAATCCATAAGCGTAGATTAAAAAAAAAACAACCCAACTAACTACGCAAATGCTGAAGACTTGAAAAGGGGGCAACAAAAGGAACGGTAAAAAGAGACAAAGATTTTTTTTTAAGTGGAAGAACAAAGTGCCGATCAAAGGCAAACAAAGAAGAAAAAGACAAGCACAGAAACGCCAAAAAAGAAGGAAAAGGCAACAGAAGAAAAAAGACAAGCAACAGAAACGCCGAGAAAAAGAAGGAAAACAAAGAAGAAAAAAGACAAGCAACAGAAATGCCGAAAAAAGAAGAGAAACAAAGAAGAAAAAAGACAAGCAACAGAAACGCCGAAAAAGAAGGAAAACAAAGAAGAAAAAAGACAAGCAACAGAAATGCCGAAAAAGAAGAAAAAGGCAAACAAAGAAGAGAAAAGAAAAACAAGAGAAACGCCAAAAAAGAAGGAAAAGGAAAACAAAGAAAGAAAAGACAAGCAAGAGAAACGCCCAAGAAGAAGGAAAACAAAGAAGAGAAAAGACAAGCAACAGAAACGCCAAAAGAAGAAGGAAAAGGCAAACAAAGAAAAGAAAAGACAAGCAACAGAAACGCCAAAAAAGAAGGAAAAGGCAAACAAAGAAGAAGAAAGACAAGCAACAGAAACGCCCAAGAAGAAGGAAAAGGCAAACAAGGAAGAAAAAGACAAGCAACAGAAACGCCCAAGAAGAAGGAAAAGGCAAACAAAGAAGAGGAGCAGGAGACGAGAAAGGCTTGACAAAGGAAACGTAGCAGAAACAGAACTTTCCGTCAAAGGAAATGAATGAGAAGAGATTATAACTCAAAACAAAGAAAGAGTGTAGGAGAAGAGAAATAGGCCATGGAAGAAAATCTAGGACAGGGAGAAAAATTGAAACAAAGAATAGCAAAATGCCGACGAAGTAAAGTTAGAAAAAAAAAGAAACTACCGACAAAGTTGAAGACAACAAAATGGCGACAAAGGTGAAGTTAAAGACAACAAAATGGCGACAAAGGTGAAGTTAAAGACAACAAAATGGCGACAATGGAAAATTAAAGACAACAAAATGGCGACAATGGAAAATTGAAGACAACAAAATGGCGACAAAGGTAAAGTTGAAGACAACAAAATGGCGACAAAGGTAAAGTTGAAGACATCAAAATGGCGACAAAGGTAAAGTTGAAGATAACAAAATGACGACAAAGGTAAAGTTGAAGACAACAAAATGGCGACAAAGGTGAAGTTAAAGACAACAAAATGGCGACAAAGGTGAAGTTAAAGACAACAAAATGGCGACAATGGAAAATTAAAGACAACAAAATGGCGACAATGGAAAATTGAAGACAACAAAATGGCGACAAAGGTAAAGTTGAAGACAACAAAATGGCGACAAAGGTAAAGTTGAAGACATCAAAATGGCGACAAAGGTAAAGTTGAAGATAACAAAATGACGACAAAGGTAAAGTTGAAGACAACAAAATGGCGACAAAGGTAAAGTTGAAGACAACAAAATGGCGACAAAGGTGAAGTTAAAGACAACAAAATGGCGACAATGGAAAATTAAAGACAACAAAATGGCGACAATGGAAATTGAAGACAACAAAATGGCGACAAAGGTAAAGTTGAAGACAACAAAATGGCGACAAAGGTAAAGTTGAAGACATCAAAATGGCGACAAAGGTAAAGTTGAAGATAACAAAATGACGACAAAGGTAAAGTTGAAGACAACAAAATGGCGACAAAGGTAAAGTTGAAGACAACAAAATGGCGACAAAGGAAAACTTGAAGATAACAAAATGCCGACAAAGGAAAAATTGAAGACAAGAAAATCTGGACAAAGAAAAGCAGAAGAAGAGAAAAAGCTAACACAACAAAAAACAGAAGAAGAAAAAACTGAAAATGGTAACAAAGAAAAAAGAAGGAACAAATTAACAAAGAAAAAACAAAAACAAAAAGTTAAAGAAAATAAATACTGGATTAAAAAAAAAAGCAAGAAAAAGGACAGACTTTTTCTTCTTGGGTTGCTCAGAAAGCAACTAACCTTGTCATAGAAGCAAATATGCGCTGCGCTGCCATTAAGCGCCTGACAAACCTGGCCTAGCACATCCCACTTTGGCATGCAGAGAGAACTGTTACCTTTTTCAATCTTCCTAGAAAAAAAAGACAGGAGACTGGACGAAGAAGGCAGAAAATAGACAAGAAAGGAAGGAGAGAGAGAGAGAGAGAGGGAGGAGAGGAGAGAGGAGAGAGAGAGAGAGAGAGAGAGAGAGAGAGAGAGAGAGAGAGAGAGAGAGAGAGAGAGAGAGAGAGAGAGAGAGAGAGAGCAACAAAGAACAAAAATGAGAGAGAACAAAAAGCCAACAGAGAAAACGTAGCAGTAGCAATATTAAGCCGGACAAAGAAGAGAGACTTTAAAAATCCGACCAAAACCCCAAAAAGCACAAAACCCGCAGCAAAATACAGAAGCAGATGTAAAACCACAAACAGGAAGCGAAAAAACGTAAAGTAGCCAAGGAAACAAATTAAACTCATCAGCCCTTCGAACATGACGTGAGGCAAATTACCAAGGACACTATGTGTGTCTTTAAGTGGATTTTAGTCACTAACTGGATTGAAACGTTGCAGTGCACAAACACTCTCAAAAACCTAACTCGAAATTGTTTGCTTAGCATATTGATTTCTGTCAACACACATGACAACATGACCCCCCCAAAAGTAAAGACCATTAAAAAAAATCTTACAATAACTAAAAACTCAGCCGAGACTAAAAAGGTAAAGGTGTCCCATAACCTATGTGGTCGTAGGGGAGCGAGGCATCAGAGACCTCAACTTCTTCAGGGGCCAGCGTATTGAGGGCGGTGCCCATCTCCTCTCCCTCGCTGCTTTACCTTCCCTGACCCTAAAGAGGCAGGTACCTATTTACAGCTGGGTGAACTGGGGGTACTGTACTGAAGCCAAGGCGCGAAAATGGTCACCCATCCAAGTGGTAACCACGCTCGATGCTACTTAACCTTAGCTTGGGAGGAAGCAAGTGTTCTGACTATTGAGCTATCCCGTCCCCTCAGTCGAGACTTCTTCCTTTTTGTCATGTTTCTCCCAGGGGAGGTTTGACATTGATGAGCCTTCTCGATCTCTCTCTGTTTTGAGCTTCCTCCTCATTTATGCCCCTTTCTCTAAGATCATCTGCAATACAGGCAGCCCAGGTTTTGCTAGGTCTTCCCTTTAGTCTCTTTCCATCCACTACGAAGTTCATTGCTCTTTTTATGATGTGGTGGTCTGCTTTCCGTTGAACGTGCCCAAACCAGCGCAGTCTATTGGTACTAGCTACAGGTTTCAAATCATCAACTTTGCACATTCTCCATAGTTCTTCATTCGTGATCCTGTCTTCCCATTTGATCTTTGTCATGTAGCATTCGGTTTTCACAGCTCTTCAACCAACGAATAAAATAACGAGTATTTGAATTTCGAATTTGAATTTGAATTTAGCCCGATTCGTTCTTTAGACAACAGAATCTGTCCGGTTTAGAATGATTTGTCCGGCAATTTACAGACTATGTACTGACAGTCTATCTGGTGAAGGAAAGGAGAAGGATTTTGTTTTCTGCAGGCAGTTTCCAGTACCCAGGGAAAACTGATCTCTGTTGAGCCTATCCAATTAATGACAAAGACCAGTTTAAGACACGACACAAGTACAAAATGCTTTACCAGAATAAAACGCGAATTTTTTTTTAAAGGAAGAGAAAGATAACAGGAAGAAGCTTTGGGTAAGCTGGCAGACATTGTGGTAACACGACGAGAGAAGAAGAGAGAAAAGATCAAGTAAAAAAAAAAAGAGAGAGAGAGAGAGAGGGGGGGGGGGGGGGTAGATAGAAAAAGGAAGAGAAGTTACAGTGTTTGTGCGTTTGTGTGTGTTGTGTGTGTGGTTGTGTGTGTGTGTGTGTGTGTGTGTGTGTGTGTGTGTGTGTGTGTGTGTGTGTGTGTGTGTGTGTGTGTGAAAGTTAAAATCAAATTTTTATTTCCAGGTGGTACATAAAAATTCGACTTTGACTCTGTGAGAGAGAGAGAGAGATAAAGAAAAGCTTCAGCAGCTTGTAAAAAGGAACAGGTTATTTTTTTCTATGATCAACACTTGTTAGAATAAGGTTCGGTTTCTTAGAGAGGAGATATTAAAGAAGAACAGGTTATTTTTTTCTATGATCAACACTTGTTAGAATAAGGTTCGGTTTCTTAGAGAGATAATGCAGAAGTTCAGCAGCTTGTAAAAAGGAACAGGTTATTTTTTTCTATAATCAACACTTGTTAGAATAAGGTTCGGTTTAGAGATAATGCAGAAGTTTAGCAGCTTGTGAAAAGAGAGGGTTTTTTTTCTATGATTAATACATGTTAAAATGAGGTTTGGTAGCTCAGAAAAGTTATTGCTGTTGTTGTTGTTGTTGTTGCTGCTGCTGCTGCTGCTGGTGGTACTGGTGCTGGTGATGCTGTTGTCGTTGAGCGACCCTCCCCCCACCACCACCCCCCACCCCTACCCCCAGCTTGGTACCCTGGGGGGTCACCCAGAATATATACTCGTGTCTCACTCATTAAACCTAAGAATCACTGAGAGGCCGTGAAGAACATTTATATATTTATTTATTCATTTCATTTATTTATTTATTTATTCATCTTTATTTATTTACTCATTTATTTATCTATCTATTTATCTTTATTTATTTATCTATCTATTTATCTTTATTTATTTATTTATATTATTATTTATTCATTATTTCGAGGATAATGTACACGATGAACGAGAAACTTTGGCGTGCACGGCTGGGTTTGTTTGGGTGTTTTTTCCCAAAGTATACTGACATATAGTAAGCAGCCATACTCCGTCTTCAGAGGATTGTTTTTCTCCTTTAAAAAGAAAAGAAGAAGAAAAAAAAGAACAGTACTAGGTTGGTATGCTAAGAACTTGTCCTAGACGAAGACAAATCTCAACAGAACATTTCACGATACAGAACCTTTTTTTTTTTAAAGGTAGGCTTTGTTGGCACTTTGCTTGCATAAATAACTGACACAGGGGTTGTTGCTGCTGCTGCTGCTGCTGCTGCTGCTGCTGCTGCTGCTGCTGCTGCTGCTGCTGCTGCTGCTGCTGCTGCTGCTGCTGCTGCTGCTGCTGCTGCTGCTGCTGCTGCTGCTGCCTGGGTTTGTTAACGGTAGCCCTGACAAACACTAACCTCCTCCTGTGTGTTTAACTTTTCTCTCTTCTTTCCTCAACCCTTAATAACCAAAGTTGGTGGGTAGGGTGGAGGGGGTGAGAGTGTGAGTAGGATGGGGTGGGGCGGGATGAGGGGAGGGGGGTGTGGGTGGAAAGTGGGGTGGGGTGGGGTGGGTGGTACGCAGAAAGCAAATAGCATATACCGCGGGCATTCAGGGAATCCTGGTTGATGGTGGGTAGAGACACGCTGCGCGAGTTCCAGCGTGCGTGTCGTCCATCCGTTGCATCCTCTTCTGCTGCTGCTGCTGCTGCTGCTGCTGCCCCAGAGTCGTCGTCGTTGTCATCGTCGTTGGTGGTGGTAGTGGTGAAGTTATCATCAGGCAGGCAGGGTTAGCCAGGAGAGGAGAGAAGGATTGCAGAAAGGAAGAGAACGGAAGAACAAAGAAGAGGAAAGAAATGAATGAAGCAGGTGCGGAAAAACGTTAGGAAAGGATTGTGTCTCAGAGAGGAAAAAAGGATTGAGTGTAGTGCAGGAAAAAAAGGGGGGAAAGAGAAAAGTTAAAGGGAACAGCAGGTCAAAACACAGATAAGACTAAACAAAATTCATGTTGGTTGTTTATAGTGTTATTCTAGCCAACAAACTACGGATAGGGAGGTGGTGAGTGCAGTGTGACATGAGAGAGCTTAAAGGGAATGGCAAGTCAAAACAGAAAGAGTCCCTTGTAAATTCAGCTTGGTTGAGGGTATCCTAACCGACCGCAGATACTATATTAGGTTTTGTTGAAGCCCCAAAATTTCAAGTACTAGTTCAGAATTTTGGCTTTTGTCATTCTTGCGTAAAAAAACCACAAATAATTAAAAGATAAGAAAGGGGGAAAAATGAACCAGGTTTGTCTATAGGAAGCGACATGGTTATGACACACACATAATTATCTTAGGAAGGTAGAGATGCGAAGTCTGTAGAATCTCACTGTTGTTCGTAATACTTCAGTATATTAAAACTTGACCTTCTTTTTAAACACAAAAAACAGAAAGGCTCTCTCTCTCTCTCTCCGTCTGCTTCTCGCTCGCTCTCTTTCTCTATGTTTTATTTTTATTTTTTTATTTCATTTTATTCTTTTATTCTGTCTGTCTTTCTGTCTGTCTGTCTCTGTCGTCTGTCTGTCTGTCTGTCTCTCCTCTCTCTCTCTCTCTCTCTCTCTCTCTCCGTCTGCTTCTCGCTCTCCTCTCTCTCTCTCTCTCTTTTCTCTGTCTGTCTGTCTCTCTGTCTCTTCTCTCTCTTCTCTCTCTCTCTCTCTCTCTCTCTCTCTCTCTCTTTCCCTTTGGCTGATAAAAATATGAGCAAACTACTTCGAGTATAGTTAAAGAACCCCCAAAATGATGTAATATCAAACGACAAACTTGTCTGTATACATCTTCTATGGTGCCCTACTGGAGTCAAATGACACTAATCTGTAACGGAAAAAAAACTGCGGCCAACGCAAACAAAAAAATATATACAAACAAAAACCAAACCATTTTTTGTTAGATTACGCTCATTTAAGTAGTCAAGAAACAGTTGCTTGAGCAAAACAATTTTTTCTCCTTTTCTTTTCTTCTCAGATGAACAATTTCTGTATAGTTTACATGTCCTTATATAGCACATTGCCGTTTCTAGTTTTGGCTTGCCTTTTCCTTTAAAACAGAGTGCTGGAACAAGAAGACACTACCAATACGGAATATAAGAAGAAAACTAGAAGTGTGGGGGTAGTGAAAGATTTTCACACACACACACACTAAGAGAGAGAGACAGAGAGACGGAGATAGACAAAGACAGAGACAGACAGACAAACAGACAAGCAGACAGCGACAATGTCACCAGGACCAACAGAATTTAAGAGATATCCTTATGCCATAGTCATATTGATTTGTTACATAAATATAATAACAAAATTGATTTATTTCATTTTTTCTAGTTTTCATAATTTGTTCACTATCCCCTTCATGAGGGGTTATGGCCTAATGAATAAACTTTCCGAATCTCTCTCTCTCTCTCGCTCTCTGCTCTTTG
>CM054147.1:44974567-44984567 GCA_028751875.1 Rapana venosa
AATTTAGGGTAAATAAAAAAAGAAAGTATTAAGAGACTTCAACAAAACCGAAAAAATAAACAGAAAAAAGACCCGCCCCCAAACCACAAAAACACCTAAAGAAAGAGGAAAAGAGTGAAAAAAGAAAAAAAGGATGAATACAAATTCCTCTTCCCAATACAAACGACCCAATAACGCAGAAGGTCAGATTGGGAAAACGAAATTTTAAACACTAATTAAAAAAAAAAGAATTTTAAAAACAAAACTCTACCATCTTTTTTCCCTTTCTGCACAGAAATGTAAGAAAAGAAAGAAATCCATACATCGGACGAGACTCTAAACCGAGGTTCCGTGTGCAAACATACGCAAAACGTTTCCGTCTAAAATCACTAAATGTGAACAGACGTTAAACTGAAGATCATACACGCAAAACATATTGCGCACACGTGAAAAACCCGCCCCGCATTCCGGAAGAGTAGGCCATTACATGCCGTTGATAACCGATATTTAAAAAAATATATTTAAAGAAACTCATGCACACTGGTGTCGTGTTCAGACACTCTCTCCAAAGCCGGAATGCAGCTACCTCAATGGTGGGTAAAACCGGTCGCATACGCAAAATCTCAGCATTGGTGAACCTTGGAGCTCTAGCCGAGGAACGAAAAAAAAATAGATCGAGAATCAAACCCGAAACCCACCACTTTGTACGATCCGTAAACCACCGCCGAGCCAGAAAGAAAGAAAAATGAAGATAGTTAGAAGAAAAATTGGGAGGGGGGGTGGTGGGGAGGAAGGGAGGGAGAGGGGGAACAGACCAACACACTGGAACAGACGAAACAGAAACAGGAAAAAAAACACCACCCATTTTCTTGTGTGTGTGTGTGTGTGTGTGTGTGTGTGTGTGTGTGTGTGTGTGTGTGTGTGTGTGTGTGTGGTGTGTGTCTGGGTATGTCTGTGTGTGTGTGTGTGGTGTGTGTGTGTGGTGGGTCTGTCTGTGTGTGTTGTGTGTGTGTGTGTCTGGTCTGTCTGTGTGCGTGTGTGTGTGTGTGTGTGTGTGTGTCTGTGTGTGTGTGTGTGTCTGGGTCTGGGTCTGGGTCTGTCTGTGTTGTGTGTGTGTGTTGGTGTCTGGTGTGTGTGTGGTGTGTGTGGTGTGTGTGTGTGTGTGTGTGTGTGTGTGTGTGTGTGTGTTGTGTGTGTGTGTGTGTGTGTGTGTGTGTGTGTGTGTGTGTGTGTGTGTGTGGTGTGTGTGTGTGTGTGTGTGTGTGTCGTGTGTGTGTGTGTGTGTGTGTGTGTGTGTGTGTGTGTCTTGGTGTCTGTCTGTGTGTGTGTGTGTGTGTGTGTTTTGTGTGTGTGTGTGTGGTCTGGTGTTGGGTGTGTTGTGTGTGTGTGTGTGTCTGTGTGTGTGTGTGTGTGTGTGTGTGTGTGTGTGTGTGTGTGTGTGTGTGTGTGTCGGGTCGGTGTGTTGTGTGTGTGTGTTGTTGTTGGTGTGTGGTGGGTGTGTGGTTGGTCTGGGTCTGGGTCTGGGTCTGTCTGTGTCTGTGTGTGTGTGTATGTGTGTGCGCGCGCGCGTGTGTGTGCAAATGGGTGGCGCTGCTCTTGTGGCTACGCGCTCTCCCCAGGGAGAGTAGCTCCAATTTCACACAGAGAAAGTGGTATAGGATACAATACACTATAATGCAATACTATGCAACACAACACAATTCAACACTGCACAATGCAATATAAAACAATACAGTACACTACGAAAATTGGAACCCACCTCACAATACAACGCAATTCACTACAACACAACACAATTAATACACTACAAATCACTACAACACAATACAACACAACACAACACAATACAACACAACACAACAATACAACACAACACAAGACAAAACAACACAACACAACACAACACAAGGCAAGACAACACAAAATAGCGCGCTACAGAAAACTGGTACCCACCTCCCTGGCGATACCTTTCCTCCTCTTTTGTAAGCACTGCATCAAGATTGACCACAACATCTGCCACACACAACCATAGCACTACTATAGCCACTACTACTACCACTACTGCTGCTGCTACTACTACTACTACTACTACTACTACTACTACTACTACTACTACTACTACTACTATACTACTACTACTACTACCGCTGCTGCTGCTGCTTCTGCTGCTGCTGCTACTGCTGCTGTTGCTGCTGCTACTACTACTATTACTACTGCTACTGCTGCTGCTGCTAGATGTTTGTCCGTCGTGTTCAATTATCACCTCCAAAACAGCAGAGGAGGCAGCTGCTGTTTTGGAAACTGGGCAGCAATTTGATAATAGTGGAGATGCCTTGCCCACAGCACATTCCCCAACCTCTCAGCCAAGTGGGCATAAGGACAGTCAGCGTTGGAGATGTTCTCCAAGGGCCAACTAGCCCCCAACACATAATAAGGAGTGTGCATGCAAGTCAAGCCTCCTAGTCAGAGAGTCATAGTCGATCACTAAAGACTAAGCTGTAAAGTGGAATTCCATGAGTGGGAAAGCCACTGATCATACAGCCTCTCACTTTGCTGTTGCCCCCAGCATCCATGGTTTAATCAAGAACTGTGATAAAGCCCAGGCGCTGAAGGTGTACTACTACTACTACTACTGCTCCTGCTGCTGCTGCTGCTGCTGCTGCTGCTGCCGCTACTTCTACTACTGCTAACGCAAGTGTTCTGAGTTATTCCAATCAGTTTCAAATCATAGGTAGTCCCCCCGATGTCAGAATGTCGCTACCTCAAAGATAGGATAAAAATGGTCGCATACGCAAAATCTCACCATTGGTGAACCTCGGAGCTGTAGCCGGTGAACGACACGCAAAAAATCATAGGTAGGGGTGCCGTATCGCCTAGTGGTTAGAGAGTTACACTTGTGATCTGACGGCCCGGGGTCGAGCCTCCACCGAGGTACCCGTTCAAGGGATTTTTTTCCTTTGAGTTAACATCACTACCGACTCTACTGAAAGTCATTCGGATGAGACTATAAACCGAGGTCCCGTGTGCGAACGCACGCAGAACATCTTGCGCACACGTTAAATCCTGTTCCGCTTTTCGTAAGAGTAGGCCATTGTGTGCCGGTGGGAACAGATGACAGAATTGACAAAACCGCATACACACGGGGACTGGATGTAAAAAAGCACATAGTGCTTATTCCTTTATCCTCGATATGAAAGAATAAAATTAAAATTTAAAACTCTACTGAAAGTCCTTCGGATGAGATTATAAACCGATGTCCAGTGTGCAAACGCATGCAGAACATCTTGTGAACATGCTAAAACCCGTTCTTTCTTTGGAAAGAAGTAGGTCACTGCGTACTGGTAGGAACGGATGACATGTTGTTGTTTTTTAAAACTGCACACTTATGTCGTCTTTAGACATCAACTCCGATAGCGGAATGCGGCTATTGTAGTTTTCAATGGTGGGGGAAAAAACAGTCGCATACGCAAAATCTCCCCATTGGTAAACCTCGGATCTCTAGCCGAGGAACGACAAAAAAGTCATAAGTGAAATCGATATTTACAACAAATAATTGTATTATAAGCACTACTGATTATGATGCTGCTGTCAAAGCTATCTGTGCGATGTGCTTATTGTTGTTTTCGAAACATAGGAGAAAGCATGCTCGTAAATGTCTATAAAGGTGTCCTGTAATTGCTGCCGTTCTTGGTACGCTACGCTACACCACAGTATATTACACTGCACGACAGAACACTACACTACACCACAGTATATTACACTGCACGACGGAACACTACACTACACCGCAGTATATTACACTGCACCACACTACACTACACCACAGTATATTACACTACACGACAGAACACTACGCTACACCGCAGTATATTACACTGCACGACAGAACACTACACTACACCGCAGTATATTACACTGCACGATAGAACACTACACTACACCGCAGTATATTACACTACACGACAGAACACTACGCTACACCGCAGTATATTACACTGCACGACAGAACACTACACTACACCACAGTATATTACACTGCACGACAGAACACTACACTACACCGCAGTATATTACACTGCACGATAGAACACTACACTACACCGCAGTATATTACACTACACGACAGAACACTACGCTACACCGCAGTATATTACACTGCACGACGGAACACTACGCTACACCGCAGTATATTACACTACACGACAGAACACTACGCTACACCGCAGTATATTACACTGCACGACAGAACACTACGCTACACCGCAGTATATTACACTGCACGACAGAACACTACGCTACACCACAGTATATTACACTACACGACAGAACACTACGCTACACCGCAGTATATTACACTGCACGACAGAACACTACGCTACACCGCAGTATATTACACTGCACGACAGAACACTACACTACACCGCAGTATATTACACTGCACGACAGAACACTACACTACACCGCAGTATATTACACTGCACGACAGAACACTACGCTACACCACAGTATATTACACTGCACGACAGAACACTACGCTACACCGCAGTATATTACACTGCACGACAGAACACTACGCTGCACCGCAGTATATTACACTGCACGACAGAACACTACGCTGCACCGCAGTATATTACACTGCACGACAGAACACTACGCTACACCACAGTATATTACACTGCACGACAGAACACTACACTACACCGCAGTATATTACACTGTACGACAGAACACTATACTAGCCATACCACACCACACCACATCACACCACATCACATTCACTCCACTCCACTCCACTATTCTGCGCTACACTTCACTACACTACATTACATTACACTACATTACACCACGCTACACTAAATTACACCACACTACACTATACTACATTACACTACACAACATTATACTACACTACACTACGCCACACTCCACACCATTTCACACCACACCCCACCCTACCCCCACCTTACCCCACCCCACACCACACCACACCACACTACCCCCACAACCCCGCACCACCCACACACCATCTCACTCTACCCCCACCCCACACCACACCCCCGCACCACACCACACTCCACTACACAGCAATCTCACGGTGTTCCTGTAGATTCTGATGAAGTTGCATCATGGAAGGCTTGCTGCTGTTGCTGCTGCTGCTGTTGCTGCTGCTGATGTTGCTGCTGCTGCTGTTGAGGCTGAGGCTGTCAGGTTTCATCTGTCGTCTGTCTGCAGGTCCCAACGTCTTGGATGCCAGAGTCTCCGGCTGTTCGCTCTTCCACCTTACTCCTAGAGATGAGGAATTCAGGCAGAGATAAAAATGCATGTCTCCACAAAGCGAGGAATTCAGAGATAAAAATGTATGTCTCCACAAAGCTGCGCCTTCCTACCTCTGTTGACTGTCATCACCTACACACTGTTCATTCCGTTCTGCTGCAGATACCCTGTGCTTAAGAAATAAACGCCCAGATTCAAACAATCTATTGTCGACGGTCTTTTCTGCTCTATTTGTGGTCCATTGTTTGTTTTGTTTTATTTAATGTCCATTCACTACTTGGTGATATAGACACACCTGCATTCAAACAATAGATAGATAGATAGATAGATAGATAGATAGATAGATTAGATAGATAGATAGATAGATAGATAGATAGATAGATAGATATTCCTACTCACAACTAACTATAGTAAAGGCCTTACTGGGGAAGAATATCTAACCTCAGCAACTGATGTTATGAAATGCTGAGAGTTGTATAAAACTTCTAGAACTGTGGCATATTTTTATGGTCCATCGATCTGAAATGACCTCCCTCTCTCACATACACACACACTTACACACAAACCACACGTAATACAAACACACAACACACAAACCACACACGTACACACACAAACACACACAACACAACACACAACACAACACAACAACAAACAACACAACACACAACAACAAACACACACACAACACACACAACACACACAACACAACACACACACACACAAACACAACACACACAAACACACACACAACACACACACAACACACACACACAACAACACACACACACACACAAACAACAACACAAACAACAACACAACACAAACACAACACAAACACAACACAACACACACAACACACACACACAAAACACAACAACCACAAACACAACACACACACACAAAACACACACAACACAACAACACACACACACACACACACACACACACACACACACACACACACACACAACCACACACACAACACACAACACACCCACAACACACACACACACCACACACACACACACACACAACACACACACACACACACACACACACACACACACAACACAACACAAACAAACACAACACACCACAACACAAACACACCACAACACAAACACAACAAACAATACAACACACCTGCACTCTCCTTGCCCAGTGTCTTAAAGGGACCCTTCAGAGGGGAGGTAGGGGAGGTGGTGGGAGGGGCGGGGGCGGGGCAGGGAGGGGGTGGGGGAGGGAGAACACGGGCCATGGTCACTGCGGAGTCTGCAGTGACTGTTGGGCGATGACCTGGCTGCTGCTGCTGCTGCTGCTGCTGCTGTTGTTGCTGGGGTACCTCGTAGTCTGGATATTTAAAATATAAAAAAACCCAGAGAAGATGTTGGTGTGGTATGGGGGAATAAGTTATAATTATGATCGCACCACCTCATGCCGCTATACACAGAGGATGCTGGTGTGATATAAGGGGAGGAAGTGATAGTCACACCACCTCATGCCGCTATACACAGGATGCTGGTGTGATATAAGGGGAGGAAGTGATAGTCACACCACCTCATGCTGCTGAACAAAGTCTTTCGGATGAGACTATAAACCGAGGTCCCGTGTGCGAACCCACGAAGAACATCTTACGCACACGTTAAAAACCCGTTCCGCTTTTTGGAAGAGTAGGCCATAGTGTGCCGGTGGGAACGGATGACAGAATTTACAAAACCGCATACACACAGGGACTGGATGTACAAAAGCACATGAGTGCTTATTCCATTATTCTTGATATAAAAGAGTAAATACATAAATTTAAAATAAAATAAAAATAAGGGGAGTAAGTGATAGTCACACCACCTCATGCTGCTATACAGACAATGCTGGTGTAGTGTGGGGGTAAAAGTGATGACCGCACCAACTCACGCTGCTGCTAAACAGACGGGATAGCCTGGTGGTTAGAGTGATGCTCTCGTGATCTGCTAACCTAGGTTCGATTCTCGTTCAAGAGGATATTTTTTTTTTTGTGGGGGGGGGGGGGGGGGGGGGGGTTAACATCAGTGCCGACTCCACATCCCCCAAAAAGTCCCTCGGATGAGGCAATAAACCGAGGTCCCGTGTGCGAACGCATGTAGAACATCTTGCGCACACGTTAAATCCTGTTCCGCTTTTTGAAAGAGTAGGCCATAATGTGCCGGTGGGAACGGATGACACAATTTACAAAAACTGCATGCACACGGAGAATTGATGTAAAAAAGCACACGAGTGCTTATTCCATTATCCTCGAAATAAAAGAATAAATACAAACACAAGATGATGCTAGTGTGAAAAGGTTACACCCCGGGGTTAGATTCCAGGGTCACTCTATAGAGTGCCATGAAATACAAAAACCTGTTTGCTGGTTTTCACATACTTTTTCAAAAATATGAAATAATGCGCTGTGTACTTGTTTTGGAGTCGAGGCCATAGATTAACACCAGGTAGTGATGAGATTGTGGGAATTGATCATCAAATGAGGATTGCTTGTGTTCCTACAGTGTTTGACCCTGCGCATGCATATTGCGGTGAGGCAGGTAGCAGACGACGGACTGAGGGGGTACTGTGTTTGCTGAAAAAAAAATTTAAAGTTCAAACCTACCAAAATTTGTTCGTATTATCCTGAGTTTTGAGTCAGGGGATAACGTTTCACCAACAAAAGTTTTTATTTCTGTGGATGCCTTAGTACGCGCAGTACGAATTCAAGAGTAATGTATGAGACTTCGGATGAGACTATAAACCGAGGCCCCGTGCGCGAACGCATGCAGAACATCTTGCGCACACGTTAAATCCTGTTCCGCTTTTCGAAAGAGTAGGCCATTGTGTGCCGGTGGGAACAGATGACAAAATTTACAAAACCGCATACACACGGGGACTAGATGTATAAAAAAAAAAAAAAGCACATGAGTACTTATTCCACTATCCTCGATAATAATTTTTTTTTAAAGTCATCTGAGCGCTTTGATTTGTTGCTTTACCAGATACAGTGCTATATACATTATTGTTGTGAAAATAGAAGGAAAACTGCCGAAAACTAACCGTGGTGTGTAACCTAAGGGGAGTAAGTGATGACGGAACCAACTCAAGCTGCTAAACACAGAGAAAATCCCTGCTTCAATCAGCGCCGGGACCTCTAACTAGGACTCATTCATCGGACGTGCTGGGCCTCTGTCTTGTCAGGCGCTTAACGGCAGCGCAACGCATTCATTTTTTTGTTCATATGACAGACAACAGTAGATGCTGTCTGAGTGCTGGACGAAGAAGAAGATGAAGAAGATCCAGGAGCCGAAACTAGTTTCAGGTCAGGTTAGACCAAAGGCATGGTCTTTGCTCAAGATTGCCAACAATTTTGTCGTTGAAAGATATGAATTGCTGCTAGGTTATTTTCAAAATGATTCAGATGGTGTAACTGGTTAGCTGCGCTTGTTTTCCTTTACTACCATTTTCTAAATTATATTATATATATGTATATATATTAGAAGTGCACGGCAATATTTGGCTATGATCTAGCTAAGACTGACCACTCGGCTGGATGCAAACTTTTATTACCTCCCTTGCATTATTTTGATAGGATCGCTAAACATGAGGCACAACGATTCACAAGGTGCTTGTTCTCTTCTTCTTCTGCTTCGTCTTCTTCTTCTTCGTTTTCTTCTTCGTCTTCTTCCTTTTCTTCTTCTTCTTCCTCTTCTTTTTCATCATCTTCTTCTTTTCTTCTTCTTTTCCTTCTTCTTCTGCTTCGTCTTCTTCTTCTTCGTTTTCTTCTTCTTGTTCTTCTTCCTTTTCTTCTTTTTCTTCCTCTTCTTTTTCATCTTCTTCTTTCTTCTTCTTTTCCTTCTTCTTCTTCTTCTTCTACCTCTTCTTCTTCTTCTTCTTCCTCTATAAGTATATATTTTAATGGAGGTAACATATATTCTGAACATATTTTCTTATTTCTTTTTATTATGATCTTTTGAGGGCAACTTTCAGAGGCAACAAGAATATTCACTATTTTTGTGAAAGTAATTGACACTTCATGAAAAGTGTCTCGTTGGAATGTACCATCGAGGGTGAACTTTCAGTCACCGCTGGGACCTCTGACAAAGGCTCATCCAGCAGCCGAAACTCGAGTCAGGTCAGGCCAAAGCCTTGGTCCTTACCCAGATAAAGCCTAAAATGTTGTCTTTTGACAGAGACAATGATCTATATTGTCTGACTGTTTCCCCCATTATTGAATAGAATCTTTGATAAAAACCATTTTGAAATGGAGAAGTAGTAATTGGTTATCCGCACTTGCTTTCATCCAGTACTATTTTCTTAATTATTTACATACATCCGTATCAGCTCACCTTGCTAAACAAACTATATTCGTGACTGGACTTGTCTGTTTTACTTTCTGCAGAGGAAAACGGTAATTTAGTTTGTGCTAAAGAGATAAAATCGTTAAATGCAGTATGTATGGTTACTTATGACTGCAAACCAGACTAAATGTTGAACTGTCTTAAGTGGCTACTTATTATTGCTGTACAGTCTAAATCCTAAACACTGTCTGCTTCATGTAGTTACTAATTATTGCTAGACAAACCAAACCCTTAACTGTGTCTGTGCTGATACTCACTGTCTTGATCCAAGGATTGCTGAGGGCCCATACCTTGCTCTGGGCGATCTGCAAAACAGAACACACACACACACACACACACACACACACACACACACACACACACACATGACATCACCTTCTGTT
>CM054147.1:44989567-44992067 GCA_028751875.1 Rapana venosa
ATATTTCTTTCGCAAATTGGCGCACCAAGAGCCTTCCATAATGCAGACAGATATAAAACTGAAGACGACTACTACTACTACTACTACAGGCTGCTGCTGCTGCTGCTGCTGCTGCTGCTGCTGCTGCTGCTGCTGCTATACTTCTACTATTCCTACTACACACACATACACACACACGCACACACATACACACACCAACACACCATAATACAACACACACATGCGCGCGCGCGTTAAAACCTGTTCCACTTTTCCGAAGAGTAGGCCATTGTGTGCCCCTGGGAACGGATGACAAAATTGACAGAATCGCAAACATGCGGTGACTTGATGTATAAAAAACAAATTTTTAAAGCACATTGAGTGCTTATTCCATTATCCTAGAAATGATAGTATATATATATATATATATATATATATATATATATATATATATATATATATATTATATATATATATATATATACCCACCAACACACGTACACCACCACCACCACCACCACCCCACACCCCCCCCCCCCCCCACACACACACACACACCACACCATCACCACCACCCACCCACCCACCCCAACCCACTACCACCCCCACCCACCCCAACCCACCACCACACACCCCCCCAACCCAACTCACCACCACCACGACCAACCCACCCCAACCCACACACCCACCCCCCACCATCCCAACCCCCCACCCACACCACCCCACATACACACCACACCACCACCACCACCACCCAACCCATCCCACCACCACCACGACCAACCCACCCCAACCCCCACACCCACACCCCCACCATCCCAACCCCCCACCACCACCCCCCCACACTACACACCACACCACCACCACCACCACCCAACCCATCCCACCACCACCACGACCCACCCACCCCAACCCACACACCCACCCCCACCATCCCAACCCACCACCCACCACCCCCCACCACCACCCCCCAACCACCACCCCCCCCACACACACCACCCAACCACCACCACCACCACCACCCCAACCACCACCCCACACGCACACACACACCACACCACCACCACCACCACGACCACCCACCCCACCAACACCCACTCCCCACCATCCCAACCCACCACCACACCCCCCCCACACCCACCACCACCACCCCAACCACCCCACCCCCCCACACACACACCACAACCCACCACCACACCAACCCCCACCTACCCGCCCCCCCACACACACACCACAACCACCACCACCCCTCACTACCCCCCCCCCCCCCCCCACACACACACACACGTCTACACACCTCTCCAGACGTTTGGAGATGACATAACTGCCGGAGGGGCGGGCAGTGGAACTGACCCTCATCAGCGTGTTCCCTTGACCGAGACACTCCGTCAGGATCCGCTCCGCCTGACTCCGGTCACAGTTTTTGAAAAACCACCTGCACACAATTGACTTTGACTTAATTGACTTTATCCCGGTTACAGTTTTTTGAAAAACCACCCGCACGCAATTGACTTTGACTTAATTGACTTAATTGACTTTATCCCGGTCACAAGTTGTTTGGGGTTGTTAGTGGGGTTTTTTTAAACCACCTGCATGCACTTGACTTCGACATTGACTTTATCCCGGTTACAGTTTTTTTGAAAAACCACCTGCACACAATTGACTTTAATTGACTTTATCACCTTCACAAGTTGTTTGGTGTTGTTGGTTGTTTTTTTTAAAAAAACACCTGCATGCAAATGACTTTGACTTTGATTTAATTGACTTTATCACGGTCACAGTTTTTGAAAAACCACCTGCACACAATTGACTTTGACTTTATTCCTGGTCACAGTTTTTGAAAAACTACCTGCACACAATAGACTTTGACTTAATTGACTTTATTACGGTCACAAGTTGTTTGGTGTGTGTTGTGGTGGTTTTTTTAACCGCCTGCATGCAATTGACTTTGACTTTGACTTTATCCCGGTCACAGTTTTTGAAAAACCACCTGGACGCAATTGGCTTCGACTTTGATTTTGACTTTCGCAACACTTTTCCCACACTTACTCGACATTGACTTTCTAAGAATTTCTTCAAATGACTTTGACTTTCTAAAAAAATATAAAAAATAAATGAAAGCTTCTTCTAATCACTTTGACTTTTTTTAAAAACCTCTTTCAATCGCTTTGACTTAAAAAAAATCTTTTCCTGATCACTAAATCTTGACTTTCTCAAAATTTCTTCTACTCACTTGACTTTTGACTTTCTCAAACCTTCTTCCAATCACTTGCTTTTCTTAAGGAAACTTCTTCAAGTCACTTGACTCTGACTTTCTAAAACATACTTCTAATCACTTGACTTACTAAAGCATACTTCTAATCACTTGACTTTGACTTTCGGAAATAGACTTCTTCCAATCACTTGACTTTCACCATGTAGAAAACTTCTTATAATCAAGCAGTCAATTGACTTGGCACGTAAATAATATTACAAAATAACTTGCATTCTGAATGTGTGTGTGTTAGGGATGGTGTTTATA
>CM054147.1:44994567-44999567 GCA_028751875.1 Rapana venosa
CACACATACACACACAAACCAACCACCACCTTCACACCCATCTTCTACCCAATACCACCACCACCCATCACGCCTCCTCCACCACACTCAACCCCCCCCCCCCCCACCCATCCACCCTCCCTCCCTCCCTCTACTCAATCACTCACGGAAGGAGGAAGAAGAGGCGGAGGAGGAGGTCCCGTCAAATTCCAAGATATCTCCAGCTGTTACCACAGGAGCCGACGCACGACGAGCAATGGACGGGAGGGAGGTCTGTTGGAATTTGCTGCGGATGATCTGCAGATCTTGTGGGGAGAGCGTCACGTCTTCTGGCACAGTGCCCTGCAAGAACGAGGCATGCATGTATCGTGTTTGGCATCATGTGTCGCCCCCAGCAGCTGTCAGTCAGTTTCTTCCCCACCACACTTTCAGCTACTCTCAGCTGCTGTCTATACCATCTCATCGTGAAGGAAGGTGGCAGGATGGTTAAGACGTTTGCCTGCCAACACGTAAACCGTGAGGTTCTGGGTTCGATTCCCAGCCTCCTCGCCCTTTCTTCCCAGTTTGACACACACAAAAATCGAACTGAATGTCAAAGTCCTTCGGATGAGACTATAAACCGCTCATAGAACATCTCGCGCACACGTTAAATCCTGTTCCGCTTTTCGAAAGAATAGGCCATTGTGTGCTGGTGGGAACAGATGACAAAATTTACAAAACCGCATTATCCTCGATATTTTTTTTTTTAAATAATGTCATCTGAGCGCTTTGATTTGTAGCTTTACAAGATTCAGCGCTGTATAAATTCCATAGATTATTATTATTATTATTATTATTATTAGTGTTATTATTATTATTATTATTATTATTATCATCATCATTATCCCACCAGCCCAGCTGGGCCCATAATATTATGGTGCTGGCATGCTAATTATTGCAGGAAGTGAGGAACTGACCACATTAATTTTGGATTTGGTAATAATAATAATAATAATAATAATAATAATAATAATAACGACGATGACGACGACGACGACGACGACCACGATGATGATGATGATGATGATGATGATGATGAATAATGGATTTTATAAAACGTTATATCTTGTAAAAAAAATCAAAGCGCTCGCATTCAACGTATTCTTACAAGTACAATCGATAACAATTAACATTGTTAACAAATTCAAATGTACACACACACACACACACACACACATACACACACACACGCACGCATGCACGCACGCGCGCGCGCGCGCGCGCGCGCGCGCTCGCACAAGCGAAGGCACACGATTCTCAAATGTATGCTAGCAATGATAACAGCCACCCATGTAGGTGCTTCATATAGATATAAACTAAACACACACACACACACACACACACACCACACACACACCCCCACACACACACCACACCAAAAACAAACTAATAAACAGTCAAACAGACAGATAGACAGACACGAAGGCAAACAGGCAGACAGACGGACAGACAAACTGACAGACATGCAGCGTAGACACACATACAAACAGGCAGACGGTCATGCAGACACATATACAAACAGTCATGCAGACACACATACAAACAGGCAGACGGTCATGCAGACACACATACAAACAGTCATGCAGACACACAGACAGACAGACAGACAGACAGGCAGGCAGGCAGACAAAGAAACAAGCCCACTTACTGTAATGACAGCCTCCATGTAGCCTCTCCATAGTTCCCGGTCATATTGTTTCTTCACCTACCCCCAGAAAACAGACAACACCACAGAATCAAACATCAAATACACCCAAAACAAAACTAAACAAACCAAAAACAATAATTATGCGCATAACTAAGAAGGAAGGTGGCAGGACGGTTTAGACATCCACCTGCCTTACAAGTAAACCGTGAGGTTCTGGGTTCAACTCCCAGCCTTGCCCTTTCTTCCCAATTTGACGCAAAAATCGAAGTGAATGTCATCTTTCGGCAGAGCCTCTAGACCAGTCGGACCCGTGTGCTTTCGAATTTGTACATGACAAAAGAACCCGCTATAGTTGAAAATTAGAAAACGCAGGGAGGTACATCCAGACTGTCCTGACAAAATTTGTTAAGTTCAATTCCCAACTCGGGGGAGGGATAGCCTAGTGGTTAGAGCGTTGCGTTCGTGATCTGACGGCCCGGGATCGAGCTACCACTGAGGCACCCGTTCGAGGGGATTTTTTCCTACAGTTAACATCAGTACGGACTCAACTCCCACGAAAGTCCTTTGAATGAGACTATAAACCGAGGTTCTGTGTGCGAACACAAGCAGAACACCTTAAGTCATGTATGATTGCACTGTATTGACTTGCGTTGTATTGTTTTGTATTGTTATTGTATTGTATTGCATCATAAATTACTTTTAATCACGTTAGAGTTCTCTGCCTGAAACTTGGGCTGTACTCCCTGGGGGTAGGGCGTCGCCATAAGAGCTGCGCCGCCAATTTCTTTTTCTGTTTAAAACTTTCTGTCTGCGTGTGTATTTGTTTCCCTATGAGAGTGGCTTTTGTAACGGTATTTTACTAGCAACAGCGCTCTTGTTGTCGTGGGTTCTTTTACATAGACTGAATGCGTATTGCATGCAGGACTCAGTTTATCGTTTCACCCGAAAGACAAGCACCCAGACCAACTCTCAAGGATGGGGGCAAAAGTCGAAGTAAACGAGTATCGAACCCACATTTCTACTTCTTACCACTAAACCACCGATCCACATCGTCTTCATGGTCATAAAATAAATAAGTATATATGTCCGTAACTGGAATTTTCAGAAGCCGATGGTAGATGACGCATAGAGCTCTTAAGAGTAGCTATTGCTAACAACATTCAGTTTGTACAATCTGCCATTACCGCATCTGTCCGGGACAGTCTTTAAGTACACGGATACGGATGACAAGCAATAAGCTCAAAATTAATGGCACACTGATCAAACAAAAAATCATGGCCATTAATTTTGGCTTGTCGCTCCAGCTCGTTCACGCTGACTCATAGTCTAATCACCATCATGACGTTTGAAGTCCTGCTGACTACAGGGGCCATATTTCTTTTTCGCTAGAGCTCTGAGGTTCTACCAATGGTCAGAATTTGTGTGTGTATGCGACCGTTTTTTGCCTAACATTAAGGTAGCCGCATTCCGACTTCAGAGGCCACACCAGGGCTACCATCCCGTTGAAAAGTATAGCTAGGGTTTTTAAAAAGAAATGGTGCAAATTTTTACAAATTAAATAACTTGTATTTTGTTGTTCATACCTCGGCTAGAGTTCCGAGGTCCACCAACGGTGAGATTTTGTGTATGCTATCATTATTGCCCACCATGAAGGTACCCGCATTCTGACTTCGGGGATGTATACTTGGTCTGTTCGTGTTTCCGTGACCCACTAAACGCTGACATGAATTAAGGGATCTGTAATGTACATATTTGATCTTCTTCATGTGTTGTGTGTGTGTGTGTGTGTGTGTGTGTGTGTGTGTGTGTGTGTGTGTGTGTGTGTGTGTGTGTGTGTGTGTGTGTGTAGATATATATATATATATATATATATATAGATATATATATATAATATAGATATATATAGATATATATATATATATATATATATATATATCTGTATCTATATATATATGTATATATGTATGAAGAGAATAAAGGCACTGGCACACTTGCACTTTAAGCTGACTTGAGAGATTTAAAAAAAAAATACCTACCCTTAATTTACAGACGCAGCCGAGATTCAAACCCATGACTTGATGACCCATAGGATTGAAGTTGAAATGTCTTAACCACGCGGCTATAGCGTCGTGGCATAGATTAATAATAATAATAACTATATAATAATATAATAATAATGTATGGAATTTATATAGTGCTGAATCTTGTAAAGCAACAAATCAAAGCGCTCCGATGACTTTTTTTATATATTTTTATCGAGGATAATGGAATAAGCACTCATGTGCTTTTTTACAGCCATTCCCCGTGTGATTGCAGTTTTGTAAATTTTGTCATCTGTTCCCACACCGGCACACAATGGCCTACTCTTTCGAAAAGCGGAACAGGATTTAACGTGTGCGCAAGATGTTCTGCATGCGTTCGCACACGGAGCCTCGGTTTATAGTCTCATCCGAAGGACTTTGACATTCAGTTCGATTTTTTTGGGTCAAACTGGGAAGAAAGGGCGAGGCTGGGAATCGAACCCAGAACCTCACGGTTTACTTGTTGGCAGGCAAACGTCTTAACCATCCTGCCACCTTCCTTCCTACTAATTACAGACTACTGTTTTGTTTTGTGTCGTTTTTTAGTGATTCCTCAAACACGGGGGTTCTGAACTAGCGATCAAACAGTCTGCGAACTACCTAGATAGATCTGACCCTTGATCAGTTCACTTTTTAAAAAAAAATGTGGAATCAAATCATTAGCGTATGTCATCCCTGAAACCGGAATGCGGCTACCTTTACGGTGGGAGGTAAAAACGGTCGCATATCTCACCATCGGTGAACCTCGAATCTTGCCGAAGAACGGGAAACAAAATTTTAAAAAATAATGTGTTTTTTTAAAAGCTTGAATGTAGAGATATTTGATCAGTCGGGACACGCATAGTCCATAGGATCGTTTTACAGAAGATGCAAAATAGTTCAGCACAGACACTTTGAAGGTGGGAGTGTGGAGGGGGAGGGGGGGGGGGAACGTAATCACATCACACACGCAACTAAGGAAAAGTAACTTCACTGGCTCCCTGTCACGCTTCGCTTTCAATACAAAGTAACGACTTTTCCTCCTCATTAATTCTGAGAGGTTACTTTAGTATCCGTCTTTCCGTTATCTAGTTAATGGGGTTTTTGTGTGCGTCTTCTTTCCCTAAGCCAAAAACGTCTCGAAATTTCCCAGACATGTTTTGATTGTTGATGAAAGAACACCTATACTGTTTCGATAGTTTGTGACAGATGGCTTGTCATGTTTAAAATGCTGGTGAGAACATGCACACACGTGTGCCACCTAACGATCCCCC
>CM054147.1:45004567-45017067 GCA_028751875.1 Rapana venosa
CCGTGATTGATAAAAAATATAAAAAAATACAGAAAGCATTTTGTCAACGACGAAGTCAACATGAAATATGACTCCCTCCCCTTGTAAGTTTGTTTTGTTTGGGGTTTTTTGTTCAGATAAGATCCCAAGTACGAACGCACGCCTTACAGTTTGGAATAAATTTTTTAGTTCAGCTTTGGAGCACTCCCCCCCCCCCCCCCCACCCCTCCTCTCCGCCGGGGGGGTGGGGTGGGGATGGGGGGGGGGGGTGACAAGGGATGTAGAAAGCTAAGGAAGCACATACCAAACGTATGGCGAAATTCAATGTAATCGGACAATACTGTTCTTAGACTAATACCATTGGGGTGGGATAGCCTAGCGGTTAGAGCGTTGCGCTCGCAATCTGAAGGCCCGGGTTCGAGCCACCACCTTAGCCGCCCGTTCGATGGGATTTAAATCCCTAGAGTTGATTTTTTTTTCTCCTGGAGTTAACACCAGTAACGATTCCACTACCCTGGAAGTCCTTCGGGTGAGACTAGGAACCGAGGCCTCGTGTACAAAAGCACGTAGAACACGTCTCGCGAAAATGTTAAAACCCGTTCTGCCTTTCGCAAGAGTAGGCTATTTGTGCCTGCAAGAACGGATGACAAACAGTATGATTGTATAAAAAATCCAAACACCAATGCATGCATGCTGGTGTCGCGTTTAGACATTACCCCTGAAGTCGGAATGCAGCTATTTTAATGGTGGGCAAACGGTCGGATACGCAAAATCCTGCCGTTTGGTAAACAAGGGAGCTCTAACCGAAAAAACAACCAACCAACCAAACAAACAAAAAAGACAAGAAACAAAAGCAAACACAGACTAATTAGTGACATCAAAACCACACCGCCACATCTATAATAATGCAATAACATGGTAAACAGTGGGTTGTTGTTTTTTTAATTAAATCAACTCGACACGACTACTTGTGTTAACATGACATAAAAAAACCCATCCTATGGAATCGTTTCAAGTATAAGGTAAAAAAAATTACACATACGTCGGAAACCTCTCTCTCTCTCTCTCTCTCTCTCTCTCTCTCTCTCTCTCTCTCTCTCTCTCTCTCTCTCTCTCTCATCAAAATAACTGTCTTTACATTTACTTGAAATTTCGAGTTGTCATTATCAAGGATAGTCCCTTCTCAGGGCAAGGGCCGGATGAAGAAAAAAAGTATGTCACACTTATCTGTCACCCTTGGGAATAAAGATTATTAATCAATCAATCTCTCTTCTCTCTCTCTCTCTCTCTCTCTCTCTCTCTCTCTCTCTCTCTCTCTCGCTCTCTCTTCGGAAGGGTATGGCAGTTATGGCCAGTGGCGTGGATGGCACGAAGATGCCGAGCATGTCACATGTGAATTCCGGCAAGCGTAATCAAGTTATCTAACCTTGAAACATCTTTCAGTATCTGGAATGGTGTGGTATGTATGGATTAGTCCGCTCGCTGCTACACGATAAGAAAAGAGGGAAATATAGCTAACAAAGTAATTACTACCATTGTGTTGAATAAAATAAAATTTAAAAAAAACGATAGCAAACACACACACACACACACACACACATCATGACTGTCATGTGTCTGACAACATAAGCGCACATTTACCATAACTTTCTTCCAGCCACGTCGGAATCGGTACCTAAACAGTTTTGAACAAACAACCCTAAACACACAACACAAAATAATATTAACAAAACATATATCATCACTTTCATTCGTTGAACAAGGTTTCTGTCATAATATATTGATACTATACGAACTGCTATTGAAACGTGTACATCCCATGATGAGAAGAAAAAAGGGGAGACACTTAAAAGAAGAAGAAAGACATTGCGTCGTTCAATTCAGTAGCTTTTCGATAAAGAAAGTTAGCGGGCATGTTCGTAGCTTAAATACAAATGAAAATGATGAGTCAGTGGGTTCTTAAGCAAGCAAGTAAGCAAGTGCACTTACACACACTCATACACATACACATACAGACACATACACACACACCCATACACACACAGACACACGTGCGCACACGCACGCACACACACACATACACACACTGATGACAAAATTTACAAAACTGCATACACAGGGGTACTGGATGTATAAAAAAAAAACCCACATGGGTGCTTATTCCATTATCCTCGAAGTAAAACAATAAATAAAACACACACACACACACACACACACACACACACACACACACACACACACACACACACACACACACACACACACACACAACCAGCCAACCAACCAACCAACCATCCAAAACTACTACTTCTACCACCACCACCACCACAATAACAGCAATGCTTATTACAAAACTCAGGAGACAAACCTCCTTCCACCAAACCACCCCCTGCCCCCGAATGCGTTTGCCTTGAATAAGGTGAGGATCAGGGCATATTTCATATTAAACCATGCTTCATGTGGACAATGCAATGAAAGAGTAGGATCTGCGAGAGCAAGGAAGGAAGGAAGGAAGGGAGGGAGGGAGGGAAAAAAATGAAGGAAGGAAGGAAGGATTGGAGAGAGAGAGAGAGAGAGAGAGAGAGAGAGAGAGAGAGAGAGAGAGAGAGAGAGAGAGAGAGAGAGAGAGAGAGAAAGAAAGAAAGAAAGTAAGAAAGAAAGAAAGAAGGAAAAGAAAGAAAAGAAAGAAAGAAAGTAAAGAAAGAAAAGAAAGAAAGAAAGAAAAACCCAGGGAGAGAGAGAGAGAACAATGAACAATGAACAATGAACAAATTTTATTTATAGAGGGTTATAGAATAAGCATAACAATAGCTTTTTTACATCCAGCCAGCAGTTCGTATAATATCAGAGAGAGAGAGAGAGAGAGAGAGAGAGAGAGAGAGAGAGAGAGAGAGAGAGAGAGAGAGAGAGAGAGAGAGAGAGAGAGAGAGAGTACGCAAAACATTTTGACCGCACGTTAAAGTTTGTTCCACCTTTTGGAAGAGTAGGCCATTTGTGCCGATGGGAACGGATGACAAAATTCACAAAACCGCATGCACACGGGGTCTGGATGTACAAAACATATAGGTGGAATAAGCTTATTCCATTACCCTCAAAATTAAAAAAAAAAAGTACATATTTCTTCTTTTTGGTGCAGAAAACATAAACCACACAGTAATATTATATGTTTTGCAAGAAGTCAAGTAACAGGACATTCAAATCTGCATTAACTTAAACCTGGCAGTCCCTTTCTCCTTTTTTTTTAACCTTATCAGGTTGTCTATGCACAAATAAAACCATATACTCTCTTGCTAGTCAAAACAAAATCTTCCACATTTGATCAGTCTGCTAGCAAATTACCTTATCAATCAATCAAGTATCAATCGATCAATCAATTATCAATCGATCGATCAATCATCAATCAACCATAAATCAATCATCTCTCAATCAATGAATTATCAATCGGTTATCAATCAATCAATAATCAACTGATCAATCATCAAACCAAAATAAAATCAATCCTAAAAATTATCATCATTCAATCAAAAAATCAGCCAATCATCAATCAGTCACCAAATCAATTGATCATCAATCAACCAATCAAATCAACAAGCTGCAACAGCCCCATCACTCACTCACTCTGTGTGTGTGTGTGTGTGTGTGTGTGTGTGTGTGTGTGTGTGTGTGTGTGTGTGTGTGTGTGTGTGTGTGTGTGTGTAGTAGATAGATAGATAGATAGATAGATAGATAGATAGATAGATAGATAGATAGATAGATAGATAGATAGATAGATAGATAGATAGATAGATAGATAGATAGAAATCGATCACGCTCCCGGCCCATGGCCATGTGTGTATGTATGTTCAGGGATTAAAATGCCATGTTCCTAACTGTCGATTCAGGCATGAACAAGAAGAAATAGCCTACAGTCAAAACGACGCAAACAACCTACGGCTTTTCCGCTGAAGCCGTCAGCGAGCCCGTAAGCGCAGGACTGATTCAAAAACACAGCCATAACTTTTCAAATACCCTATTTATAGCTTAGCTAGCCCTACCATCTGACCATGCGTAGAGTGACTTTCAGGTTAGGACTCAATGACATTTCGCGGCTGTTACAGCAGGACCGTCTATCAGAGACACAACACTGCCCAAAATCCTGGGTCTTTGCTTTCATCAGCAGGCTTACATGATGGAAAGACGGACAACGTAGCCGGGTGGTTAAGACCGTTCGACTTCACTGTCATAGGCTCCACGAAGTCGAGGGTTTGAATCTCGGCGGCGTCTGGTGAAGTTAAGGTGGGGATTTTTTTTTTTTACGATCTCCTGGGTCAACTTAAAGTGCAGCAGACCTGCCAGTGCCTTCATTCCCTTCGTGTAAATATATATATATATATATATATATATATATATATATATATATATATATATATATATATATATATATATATACACACACACACAAGATGAAGACCAAGTATGCACGTTAAAGATCCCGTAATTCATGTCAGCGTTAGGTGGGTTACAGAAACACGAACATTCCCAGTATACATCCCCGAAGTCGGAATGCCGACACCTTCGAAGTGGGCATAAACGGTTGCATACGCAAAATCTTACCATTGGTGAACCCCGAGGCTCTCAAGCCGAGGAACAGAGGGGAAAAAGAAGAAGAAAGGAGGCACTGGGTGGCAAGTTAAATTTCATGATCAACGATTTATTTCAAAAGCGGCGTCTGACTGTGGCGCCACGGACCAACTCCTACACAATGTATTCAGTCAGGAATTCCAATTGTGTTTGGGATAACGCAGACAAAACCTCAGGGACCCTGAGAAAGATAAGCAGCCCTAGCATGGCCTGGCTTTGGAGGATTTAACTTACGTTTAGGAGAATAGCTTAAGTAGCAACAGTTAAGCAGCATCGACCATGGTTACCAAGTGGATGGGTGTCGGTTTGCCTTGGTTTAAGTATAGTCCCCAAGTTCACCCAGCTGTAAAGGGGTCCCTGCCCTCTTTAGGGTTAGGGAAGATAAGGCAGTGAGGGAGAGGAGAAGGGCGCCGCCCTCAAAATGCTGGCCCCTGGAGAAGTTGAGGTCTCTGATATTTCGCTTCCCAACTTATCGCAAAGATTATGGGAACACCTTTACCTTCACTTTGTTTTTTTACTAGAATAAGCAAGCACTCCTCGCATTCCTTGGCTTTAGAACTGTGTTTGGGACAATAACCAAGTCTGTATTTTAAGGATTTAAACTTTTGCTTTGAAGAACAAGCACACCCTGTAATTTTAAGGATTCAAGTCATTGCTGGGTGGGCCTAGATTGAGCACGCGCGATGACGTGGTAAGTAAATTGCTATAACTCGGAAAGTCTTTACATAACGTTGCGTTACCATTCACAACTCATTCGGGCTTTTCCGTTTGCCTCGTACATAACACGCACGCACTGAGAAAATATTGTTCGTGCCCAGGTTAGAGCTTTTTCCTCTTTTTACCGAGTTTATGACAAAACTTGGAAATTACACAAATTTTGCATTCAACTCCCCCCAAAATAGTTCTGATTCTTATATATATGCAAAATTTGTGTAATTGTATATGCAAAATTTGTGTAATTGTATATATATATATATATATATATATATATAAGAATCAGAACTATTTGGGGGGGAGTTGAATGCAAAATTTGTGTAATTTGCAACTTATCTGATTGGACTATTCATATATGTCTTTGAAAAGCACAGTTATCATTTATTTACGTCTACGGTTGTCCTTAAAATTTATTCAAGCGAGATTTTTGTTTATTTGTGATGATACTATTCACAGAAGTGCATACTGTGTATGTGTTGGGGTTTTTGGGGGGGTTATTTGTTTTTGGTTTGTTTTGTTTTCTGTGTGGCTTTTAGTAGGTGTGTGAGTGGGGGCTTTTTGTTTTGGCGGGGTTTTTTGTTGTTGGTTTGTTTGTTCGATTTTATTTTGTTTGTATTTTGTGGGAGTAATTTTAAAAGATTTTATGTTTCTTTAATTTGCGTGGCTTGTCTTCTTTAGGTATTTGTTTATATTCTTATTTATATTTATATTCTTATATATGTTCTTATATAATATATATATATGTTTATATATATATATATATATATATATAATATATATATATATATATATATATATATATATATATATATATATGTTCTTATATATATATATATATATATATATCTGTCCCGTAGTCTGACGACCGTGGGGGCACCCTCAAAGACTCAGCAACCAGTTCCCTCCATTCTTCTCTCTGTTCTGCCTTTCTCAGGGTTTTGTTGAGTTCTAGGCCTGTCCATTCACTGATGTTATCCTCCCAGCTCTTCCTTGGTCTGCCTCTTCTTCTTCCTCCTTGGACAGTGCCTTGCAAAACTGTCTTTGTAATTCCTTGGGATCTTGTGACATGCCCATACCACTTAAGTTTACGCTTTTTCACGATCGTTAGAAGGTTCTCATAGGGTCCAATGGTTTGCTGGATTCTGTTATGCACGCTTTCGTTGCTTATGTGGTCTTTGTAGGAGATGCCAAGGAGTCTCCGAAAGCATCTCATCTCCACTGCCTGTACTCTTCTCTCCAAATCTGCAGTCAGGGTCCATGATTCACAGGCATACAGAAATATGGATATGACAAGGGAGCGCATTAGTCTGATCTTGGAGATAAGTGAGATATTCTTATCTCTCCAGATGGTGTTTAGTTTTGACAAAGCTGTTATTGTCTGTGCAGTCCTGCATACTACTTCTGGCTTGGATCCCTGGTCGGATACAATGGCTCCCAGGTACTTGAAGCTTTGAACTGTTTCCAGCTTCTGGTCATTAACCCTGATATCAGTGCTAATGCCGTTGGTGTTATTAGTCATCAGTTTGGTCTTCTCTGCACTGATTTCCATGCCGTATGTTTTGGAGGCCTTATCCAAGTGTTCTGTTAGGCTGGCAAGCTCTTTTTCTGATCCTGCTATTCCATCAATGTCATCTGCGAAGCGGAGGTTTGTGATCGTTCTGCCACCAATGCTGACTGATCCTTCATGATGTTCCAGTGCATCAGCCATGATTCTCTCAAGGAAGATGTTGAAAAGAGTGGGTGAGAGTAGACAGCCCTGCCTTACTCCAACTGTTGTTCGAAACCATTCTCCAATGTTGTTGTTGCAGTACACTGCACTGGTGGCCTCGCTGTACAGCTGTTTGATGACTCTGATCAGGTTTGCATTGATGCTGTACAAGTTCATGGTTGCCCACAAAGCTGCATGCCACACCCTGTCAAATGCCTTCTTAAAATCGATAAATACGTGGTATAGGTCTTGTTGATGTTGAAGGTACCGCTCACATAGTATTCTGAGGTTGAATATCTGTTCTGTTGTGCTGCGCCCCGCTCTGAAACCTGCTTGTTCCTCAGCAATGATGGTCTCTGCTTGTGGCTTCAGTCTATTCAATATTATCTGCAGCATGACCTTGCTTGGGTGACATATGAGGCTGATTGTGCGGTAATTATGGCATTGTTGTAGATTTCCTTTCTTGGGGAGGGTGATGATGAGTGACTGCGTCCATGGTGTTGGCCATTTTCCTGTCTGCCAGATCTTGTTGCAGATTCTTAGTAGGGCGCTGATCATGGCTTCCCCTCCAGCTTGGACCAACTCAGCTGGAATGTTGTCAGCCCCTGCTGACTTCCCCTTTTTCAGCGATCTGACTGCTGTTTCCACTTCTTCTCGGAGGATAGGGTGACTGTCTGTGTCTTTGCTTTCGGGTACATTAAGGACTTCTGGATCTCCTGCGGTTCTATAGTTATACAGGTCGGAGCAGTATTCTGTCCATCTGTTCAGAATATCCTGGTCGTCAGTGAGACACTTCCCATTTTTGTCTTGGATTGTTAAACCTTTTCTCTGTTTCGTGCTAGTCAGGTCTTTGACCAGCTGATATGCTTTCTTGCTATTGTTTTTCTTGATGTTCTCTTCAATGTCTTGGCACTGTTCACCGATCCATTTCTCTTTTGCCTCCGTCATGGACTTCCTGATTCTTTTGTTGACTGCCCTATATTGTTGTGCTCTTTCTTTTGTTTCATTTTTCTTTTTCTTCAACTCTCTACGCTTGTCGCATAGTTGTAGGATATATATATATAACGCATTGATGAAAAACCAGTTGCGGTGCTTATTCAATGCACCAGCTGGAAATAAAAGTTTGCAACTAGTGAAGTGTAGTCTGCTTCTTCTTCTTCCTCCTCCTCCTCCTCTTCTTCTTCTTTATTCTTCGTCGAATGCTCACACAGCAAATATTGTGAGCGAAAATGCGTTGCGCTGCCGTTAAGCGACTGACAACGTCAGGCCCTGCACGTCTAATTTATTCTAATAATCTTTCATTTTGATTGACAGAGAAGGAGCTGGGAGGAGGACAGACAACATCTCAGACCGGACAGGCCTGAGGCTGAGTGAAGAAAGCACTGCGAGAGAGAGAGAGAGAGAGGAGAGAGAGAGAGGGGGGGGGGGAAGTAGGGAGAGAGAGGGAGGGAGAGAGAGGGGGAGAGAGGGAGAGAGAGGGAGGAGGAGAGGAGGGAGGAGAGAGAGGGAGGGAGAGAGGGAGAGAGAGGGAGGGAGGGAGAGAGAGAGAGGGAGGGAGAGAGAGAGAGAGGGAGGAGAGAGGGAGAAGAGGGAAGGAGAGGAGAGAGAGGAGAGGGAGGGAGAGAGGGAGAGAGAGGGGGAGAGAGAGATGGAGGGAGGGAGAGAGAGGGAGGGAGAGAGGGAGAGAGAGAGAGGAGGAGGGGAGAGAGGAGAGGAGAAAGGAGGGAGAGAGAGAGAGAGAGAGGGAGAGAGGGAGGAGAGAGAGAGAGAGAGGAGAGAGAGAGAGGAGAGAGAGAGAGAGAGAGAGAGAGAGAGAGAGAGGCGGAGGGAAGGAAGGAAGAAGGAAGGAAGACAGAGCGAGATGGAGAGGGCTGGTTGTCAAATCCTCCATGACGCTCCTATGGTCCCGCATACTGTGGTGTTATGTAATGTACAGCAAATGTCATGATGACTCGGAGTCGTCAATATTTTACACAAGGCCAACGGGTGTCGATACTTTATACACAGTTCTGGACTTAATGCGTCCACACAAAGTTTGTTTTACTTAAAAAATGGTTATCCTTCGGATGAGACTATAAACTGAGGCCCCGTGTGCGAACGCATGCAGAACATCTTGCGCACACGTTAAATCCTGTTCCGCTTTTCGAAAGAGTAGGCCATTGTATGCCGGTAGGAACAGATGACAAAATTTACAAAACCGCATACACACGGGGACTAGATGTAAAAAAGCACATGAGTGCTTATTCCATTATCCTCGATATATTTTTTAAAATGTCATCTGAGCGCTTTGATTTGTTGCTTTACAAGATTCAGCGCTATATAAATTCCATACATTATTATTATTATTATAATTATTATTATTATTATTATTATTATGTTCTGGTATGTGTCTGTTAGCTAGGCGTAATGTTGACGTTTCTGATTTGGGATGTCTCTCTCTCTTGGTTATTGTATTTTTAGAGGGGTGTGTGTGTGTTGTGTGTGTGTGTGTGTGTGTGTGTGTGTGTGTGTGTGTGTGTGTGTTGTGTGTGTGTATGTGTGTGTGTGTGTGTGTGTGTGCGCGCCGCGCGTTTTGTCTGACCTTGTATGTCTCCCTCTGCACATCTACACATGATTGAATGAGCTTCCACTCCTGAGTGCCTTTATAAACGAACTTAACACACATGCGTGGCTTAAAAATTATGTCATCTAGCGTACGAAAACACAAGTATGGTTTCAAAATGTAGTTCTGCAAATCAATCAGTAAATGAACGTATGTGATTTGGCTTAAAAATGCATTTCTACTTCTTTTATTTTATTTTATTCTTTTGTTTCGAGGATTATGGAATAAGCACTAATGTGCTTTTTTTACATCCAACCAAGCAGCGCATGAACATAACCCTGATAGGGCCTCTGTGGTCAGCAGGACTATAAACAACAAGAATGGAGTGTACAAAAACACATGCGTGGTTGGGGTTTTTTTAACAATGCTTTTACCAAGCAACAAGCGTGGGAATATAATGTATAGTTAGGAATGTTTCTACTAACCAACAAGCTTACAAACACACATGCATGACTTGCATTGCTTTACCCTCTCTACCATTCAACTAGCGTACTTATAGGCATATATGTGTGTAGGTATGATTTGCATTGCTTTTATACCAGCGGACTGGCCTGCAAACACGCATGCATGGCTTGAAATGCCTTTCTGCCATTCAACCAGCGCACAGACATTGACACAGGTATCGCTTAAAATCATACCAGTGGACTAGCTTACAAACACACATGACTGGCTTGAAATACCTTTCTGCCATTTAACCAGCGTACAGACATTGATAAAGGTTCAGCTTTCCTTTTTTTCTTACATTAGCAAAGATTGCAATTGATGAAAATGTTTGTTGTTGTTGTTGGTTTACATTTTGCAGCTCAGCAGCCGTTATATTCGTGTTAATTTTCATTGTTTAATTGAGCAACCATAAGCTACAAGCTTGTTGTTGCCATGATTCCAACATGTTGTTTGTTTTCAATGCGTATACTCATTTCTGAATAAAAACTATTTAAAACAGCTTGAAAACGTAATTCTTCCAAGAAGCAAGCGTACGAGCGCATAAAAGGTAAAGGTAAAGGTGTCCCATAACCTGTAAGGTCGTAGGGGAGCGAGGCGTCAGAGACCTCACTTCTCTAGGGCCAGCATATTGAGGGCGGCGCCCATCTCCTCTCCCTCGTTGCTTTACCTTCCCTGACCCTAAAGAGGGCAGGTACCCATTTTACAGCTGGGGGAACTGGGGGAACTGTACTGAAGCCAAGGCGCGCAAACGGTCACCCATCCAAGTGGTAACCACGCTCGACGCTGCTTAACTTGGCTGGGAGAAAGCGAGTGCTCCGACCACTGAGCTATCCCGTCCCCGAGCGCATACGTTTCTTAAAAAAAACGCCTTTCCACCAATCAGCCTAACATACAGGCATTTATACAGGTATAGCTTCGAAAATGCATATCTTCTGATCAACATGCATTATATAGGTATACAAGTCATGCTTGACAAAGCATTTTAAACCAATCAACCAGTCAAGGAGTATTTGCGTACAAGTAGGCGTAATTCTAGATCTTGAAGAAAAACAAAGTTTCAGAGACTAGTTTCCCCTAAACATAAGTATTACCATAGGGTTATTATAGCTTTGGGGCACGGAAAAAGATGCAGAGATAGAGGGAGGGTGGGGGAGTAAAAGAGACACAAATGACAATGACAAATTCTTTTATTTCGAGGATAATGAATAAGCACTCATGTGCTTTTTTTACATCCAGTCCCCGCCCGTGGGGATACATCTTAATGATAACCCAATACTTATACTCTCACACAGTAGAAACAAAGGGAAATAACCCTTTCAACACACAAACACTATAAAAAAAAATTTAAACAAAAAGCCCACAACAACAAACAAACAAACAAATAAAAGAAAAACCTAAAAACACCCCCCCAACCCCACCCAAACCCCCCCAAAAAAAAAACAAAAAAAAAAACAAAAGGAAAGAAAAAATCCAACCAAAAGAAAAGAAAAAAGAGAAAAACAAACAACAATAACAACAAAACCAAGAAGAAAAACAACAACAACCAAACTTATAAAGTCATAAAAATAAACATCTACGCATAGTAAAATGGTACACATAGTTGTTACACATTACAATAAGATATTGAAATAGGGCATTCATTAAAACTTCAGTACAGCCGACAAGCCCAATAAAATAGTGAAAATATAAAGTATGAATCCTTCATCAAGATACACAGCAACTATAACTATAAGCAAAACGATAAAAGGTGAGAGAGAGAGAGAGAGAGAGAGAGAGAGAGAGAGAGAGAGAGAGAGAGAGAGAGAGAGAGAGAGAGAGAGAGAGACAGACAGACAGACAGACAGACAGACAGACAGACAGACAGAGTGTGTGTGTGTATTTCAGAGATAATATTAAAATATATAATTCTCAAAACAGTACACGATCACCATCAACACACATTTTTTATTATACTCGTTCAAATTATATGTCATGATAATGAAATAAACTCAATACCCATACACTCACACAATAAAAACAATAAACAAAAGAAAAGAGGAAATCCAAACCTATACAGTCATTGAGAGAGAGAATGTGTGAGGGCGTGTGTGGTTTTCAGGGATAATACTAAATATATAATACTCAAGACAGCACACGATCACAATCAACACTTTTTGATTATACTCATACAACTTGAACGTCATGATGATAAAGTAAGCCCAATACCCATACACTCACACAATAAAGAGGAGAAAAAAACCCAATACAGTCATAAAAAGAACATCTACACATTATAAGTAAGAGAGACAAATTCTTTTATTACCAGGATAATGAATAAGTACTCGTGTGCTTTTTTACATCCAGTCCCCGCCCGTGGGAATACATCTTAATAATGAACCCCAATACTCATACTCTCAAACAGTAGAAACAAAGGGGGAAAAATTTAAACAACAA
>CM054147.1:45024567-45027067 GCA_028751875.1 Rapana venosa
GCAAGGCAAGGCAAGCAAGGCAAGGCAGAGCAATACAAGACCCATAGGCTAAGGGCTAGGGTCAAAAATGAGCAAGGCAAGGCAAGTCAGAGTTGATATCAACCTATATGGCATTAACTTATTCAAAATTTGACGCGTTATTCGACTTTTTGGAAACAGTAATTATTGTTTTTCGTTCCTCGGCTACAACTTTGCGGTTCACCAATGGTGAGATTTTGCGTGTGCGACTTTGTTTTGTAACCCACCGTTAAGATAGCTGCATTCCGACTTCGGGGATTGGTAACAAGTAGAAAAGAATCTCGAAACTATCAGTGCTCTATAGTCATACCTTTTGTTACTGAAGGATAGAAAAAACAGAGAGCAGAAAAATGTATGAATTCTTTAACGCCAAAAAAAACCAAAAATCCCCATGGGTTACACACGCAAAAAAAACCCAAAAACCAAAATCTGTCTGTCCTGCTCCGGGCTATGCTCCCCTTTCCCTCCCCCCCCCCCCCCCCCTCTTCTGCCACCGACCCACACACCCACATTCCCAACACACCCACACAACACACACGTCTATTCCACCTCCACCCCCCATTCCCCACTCTATCCATGTCCTCAAAGTACCCACCAACAGCAAGAACATTAACAACAATGACCCTTTCCCTAACTCCTTTTTTTTAAAAAAACAAGTTCAAAACGATAAACATAACCAAAAAATATAGAAAGAGTAGTGCAAGGAGTCCAACTTTAATCCAGGAAATGCAAGTGTCATGCATCATCTCACTCTCTTAGAATGAATGCCGAATAAATCCACGGTATAAACTTCACGGTTATCAAGAAAGCATATTATTTTTTTAGTAAAGAATTAACAGCAGGAGGGTGGGATAGCCTAGTGGTTAGCGCGTTGAACTTAACGAGCTAAAGTAGTGGGTTCGAGCCGCCACTGAGATGTTCGTTCGAGGCGATTTTGGAGGTTAGCCTAGTGGTTAGAGCTTTGAGAGCCCGCCAGTCCAATCCAATCCGGTCCTGTTGTTTATAGCACCGCCGACCACAGACCCCATAATTATCAGGGCTGTCACCTCGTTCAGTTGAGCCCCGCGATTTAAAGGTGGGGATTCCAGCTACCACAGAAAAACTCATTCGAGGCAATATGTTTCTCTCTCTCTCTGTCTCTGTCTGTGTCTGTCTGTCTGTCTGTCTGTCTGTCTGTCTGTCTGTCTGTCTGTCTCTCTCTCTCTCTCTCTCTCTCTCTCTCTCTCTCTCTCTCTCTCTCTCTCTCTCTCTCTCTCTCTCTCTCTCTGGAGAGACTGGATGTAAAAAAGCACATGAGTGCTTATTCATTATCCTCGAAAAAAAAGAATTTGTCATTGTCATTGTCATTGTCATTGTCTCTCTCTCTCTCAATCTCTCTCTCTCTCTCTCTCTCTCTCTCTCTCTCTCTCTCTCTCTCTCTCTCTCTCTTCTCTCTCTCTTCTCTCTCTCTCTCTCTGGAGAGACTGGATGTAAAAAAGCACATGGTGCTTATTCATTATCCTCGAAATAAAAGAATTTGTCATTTGTCATTGTCATTCTCTCTCTCTCTCTCTCTCTCTCTCTCTCTCTCTCTCTCTCTCTTCCTCTCTCTCTCTCTCTCTCTCTCTCTCTCTCTCTCTGGAGTTAACATCAGTACCGACTTCACTCCCCCAGAAAGTTTTTTTCGGATGAGGGTTTTATAGAAACCGAGGTCCCCCGTGTGCGAACTCATGCTGACCCCCATCTTGCGCGCATAATTATTATTAATACCCGTTCTCTTACCTCCCTGAAGTCGGAATGCGGCTACCTTCGTGGTTGAAAAAAAAACAACGGTCGCATATGCAAAAAATCTCACCATTGGTGAACTTCTGAGCTCTAAGCGAGAAACAAGGGGGGGGGGGGAGAGAGAGAGGGGGAGGGGGAGAGAGAGAGGGTGGGGAAGAGAGAGAGAGAGGAGGGGGAGAGAGAGAGAGAGAGAGGGGGAGGAGAGAGGGAGAAGGGAGAGAGAGGGGGGGGAGGAGAGAGAGAGAAGAGAGAGAGGGGGGGAGAGAGAGAGAGGGAGAGGGGGGAGAGAGAGAGGGGGGAGAGAGAGAAAGAGGAGAGAGGGGGAGGGAGAGAGAGAGAGAGAGGGAGAGAGAGAGAGAGAGAGAGAGGAGAGAGAGGAAGAGAGAGAGAGAAGAGAGAGAGAGGCGAGAGAGAGAGAGAGAGAAGAGAGAGGAGAGAGAGGGAGAGAGAGAGGAGAGAGAGAGGAGAGAGAGAGGAGAGAGTGAGAGAGAGGAAAGAGAGAGAGAAGAGAGGAGAGAGAGATGAGAGAGAGAGAGAGGAGAGAGAGAGAGAGAGAGAGAGAGAGAGAGAGAGAGAGAGAGAGAGAGAGAGAGAACTAAACAGTTCGAACCCACGCTCAACGTTTAACGTCAGATTACGAGTTTTACAGTCTAACCACTTGGCTACCGACCTCCGAGGAGTATTCTGTGAGGACGCAAATCTCACGTAATCATGATTG
>CM054147.1:45034567-45044567 GCA_028751875.1 Rapana venosa
GATAAGTATGTTCGCTAGAATTTCGATTTCTATTCTTGAGCCTTTCTTTTTGGTACTTTTTCACAGTACTTGAACGTCTTCGTGCCTAATGAAAAATGACTGGGTCAGATATGACTGGGTCAGATATTTTACCAGTAGTAGTAGTAGTAATAGTTTGACTGCAGATTTTTTTTTAATCTGTGAGGCATACAATATCTGTATGATAGTTCAACAACAACAAGCACACACACACACACACACACACACACACACACACACACACACGACAAAACTCACCTGACGAAGCAGACGTCTCTTGTAATCAAACGAACATCTGTACTTTCAACGCTGAAGAACAATGCTAGAATAACAAAAGTTCACTCCCTTGAACGCTTCACAGTGCTTGATCGTCTTCGTGCCTAAAAAAAACAATACCTTAGAAGGTAAAAAAAAACCCAAACTTTTAACTATTTGCAGTGAAAAGTCAAATAAACCAAACAAACGTGAGGTCTATTCCTCCTCACCTGTCTGTCAATCTTACACTGAGTGTGCGAAAGGTTTGCGAGAGCAGACGACACAGTAAGACAGGAAGAAAAAAATGGGGGACAGCCCTACGAAGGAGGAGGAAGAGGGGGTGGGAGGAGAGGGGGGGGGGGGGAAGAGGGGGAGGGTCCGGGAACAGAACCACATAGACCTGGCTAGTCTAATGCAGGGTTTTTGAAGGGGTGGTTTGTGGAAAGCCCTCGTTCTTTAGTTAGGGGGACTTTTTAAAGGTAACGAATGTGATTAAATAATGAATCTTTGATTCAAAGGTCATTTTTTCTAAAGTGATTTGACGGAAAAAAAATTAAAGACAAGAACGAAATTAACAATCCAATTTTGAATCGAGGTAGAAAGTCAACAAATGGTGTGTATTCTCTTTTTTTTTTTTTTTTTTTGGTCAGAAATTTTAAATCTTTTGCTATTCTTTACCACTTTGCCAATATGCGTGCTCACCTCAAAAAAATTGGGGTTGGGGGGGGGGAAGGGGTTATTAAATTACAAAACAAGGCAAAGAAAACACAAAACACCACACAACACACACACACACCAACCACCCCAACATCAACGACAACAAAGCAAAAATATCAACGGCTAACATGGAACAAACAACAATAAAAAAAAAAAAATTTTAACCCGTCACAAAAACAACAGCAGCCACATCATCATCGTCAAAAAAACAAAAAACAAATACAAAAAAAAAACAATAACAAATACATCACAACAACATCTAAACATCATCAACAACAACCAAACAGCAACAACAACTAACGCACAAAAACAACAAACTAAAAAAATAATCATTGCCTTGCATTTTTAATTTGCAAAGGTGCGGGGACAAAAAAACAGCTCTAAAACCCAACGGGGAAGTAAGTTTTTTTCTTTCCCCAACGGGGTGGGTTTTTTTTGGAAATTGGAAGCTTATCCCCCTTTTTTTTTTTTTTTTTTCTTTTTTTTACCCCAAAATGTCTACAACCTCCCCGGAGTTTTAGCGCTTTTTTGTCTTCCCCCCGGGTACCTCCCCCTATCCTCACCCCCTTCCTATCTATTCTTCTGTCGCTATATTATGCATGTAAACAGACCTTTTCTTGTTTCTTTATTTTTTTTAACGAACTTGAAGACTGGCTCACCTGGTACCCTGACCGGGTTTATGTCTCGGTACCAGGAAGTAGACCTATCTTTATATTTTACATATTAAGAGATCCAGACAGAAAGAAAGAAAGACAGAAAGGAGGAATGTAGACAAGAAAGAAAGAAAGAAAGGAGAAAGTAGACAAGAAAGGAAAGGGAAGGAAAAAGAAACAAAAAAAGAAAGAAGGAGGAATGTAGACAAAAAAAAAGAAAGGGGAAAGTAGATAAGAAACAAAGAAAGAAAAAAATGGAGGAATGCAGACAAAAAAGAAAAAAAGGGGAATGTAGATAAGAAAAGAAAAAGAAAGAAAGGGGGGAAAGCAGACAAGAAAGAAAGAAAGGGGAAATGTAGACAAGGAAAGGGAAGGAAGGGAAAAAAAAAAAAAAGAAAGAATGGGGGAATTGACAAGAAAGAAGAAAAGGAGGAATGTAGATAAGAAAGAAAGAAAGAAAGAATGGAGGGGAAAGCAGACAAGAAAGAAGAAAAGGAGAAAGTAGACAAAAAAGGAAGGGAAAGGGAAAAAGAAAGAAAGGGGAAAGGAAGTAGAAAAGAAAGACAGACAGACAGAAAGGAAGGAAAAAGAAAGAAAGAAAGAAAAAAAAGAAAGAAAGAAAAAAGAAAGGAAAAAAAAGAAAAAAAGAAAAAGAAAAGTAGGGAAAAAAGAAAAAAAGGAAAGGGAAAGGGAAAAAGAAGAAAGGGGAATGTAGACAAGAAAAAAGGGCAGGACGAAAGGAAGGAAGAAAGAAAAAAAGGAAAGAAAGAAAGAAAGGGAAAAGTAGGGAGAAAAAAAGAAAAAGGGAAAGGGAAAGGAAGAAAGAAAAAAAGGGAGGAAAGTAGAAAAAAAAAAGAAAGAAAAAAAAGAGGGGAAAGAAAGAAAAAAAAAGAAAGAAAGGAAGAAAGGAAGGAGAAAGAAAGGGAGAAAAAAAAAAAGAAAAAAGAAAGGAAATGTAGACAAGAAAAGGGAAAGGGAAGGAAAGAAAAAAGGGAGAATGTAGACAAGAAAGGAAGGAGGAAGAAAGAAAGAAAGGGGGAATGTAGACAAGAAAAACAGACAGCAGAAAAAGGGGGAAAAAAAGAAAAAAGGGGAATGTAGAAAAGAAAAAGAAGGAAAAAAAAGAAAGAAAGGAGAAATGTAGACAAGGAAGAAAGAAAGGGGGAATGTAGACAAGAAAGAAAGAAAGGAGGAATGTAGCAAAAAAGGGGAAAAGGAAAGGAAAGGAAAAAAAAGAGATTAGAAAGAAAAAAAAAAAAAGAAATGTAGAAAGAAAGAAAGAAAGGAGGAAATGTAGACAAGAAGAAAAAGGAGGATTTAGATAAGAAAGAAGAAAGGAGAATGTAATAAGAAAGAAAGAAAGAAGAAGGAGGAATGTAACAAAAGAAAGAAAGAAGGATTAATGTAAAGAAAGAAAGAAAGGGGGAATGTAGATAAGAAAGAAAGAAGAAAGGAAAGGAGTGTAGACAAAGAAAAAATAAGAAAAAAGAAAAAAGAAAGGAGGAATGTAACAAGAAAGAAAGAAAGAAAATGGAGATAAGAAAGAAAGAAAGAAAGAAAGGAGGAATGTAGAAAGAAAGAAAGAAAGAAAGGATGAATGTAGACAAGAAAGGAAGGAAGGAAGAAGAAACAAAGAAACAAAGAAAGAAAGAATGGGGAATGCAGACAAGAAAGAAAGAAAGGAGAAAATGTTGGACAAGAAAGGAAGGAAGGAAGAAAGAAAGAAAGGAGGAATGTAGACAAAAGACAGACAGCAGAAAGAAGGAAAAAAAAGAAAGGAAAAAAGAAAGAAAGGAGAATGTAGGCAAGAAAGAAAGAAGGAAGGAAGGAAGAAAAAAAAGAAAGAAAGAAAAAGAAAGAAAAGAAGAAAGAAAGAAAGAAAGAAAGAAAGAAAGAAAGAAAAAGGAAAGAAAGGAAGAAAGGAAGGAAGAAAGAAAGGGAGAAAAAAGAAAGAAAGAAAGAAAGGAGGAATGTAAGACAAGAAAGAAAAAAAGGGAGAAATGATAGCAAGAAAGAAAGAAAGGGGAATGTAGACAAGAAAGAAAGAAAGGAAGGAAGGAAGAAAGAAAGAAAGGAGGAATGTAGACAAAAAGAAAGAAAGGAGAAATGTAGGCAAGAAAGAAAGAAAGGAAGGAATGTAGACAAGAAAGAAAGAAAGAGAAATGTGGGCAAGAAAGAAAGGAGAAATGTAGGTAAAAAAGAAAGAAAGGAAGGAAGGGAAGGAAGGAAGGGAAAAGGAAGGAAGGAAGGAGGAAAAGGGAAAGGGAAAGGGAAGGAAGGAAGAAAAAAAAGAAAGAAAAGAAAGAAAGAAAGAAAGGAAGGAAGGAAGAAAGAAAGGAGAAATGTAGACAAAAAAGAAAGGAAAGGAAGGAAAGAAAGAAAGAAAGGAGGAATGTAGACAAGAAAGAAAGTAAGAAAGAAAGAAAGAAAGAAAGGAGGAATGTAGAAAAGAAAGAAAGAAAGAAGGAATGTAGACAAGAAAAAAGAAAGAAAGAAAGAAAAGAACGAAAGAAAGAAAGAAAGAAAGAAAGAAAGGGAGGAATGAAAGACAAGAAAGAAAGAAAGAAAGAAAGAAGAAAGAAAAAGAAAAGAAAGAAAGAATGAATGAAACAGGCGAATGGGGGAAAAAAGAAGGGAAGAAAGGAAATTACAAGACGGAAAAGGAAAGAAAAGAGACGAAATTCTACATTTGTAAAAGGAAAGGAACGAAAGTTTGTAGAGAGAACATGGAAACGAACAACCAAAACAGAAAACAAAACAAACAAAAACAAAAATCACAACAACAAAAATAAGAGAGAGAGAGAGAGAGAGAGAGAGAGAGAGAGAGAGAGAGAGAGAGAGGAGAGAGAGAGAGAGAGAGAGAGAGAGAGAGAGATTCGGATGACTTCTTCCTATATTTGTTTTTCATTTCATTCATTTATTTATGGTATGGTATGAAATAAAATCTGAGCGCTTTGATTTGTTGCTTTACAAGATTCAGCGCTATATAAATTCCATACATTATTATTATTATTATTATTATTATTATTATTATATATTGTATGTAAACCCATTCTACGGGTCAATGGCCTTTTATGAACAAATCATCACACACACAGAGACAGAGAGACAGAGACAGAGAGACAGAGACACAGAGAGAGAGACAGAGACAGAAAGAGACAGAGAGAGAGACAGAGAGAGACAGAGAGAGAGAGAGAGAGAGAGAGAGAGAGAGAGAGAGAGAGAGAGAGAGAGAGAGAGAGAGAGAGAGAGAGAGAGAGAGAGGAGAGAGAGAGAGAGTTAGAGAGAGTACAACAAACAGGAAGCAAAGAGGAGAACGAAAGAACGGGAAAAAAAAAGGAAAAAAGATACCCTCTGATTCTTATCACTTTCTGAGAAGACCAACGCATTGCGTCATGCCTCATTGCTCTTTACAAAGTTTTCTTTTCATACCCAAGATAATATAAGGGGCACCTTCTCCACCCACCACCCATTCCCAAAGAAAATGGGTAAGCAGGGGGTGAGGGGGGGGGGAGGAGGTTGGAGGTTTAAAAAAAAGTTTGACTGCTCGTTTGTACGTTCTGTATTAACAACAGGAAAGAAAGAAAGAAAGAAAGGCACACAGACAGACATTAGACAGACAGACAGACAGACAGAGAGAAACAAACAAAAAGAAAGAAAGAAAGACAAATAGGATTAAAGGTGGAAGAAAGAAAGAAAAGAAAGAAAGATACACAGACACAAACAAAAAACAAACAAAAAGAAAGGGAGAAAGAAAGAAGAAAGAAAGAAGAAGAAAGAAAGAAAGAAAGAAAGAAAGAAAGAAAGAAGGCATTGAAGTAATGGTAGAAAGAAAGGGGAAAAGTTGTGGTTTAATTAAAGAAGAAAGAAAGAAAGAAAGAAAAGAAAGAAAGACAGACAGACGACAGACAGACAGACAGACAGAAAGACAGAAAGAAAGAAAGACAGACAGACAGAAAGAAAGACAGACAGAAAGAAAGAAAGAAAGACAGAAAGAAAGAAAGAAAGACATACAGAAAGAAAGAAAGAAAGACAGACAGACAGACAGACAGACAGAAAGAAAAAGGACTGAAAATACACTCCAGGCTATACCACCATTACCTATGGAAAGGAAGGGGAATAACCGAGAACAAACATGAAAACAAAACCAAAAAAAACAACTCTAGAAGGTCGAATGGAAGTGAGAAGCCAGTCACGTTCGAGCGTGCGTGCGTGTGTGTGTGTGTGTGTGTGTTTGTGTGTGTGTGTGTGTGTGTGTGTGTGTGTGTGTGTGTGTGTGTGTGTGTGTGTGTGTGTGTGTGTGTGTGTGTGTGTGTGTGTGTGTGTGTGTGTGTGTGAGTGTGTGTGGTGTGTGTGTGAGTGTGTGTGTGTGTGTGTGTTGTGTGTGTGTGTGTGTGTGTGTGTGTGTGTGTGTGTGTGTGTGTGTGTGTGTGTGTGTGTGTGGTTGTGTGTGTGTGTGTGCGTGAGTGTGTGGAGTGTGAGTGTTGTTGTGTGTGTGAGTGTGTGAGTGTGAATGTGTGTGTGTGTGTGTGTGAGTGTGTGTGTGTGCGTGCGTGCGTGCGTGCGTGTGAGTGTGAGTGTGTGTGTGTGTGTGTGTGTGTGTGTGTGTGGTGTGTCTGTGCCTCTGTGTGTATGTGTGCCTGTGTCTGTGTGTATGTATGTATGTATGTACGTATGTATGCGTGCGTGCGTGTGTGCGTGTGTGCGTAATATTAGGTCTGGATAAGAAAATAAACCACAGGTTGTTTTTTTTTTAATATCTCCCGTTTAAATGTACGTGCATTGAAAAAAAAAAGAAGAAAAAGGGTCACAGATTGATTCGCTATGTAATAGTATGAAGTCACGCTTGCTGAAAATGTAGGTTTTTCAAATATTGAACAAACGAAGGAACGAAGGAACGACGAGTGAATGAATGAATGAATGAATGAATGAATGAATGAATGAATGAATGAATGAAAATACACACACACAGACAGAGAGACAGAGTCAGAAAGGCACACACACACACACTTTTCTCTCTCTCTCTCTCTCTCTCTCTCTCTCTCTCTCTTCTCTCTCTCTCTCTCTCTCTCTCTCTCTCTCTCTCTCTCTCTCTCTCTCTCTCTCTCTCTCTCACACACACATAGGAGGAAAATAAACAAAACAAACCCTACCACCACAAAACTAAACTTGCCAAAAGACTTTGAAAAGTAATAAGTCTCCAGTTTGCTAAAAAAAACTTTCAAACCACACACAGAAAATACTGACCTAACCACGGGGCCACAGGGACGTGACAAAGAGGTTCAAAAACTCTCGCCACACTATGTGTACCCGTGGCCGTGTGGTATTCCTCACTCGGAATATAAATTTTAAAGTGTACAAGGTTCAAACCTCGCTAAGAACTACCTTGTCAGTTTGGCCACGGTTCTTAAGTTCTCTTGTGTGCGTGTTAATACCAGCTCAGAGAGAGAGAGAGGGGGGGAGAGAGACACAGAGGGAGAGACAGAGATAGACAGACAGACACACAAACAGATAGGCAGGCAGGCAGGCAGAAAGACAGGCAGGCAGGCAAAATACAGGTGGACAGAGACAGAAGCAGAGAGACAAACAGACAGAGACAGACAGACAGAATTTCATTTACTTTGGAAATAAATAGGAATTAAGTTTTTGTTTTATTTGTTTGGTGGAGTGTTGTTGCTGTTGTTGTTGCTGCTGTTGCTGCTGCTGCTGCTGCTGCCGCCGCCGCCGCCGCCGCCGCCGCCGCTGCTGCTGCTGCTGCTGCTGTTGTTGTTGTTGTTGTTGTTGTTGTGTTGTTGTTGTTGTTGTTGTTGTTGTTGTTATTATTCCTCGTCTGTACCTCTGGGGTTCACCGATGGTGAGATTTTGCGTATTTGACCGTTTGCCTATCTATCATTAAGGTAGCTGCATTCCGACTGTCGGTGACAATGTCTCAACATGACACCAGCCTGCATGTTTTATTCAATGTTTGTCAGCTGCTCCTACTGGCACGAAATGGCCTACCTTTGAGAATAGCGGAACAGGTTTTAAACGTATGCGCGCAAGATGTTCTGCGTGCGTTCGCACAGGGGATCTCAGTTTATAGTTTCATCTGAAAGACTTTCGGGGAGGAAGTGGAATCGATACTGATGTTAAGTCCTGGGGTAAACAAATCACTAGGTTGTGCATGGTGCCTCGTGTGTGAAGATGTGTGTGTGTGCGTGTGCGTGCGTGCGTGCGTGGTGTGTGTGTGTGTGTGTGTGTGTGTGTGTGTGTGTGTGTGTGTGTGTGTGTGTGTGTGTGTGTGTAGTGTGTGTGTGTGTGTGACAGATGTGTGTGTGTATGTGTGCGTGCGTGCGTGCGTTTGTGTGTGTGTGTGTGACAGATGTGTGTGTGCGTGCGTGCGTGCGTTTGTGTGTGTTTGCGTGTGTTGTGTGTGTGTGTGTGTGTGTGTGTGTGTGTGTGTGTGTGTGTGTGTGTGTGTGTGTGTGTGTGTGTGTGTGTGTGTGTGTGTGTGTGTGTGCGCGCGTGTGTGTGTGCGTGTGTTTTATTTATTATTTTTATTTATTTCATTTTATTCTTTTATATCGAGGATAATGGAATAAGCACTCGTGTGCTTTTTTACATCCTGTCCCCGTATGTATGCAGTTTTGTAATTTCTATCATTTGTTCCAACAGGCACACAATGGCCTACTCTGATCTTACGAAAAGCGGAACAGGATTTAACGTGTGCGCAAGATGTTCTGCGTGTGTTTGCACACGGGACCTCGGTTTCTAGTCTCATCCGAAGGTCTTTTGGGGAGAGTGGAGTCTGCACTGACGTTAACTCCAGGGGAAAAGATCCCCTTGAACGGGGATTCGAACCCGGGTCGTCAGATTGCGAGCGCAATGTTCTAACCACTAGGCTATCCAGTTCCCTCTATCTTTAGATAGATAGATAGATAGATAGATAGATAGATAGATAGATAGATAGATAGATAGATAGATAGATAGATAGATAGATAGATAGATTTCCCTTTGAGAATGGATTTTTTTTAACAGAATTTTTTCACAGACCACTCTCTCACGGCCATGGGTACTTTCACGGGCGTTAATTTCAGGTTGCACACAGAAAGTCGAATCATCGTCTCATTAAAACACCACCACCACCACCGCCAGCAGCAAAACAACAACACCAACAAGAACTAGAAAAACAAACCAAAAAAACAAACAAAAAGACAAACGAAAAAACACCCTACCTCCCAGACCGCTGTCTATGGTCCAGTGGATTGAAAGGGGGGGGGGGGGGGGGGGGGGGGGGGAGGGAGGGGGGAGAGGGGGAGGGGTGGGGGGGGGGGGGGGGGGGGGGGGGGGCGGAGGGTAGGAAGAGGGAGGGGGGATCCAAATTCAGACGGAGAATTCAACCTTACTTGGACTTTCAGGTTTCTAAACGGATTATGTCCCCTCTCTAGAAACCACCGATCCACTCTACTTGCTCGAGCGTGTGTGTGTGTGTGTGTGTGTGTGTCTGTCTGTCTGTCTGTGTGTGTGCGTGCGTGTGTGTGTGTGTGTGTGTGTGTGTGTGTGCGTGCGTATGTGCGTGCGTGTGTGTGTGTGTGTGTGTGAGCGTGTGTGTGTGGAGCGTGTGTGTGTGGTCTTTCTAGTCAATGGTCCTCACAACATTGTGTTCTTACACTCTATGCGCGCGCGCGCGCGTGTGTGTGTGTCTATGTCTGTGTCTGTGTAGACCTGTGTGTCTCTGTAGACCTGTGTGTCTGTGTCTGTGTGTCTGTGTGCGGTATTTTCACATGAATTTATCTTGGAATGTTTAAACCAATATAAAATTTAACTTTCTTTAGCCTTTATTTTTTTTTTTTGGGGGGGGGGGGGGGGATTATGGTTCGAATCAATGTGTCTCTTTTATCATTGTCCTTTCATGGGATGATTAAAGTGTTTTTTGACTCGACTGACTTTCTCTCTCCTCGATTCTCCTCTCTCTCTTCTCTCTCTCCTCTCTCTCTCTCTCACTCACACACACACAACACACACACACACATATATATACACACCCTTTCCCACTTACTACAATAACATACTACAAAGGGGGGAAAGTCTACACTTGCAACATGCCTTACCTCCAAAACGCGCTGAAGTGAACGAGCGGGTGGGTGTCGATTGCACACGTAGACTAGTATAGTAGCTGGCGAAGAATGTGTCGTTCGGCAGCAGAGCCATAGTGCTGTGTCTTTTGCTAGGTTTGGTTACTTTCTCTCTTCCGTGACTTAATGGGCAAACGTGTGACAGAAAACGTGACAGGGAATTTTTTGGTTTTGTTTTCTAACTGCTGACAGACAGACAGACAGATACGCAGACAGACAGATAGTTAGAGAGTCAGACAGTCA
>CM054147.1:45057067-45069567 GCA_028751875.1 Rapana venosa
CTGCCTCTTCGTCTCCCTCCTTGTACTGTTCCCTGTAGGACAGTCTTGGCCAGTCCAGATGTTCGTGTGACGTGCCCGTACCACTTCAGTATGCGTTTCTCGTTGAAGTCAGGAGCTCTTCATATGGTCCGATGTCGTTTTAAATTCTGGTTTTCACTTCCTCGTTAGTGATGTGATCTCTGTATGAGATAGAAGTTTGAGGAAGCATCCCATCTCCATTGCCTGTATCCTTTTTTTCAATTTTATTTATTTTATTTTATTTTATTATTTTATATCGAGGATAATAGAATAAGCACTCATGTGCTTTTTTACATCCAGTCCCCGTGTGTATGTGTGCTATAGTTATGTTCCACGTTTCACATGCATATAAAAGTATGGACATAATCAGGGAACGCACCAGTCTGATCTTGAAGCTGATGGCGATGTTCTTGTCGTTCTAGAGGTCTTTCAGTTTGGTCATTGCAGCTGTGGTCTGGGCTATCCTGGAGAGAATTTCAGGCTTTGATTCTTCATCCGATACCATAGCTCCCCGATATTCAAAGCTATGGACGGTCTCAATTTTCTTGTCGTCAATGATGTCAGTGCTGATGCCATTGGCACTATTTGCCATCAGCTGGGCGGGGTGTGTGTGTGTGTGTTGTGTGGTGTGGGGGGGGGGGGGGGGGGGGGGGTTTCTGCACTGATCTGCATGCCATATGCTGAAGAGGCTTCATCAAAGTGATTTACCAAGTTGACTAGCTCTTGCTCCTCTCCAGCTCGGCAAAACGTAAGTTTGTCATTGTCCTGTTTCAAATGCTGACTGTTCCCTCGTGGTTTTCAAGTGCGCCAGCCATTATTCTCTCTATGAAGATATTAAAAATGGTGGGAGAGAGCAGACATCCTTGGCGCACTCCATTTGTGGTTCGGAACCAATCTCCTATGTTGCTGTCATAGTAGACTGCGCTGGCTGCCTTGTTGTAGAGGCATTCTATGATTCTGATCAGGTTGGCTTTGATGTTCTACAGCCTCATGGTTGCCCACAGAGCTCCATACCAGACTCTGTCCTTCTTAAATTCTGCAAAGGCGAGGTAAAGATCTTGCTGGCGTTGCAGGTAATTCTCGCAAGAGTATTCTAAGGCTGAAAATTTGCTAGGTTGTGCTCCGTCCTGTTCTGAAATCTGCCTGTTCTTCTTTGATGATCTCCTCAGCTTGAGGCTTCAGTCTATTCACGAGGATTCTTAGCATGACTTTGCTTGGATGCCTGATCAAGCTGATGGTGTGTTAGTTTTGGCATAATTATAAGTTGCCTTTCTTCGGAAAAGTGATAATCAGGGACTGGTTGTGATGCACACATCACATAAATCTGAGCATTTTACATGGTTTCCAAACTATTTTACTTTTACTGTTACTGGTCCCGTAACCCGCCAGGGTCGTAGGGGCGCTGCATGGTGGACGAACGGTGGACCAGCTGGCTCCACTTAGCGCGGTCGTGGGCGAGTGCCTGGGTGACACTGAAGTCCTTCCCTGTCCAATCACGGATGTCGTCGGCCCACTTTCTCCTCTGTCTGCCCCGTCTTCTCTTCCCCTGGACTGTTCCTTGCAGGATGGTCTTTGCAAGTCCTTCTGAGCGTGTTACGTGCCCATACCATCTGAGTTTCCTCTTTATCACCGTAGTCAGTAGGTCTTCATAGTCCCGCACTTGTTGAGTGATCTTTCTGCGGACTTCATTGTTGGTGACATGGTCCTTGTATGAGATGCCAAGGAGCCTTCTGAGGCATCTCATTTCTACTGCTTGGATCCTCCTTTGTAGGTCTGCGTTCAGTGTCCATGCCTCACATGCGTAAAGCATGATTGAAATGACTAGCGCGTTTAGTAACTTTACCTTGGTTCCGAGAGGGATGTTTCTGTCTCTCCATATCGTCTTCAGTCTTGCCATTGCTGCTGCTGTTTGTGCCGCTCTTGCTAGGATTTCGGTCTTCGATCCCTCCTCACTTATGATGGCTCCAAGGTACTTGAAATGGTCAACTGTCTCCAGTTCTTTTCCGCTGAGAGTGATCTTGGTGGTGATTGGCTGGGCACTGTTTGACATGAGCTTGGTTTTCTCGGCGCTGATTTCCATGCCGTATCGTGAGGATATTTCGTCCAGTTGCTTCACTAGGTTGGCCAGTTCCTCTTCATTTCCTGCCAGACCGTCAATGTCATCGGCAAACCTGAGGTTGGTGATTGTTCGCCCTCCAATGCTGACTGTGCCCGTGTGGTCTTCCAAGGCGTCAGTCATGATGCGTTCAAGGAAAATGTTAAACAGTGTCGGCGACAGCAGACATCCCTGTCGGACCCCAACTGAGGTACGGAACCATTCCCCTACCGTGCCCTATACGAGTACTGCACTATACCCCCTCCCAAAAATACAACAACAGCAACAAAAAGACCCTGCTTCTGGCAATTCATTCTTTGGGCTTATTTCAAGTTATGACAGGTTTACAACCCACTGTGTGTTAAGTCTGTGATACAGAATTGTTATGTGTGACACCAATGATTCTAAAAAGGAAAGGTTTTCAACAACAACAACAAAGCTCTCTCTATCCCTCTCTCTCCCTCTCTCTCCTCCTCTCTCTCTCTCTCTCTCTCTCTCTCTCTCTCTCTCTCTCTCTCTCTCTCTCCTCTCTCTCTCTCTCTCTCTCTCTCTCTCATAAACAGAAAATCTTTGCAGCCAGTCATAGTTCCTTTCCTGAATTTTGGTGTTGGTGTGGGTTTTTTCCCCATATTACAGAAAACTACGAGCTGAACAACAATGTGGACCTTGTTCCCGATCTCCTCTATAGCAGGTAAGCTGGTATTGCATCGCTCATTCACTGTATACATGTCTGACTGTCTGTCTGTCTCTGCCTGCATATTTCCACTCCTCTCTCTCTGTCTGTCTGTCTGTCTGTCTCTCTCTCTCTCTCTCTCTCTCTCTCTCTCTCTCTCTCTCTTTCTTTCTTTCTCTTTCTCACACACACACACACACACACACACACACACACACACACACACACACACACACACACACTCCACCTACCCATCTCTCTCTCTCTCTCTCTCTCTCTCTCTCTCTCTCTCTCTCTCTCTCTCTTTGCCAGAGTGGGTGTGTGGATGACAGACAGACAGGCAAGGAGGCAGATAATTATGCAGGCGCACGGACAGACAGACAGACAGACAAAGAAACAAAGAGATATCAGAAACAAAAGAGCCGAGAAAGAGAACCTAGAAGAGTTTCCTGGTGGGTTTTTTTGTTCTAGAAATAAGATTTAAACAACACCCTTAATACCACCACAACCACCTATTTTTAGACTCTTTTCGGAACAGGGAGTGGGGGGGGGGGGGGGGGGGGGGGGGGGGGGCTCTCTTGTGGTAAGAGCGTTCTATAAGGGTGTGGGTTCAAGTCACCACCGAGACACCCCTCCGAGGAGATTTTTCCCCCTGGAGTTTATTTATTTATTTATTTATTTATTCTTTTATATCGAGGATAATGGAATAAGCACTCATGTGCTTTTTTTTACATCCAGTCCCCGTGTGTATGCGGTTTTGTAAATTGTGTCATCTGTTCCCACCGGCACACAATGGCCTACTCTTTCGAAAAGCGGAACAGGATTTAACGTGTGCGCAAGATGTTCTGCATCATTTAACATCAGTACTGACTCCACTCTCCTAAAAGTCCTACTGATGAGACTATAAACTGAGATCCCGAGTGCGAACGCACGCACAACATTTTGTCTATCTATCTGTCTATCTGTCCCATAGTCTGACGACCGTGGGGGCACCCTCAAAGACTCAACAACCAGTTCCCTCCATTCCTCTCTCTGTTCTGCCTTTCTCAGGGTTTTGTTGAGTTCTAGGCCTGTCCATTCGCTGATGTTATCCTCCCAGCTCTTCCTTGGTCTGCCTCTTCTTCTTCCTCCTTGGACAGTGCCTTGTAAAATTGTCTTTGCAAGTCCTTTGGATATTGTGACATGCCCATACCATTTAAGTTTACGCTTTTTCACGATCGTTAGAAGGTTCTCATAGGGTCCAATGGTTTGCTGGATTCTTTTATGCACGCTTTCGTTGCTTATGTGGTCTTTGTAGGAGATGCCAAGGAGTCTCCGAAAGCATCTCATCTCCACCGCCTGTACTCTTCTCTCCAAATCTGCAGTCAGGGTCCATGATTCACAGGCATACAGAAATATGGATATGACAAGGGAGCGCATTAGTCTGATCTTGGAGATAAGTGAGATATTTTTATCTCTCCAGATGGTGTTTAGTTTTGACAAAGCTGTTATTGTCTGTGCAGTCCTGCATACTACTTCTGGCTTGGATCCCTGGTCTGATACAATGGCTCCCAGGTACTTGAAGCTTTGAACTGTTACCAGCTTCTGGTCATTAACCCTGATATCAGTGCTAATGCCGTTGGTGTTATTAGTCATCAGTTTGGTCTTCTCTGCACTGATTTCCATGCCGTATGTTTTGGAGGCCTTATTCATGTGTTCTGTTAGGCTGGCAAGCTTTTTTTCTGATCCTGCTATTCCATCAATGTCATCTGCGAAGCGGAGGTTTGTGATCGTTCTGCCACCAATGCTGACTGATCCTTCATTATGTTCCAGTGCATCAGCCATGATTCTCTCAAGGAAGATGTTGAAAAGAGTGGGTGAGAGTAGACAGTCCTGCCTTACTCCAACTGTTGTTCGAAACCATTCTCCAATGTTGTTGTTGTAGTACACTGCACTGGTGGCCTCGCTGTACAGCTGTTTGATGACTCTGATCAGGTTTGCATTGATGCTGTACAAATTCATGGTTGCCCACAAAGCTGCATGCCACACCCTGTCAAATGCCTTCTTAAAATCGATAAATACATGGTAAAGGTCTTGTTGATGTTGAAGGTACCGCTCACATAGTATTCTGAGGTTGAATATCTGTTCTGTTGTGCTGCGCCCTGCTCTGAAACATGCTTGTTCCTCAGCAATGATGGCCTCTGCTTGTGGCTTTAGTCTATTCAATATTATCTGCAGCATGACCTTGCTTGGGTGGCATATGAGGCTGATTGTGCGGTAATTATGGCATTGTTGTAGATTTCCTTTCTTGGGGAGGGTGATGATGAGTGACTGTGTCCATGGTGTTGGCCATTTTCCTGTCTGCCAGATCTTGTTGCAGATTCTTAGTAGGGCGCTGATCATGGCTTCCCCTCCAGCTTGAACCAACTCAGCTGGAATGTTGTCAGCCCCTGCTGACTTCCCCTTTTTCAGCGATCTGATTGCTGTTTCCACTTCTTCTCATTTTGTACACACGTTAAAACCCGTTGCGCCTCTTGGAAGAGCCCGCCATTGCGTGCTGGTAGGAATGCATGACAAAATTGAACACGAAAAAAGAAAAGCACTTGTGTCGTGTTTGGATACCATCCCCGAAGTCGGAATGCGGATATCTTGATAATGGTGGGCTAACGGGTGCATATGCAAAATCTCGCCATTTGGTGAATCTCGGAGGTTTAGCCAAAGAACATACACACATAAACACACACAATCAAAAACGATGACAACATACACACACATAACACAACACAACAAACCAGAAAACACACACACACACACACAACACAACAACAACAACAACAAACAACAGCAACAACAGCAACAACAACAGCAACAACAACAAAACACACACCACACCACACACAACAACAAAACACACCACACCACAGCACACACAACACACACAACACAACACAACGCAACACAACATAACACAGCACAACACACACACACACACACACACATCATCACCACCACCTCCACCACACCCACCACTACCACAACACAACACAACACAACACAAACACAACACAGAGACTCTTCCCCCCCAAAAAAAAAACCCAAAAAAAAACAACACCAAACACACACACACAAAAAACTTCAAACCACACAACACCCTACTTTTTTTCCCCCGACTCTCATTAATTTCTTATGGCAGTGCTGTGTCTTCTTCTCGTCCCACGACGCGCGTGGGCCCAAGTGAATATGCAGTGTGTGGCCTCGGAGCCGGCACAAAAAAAGCAATGCTACGCAGACCGCAACATCTTCCTGACTCTGATGCCCAGCAATCTAGAGGTCCTCTTGCCGGCCTACGAGAGCTACGAAACTTTCTTCACCGTTATGGACCCGCACACTCACTGCAAGTAAGTTCATAGCCTAGCCCGTACCGTATTGTATAGCGTTTGTTTTAGCTATCCGCCTGAAGTCGGAGTATGGCTGCCTGGCGTTTGTGGGCGAGGTCGCTTTGAAAAAAATCGTGATGATACGTGCAAGTTGCTCATCCGGTGTGTGTGTTTAACTGGTCCTATGGTGATTTCCCAGGTAGGGGGATGAGTGAGTCAGATTCTGGGTGCCCCCCTCCCCCCTCCCTCCCTTTCCCCTCGCGCTAGGAAACTCACAACAACAACAACAAAGACAACATAGTCCTGTGGTAGTGACGTCATCTGAAATCTCCACATTTCTTGGAAAAACACGACAAACTCAACTGTCTCCATCGCCGCTGTCGTCGGTAGGAGTTCAAAGCAATACTACCAGGGTTCGCCATCTTTCTCTCTGTCTCTGCTGAGTTCTACCATCTCCTGCAGCCCTCCCTTCCAGACCACTGATCTCAGTGATGATGTTGGCAGTGTAGGATGTTGGTGGTGGTCTGCCTCTTTCTCTTCTGCCCTCAACCTTACCTTGGAGAACTGTCGTCATTAGACTTGTCTGTGCGTTTCTGTTTGCATGTCCAACATATCTCAGTCTGCCCTTTTTCAATTTCAGCCAACGTTTGTCTTTGCACTTTAGAGGTCATCGAGAATGCTTTCATTTGTTCTTCTGTCTGACCACAGTTAGAAGTCGCCTGCAGAACCACATTTTCGGCTGTGTTTATTTTGTATCTTTCCAGTAAGTGTCCGGACTTCTTACCAATACAGCACTACAGGATAGATTAATCGTTTTGACGTTTCTAATTTTGAGATATTTAGGTATGCCTCTGCCTTTCCGAATGTTGTTTACCTGAATCATCTTTTGCTTGGACATAATAATAATAATAATAATAATAATAATAATAATAATAATAATAATAATAATAATAATAATAGTAATAATAATAATTATAATAATAATAATTATAATAATAATAATACTGATTCTATCTTTGACGTCTTGAAGAGGGAACACTCAGCATTGAAGGCAGGACAACTACGAACTTACGTTTTGTCGACGACATCGACGGCCTAGCTGGAGAAGAGCAAGAGCTGATCAGCCTGGTAAATCACCTTGATGAAGCCTCTTCGGCATATGGCATGCAGATCAGTGCAGAGAAAACACAGCTGATGACAAATACTGCCAATGGTATCAGCACTGACGTAGTCATAGAAAGCAAGAAAATTGAGACCGTCCATAGCTTTACAAATCAGGGATGAAGGATCAAATCCTGAAATTATACCTAGGATAGCCCCAGACCACAGCTGCAATGACCAAACTGGAACTCCTCTGGAACGACAAGAACATCGCCATCAGCTTCAAGATCAGACTGATGGGTTCCCTGATCATGTCCATATTTTAGAACGCGTGTGAGAGGTGGGCTATAACTGCAGGTGTTGACAGACAGATACAAGCAATGGTCTACAGGATAGGTGAAGGTGGTGAAGGGGAAGGGGATATCATTGGCCATGAGCGCTGTATCATAGGCGTACCTGAGGTTAGTGCTGTGTCTGCCTCTTTTATTAATGCCCATGTCATCCATGTACACCTTTCTCATGATCATGTCTGTATAAGTATGCGCTGAAAAGACGAGGGGATAACTATAAACCAAGGTCCCGTTTGCGAACGCACGCAAGAACGTCTTACGCACACGTTTTTGTTTGATGGTTGGTTTTTCGTTCCTCGGGTACAGCTCCGAAGTTCCTCAATGGTGAGATTTGGGGGTAGGCGACCGACGCCCCCCCCCCAACTCACACACACACACACACACACACACACACACACACAACACACACACACACCATTTAGGTAGCTGCATTCTGACTTCGGGGGTGCGCACACATTTAAACCTGATCCCCTTTCGGAAGAGTAGGGCATTTTGTGCCGGTGGGGGCGGATGATAACAAAACTGCATGCAAATGGGGATTAGCTATAAAAAGAAAGAAGTACTTATTCCAATACCCTCGAAAGAAAAGAGTAAAGGGAATATATACATACATACATACATACATACATACATACATACATACATACATACATACATACATACATACATACATACATACATACATACATATATATATAATTATTTATATATATATATATATATATATTATATATATATATATATATATATATACATATATATATATATAAAGAAACACACACACATATATATATACATATATATATATATATATATATATATATATATATATATATATATATATATATATATATATATACAGTGTGTGTATGTGTGTGTGTGCGTGTGTGCATGCGTGCGTGTGTGTGTGTGTTGTGTGTGTGTATGTGTGCGTGCGTGCGTGCGTGCGTGGTGTGTGAGTGTGTGTGTGCGTGCGTGCGTTGCGTGTGCGTGTCTGTGTCTGTGTGCGTATGTGTGTGTGTGTGTGTGTGTGTGTGTGTGTGTGTGTGTGTGTGTGTGTGTGTGTGTGTGTGTGTGTTGTGTGTGTGTGTGTGTGTGTGTGTGTGTGTTGTGTGAAAACTGCCTGCAGAAACCCAGCGCTGTACAGAGAGGCAGTGGCTTGCAGTGTCAACGTGTCCCGCCAATGCTTTGATCCTGATGGTACCATCGGCAACGTTCCCTTATACCAAGACATGGTGGCCGGCATGCAACAACTGTGCGATCTCCGAGATGGTAAGGCCATACTGGTGGTCTGGGTGCTAGTCTTTTCGGATGAGTCGATAAACCGAGGTCCAGTGTGTGTTACATATATTTAGCGCACATAAATTAAGAACCCACGGCAACAAGAGAGTTGTCCCTGGCACAATGATGTAAGGGGGGAAAAAAGCCACTTTGATAGGGAAACAAATGTAGATGCAAACAGGAACAAGACCAAAAAAAAAGTGGGTGGCGCTGCTCTTGTGGCGGCGCGCTCTCGCCCGAGGAGAGCAGAGCATCCTGAATTTCACGAAGAGAAATCTGCCGTGACTTAAAGTGGGTGCACAATACAATACAATGCAAGGCAATACAATACAATACATTATGATAGGTCTTAATATAATTGTCTTGCTGTTTGTAACGATAACAATGATGACAAGGGTGTATTTCCGTTTTTGCAGGCCATTTATTATGCCCCTTCTTCTTCTTCTTCTTCGCAATTCTTCTTCTTCTTCCTTGCAATTCCTCTCTAAAATTCTTCTTCTTCTTCCTCGCAATTCTTCTTCTTCTTCCTTTCTCGCAATTCTTCTCCTTAAAATTCTTCTTCTTCTTCGCAATTCTTCTCCTTCTTCTTCTTTGCAATTCTTCTCCTTAAAATTTTCTTCTTCTTCTTCCTCGCAATTCTTCTCCTTCTTCTTCTTTGCAATTCTTCTCCTTAAAATTCTTCTTCTTCTTCTTCGCAATTCTACTTCTTCGCAATTCTTCTTTTTCTTCTTTTTTTTTCTTGGCAGTTCTTCATCGCAATTTCTTCTTCACAATTCTTCTTTTTCAAATTCTTCTTCTTCATCATCGTCATCATCATCATCGTCATCGTCATCATCATCGTCGTCGTCGTCGTCGTCATCATCATCGTCGTCGTCATCATCATCTTCTTCAAACACTCAGTATCTACTGTTTTCTCTCATAGGAGCGATTTATAAATTCATATTAACCATCCCGCCACCCTCCTTCTTGGCCTACTCTTCCAAAAGGTGGAGCAGATTTCATCGTGTGTGCAAGATATTCTGTGTACCTTCGCATAATTATATTACCTCGGTTTATAATCTCATTCGGGGAAGTGGTGTTATATATATATATATATATATATATATGATAGATAATATATAATAATAATATAATAATATATAGATATATATATATATATATATTTGTATATGTAGTGTTAGATAGTAGATAGATCGGTAGTGTGTAGATAGATTAGTGTGTGTGTGTGTGCGTGGTTGTTGGTGTGTGTGGTGTGTGGTGTGTGTGGTGTGTGTGTGTTGTGTGTTGTGTGTGGGGGGTGTGTGTGTGTGTGTGTGTGTGTGTGGGGGGACTGGACGGCCTGGTTTGTTAGAGCATTGTGCATTGCGCTCATGATCTGCTGCCCGGGTTGAATCCTGTTCAAGGGATTATTTTCCCCTGGAATTAACATCAGTTCCGACTCCATTCCCTCCTAAAGACCTTCGGGTGAGACTATAAACCGAGGTCCCGTGTGCAAACGCTCGCAGAACATCTTGCATACACGTTAAAACTTGTTCCACTTTTCGGAAGTGTATGCTTTGTGTGCCGGATGGGAACGGATGACACTACAAATCTGCAAACGCGCGGGGACTAGGTGTAAAATAAAAACACATGAGTGTTTATTCCATTATCCTCGAAATAACAGGATAAATGAATAAGCATGTCTCTCTGTCTGTTTGATGCGTTGTTTATCTTCATATCCATTACTGAAGTGGTTTACTGGCTTAATCACTGGCTTAACGACTTTATTTCTTGTCGTGTGTATGTTGCGCGCGTACACACACACACACACACACACACACACACACACACACACACACACACACAAGCACATATATATAGATAGGTAGATAGACAGACAGGCAGACAGACAGACAGACAGACACACAGACGGACGGACGGACGGGTGGGTAGATAGATAGATAGATAGACAGACAGACAGACAGACAGACAGACAGATAGATAGATGATAGATAGATAGATAGATAGATAGATAGAAGAAGACAGAAGAAGACAGATAGATAGATAGATAGATAGATAGATAGATGATGATAGATGATAGATAGATAGATAGATAGATAGATAGATAGATAGATAGATAGATAGATAGATAGATAGATAGATAGATAGATAGATAGATAGATAGATCGGTGCGTGGGTGGGTGGGTAGGTAGGTAGGTAGGTAGGTAGGTAGACAGATAGACAGACAGACAGACAGACAGACAGATAGATAGATGGATATTTCCAAAAAAATACCTTTCTGTTTCTTTCCTTCCATCATAAACCTGCAATTTGGTATGTGTAGCCCCCTCCTCCCCCCAATCCCCACCCCACCCCACCCTTTATCACTAAACGGATGAGATAAATAGAAGAATTTGAAACTGGATTTGAATTAACAAAACGAAAGCAAGTCATAATAGTGTTGCGTGACCATGGATACACAGACTTGTCCTTTCAACCATTCTTTGGGTGTACGAGGAGGGGATGGGGGGAGAACACTGAAGAAAAGGAGTTCTGCTGGCCAGATATGTACTAAATAACAGCAGTTATTGATTATAATTGGATTATCTGCTTTGAACTTTACGAAGGAAAAGATATATTGTAAACTTTAAGAAAATGTTGGGGGGTGGGGGAGGTGTTAAAACAGCTAGTAGGCGTTTTGGATATGCTGCCAAAACTTTCAAACGATCAGACATTGATTTTTTTTTTTTTTGGATAGCTATGTTACAAACTTTTCGATTTATAAAAAAAAACAACAACGGAAAATTTTACCTGACCTGAATTAAATGGGGAGGTGGGGTCCTTTTCTAGCCTGTACAAGATTCAAAATTTTATTCCTTTCACCCCTTTTGGGATATGGAGGATTACAAGTACTTTTATCAGGATAATACACCTAACATATATATATTTATATATTATATATATTTAATATAATTATATATATATATTATATATAATATATATATATATATATATATCAACGAATGAGTATGAAAGATGGATGAATTTCATTTACTCGATGAATGTATCTCATATGATGAACTCAGAAACAATTTGTTATTAAAAATTACAACCAAAGACAAAAAAACGTAACATTTGTATAGATAAATTAAGTGACATAATCACAGTTGATATCTATCAAGCAGATATCATCAAATATGTGTATGAATGTTTTAAGAAAAGAGAAAATGAGAAGTAAAATGCAACATGCTTTAGTGTACATCAATTTTAGCCAAAGAGATGATTATAACTGATGTTTGCTTGTTTTGTTGTTGTGTCAAATAAGTCTACTTGACTTAAATGGCAATAAAATATTCTGAATCTGAATCTGAATCTGATCTAATCTGAATCTTATTCAGTACCAATAGAACCTTTGTTTTTGTTTATTTGTCGTGGGGTGTTTTTTTTTAAAATATTGTCAGCATTTCTTTACACTGTTGAGAGTGTCCCTGTGTGTCTGTGTGTGCTGCATATGTTTGTGCGCCTGCCTGCCTGCCTGCCTGCGCATGCATGTGCATCCGCGTGTACGTATGTGTGTGTACATCCCTGCCTCCCAGCATCCATACCTGTCTGCAGCATACATGCACGCGAGCATGTGTATGCGTGCG
>CM054147.1:45082067-45117067 GCA_028751875.1 Rapana venosa
GGTGGTTATAGTTTGCTTTATGTTGTGTTCTGATGTTGTGTCATATTAATTGGTTGGTGGGTGTGTGTGTGTGTGTGTGTGTGTGTGGGAGGGGGGCTGTTTCTTTTTATTTCGATTCTGGGTTTGTTGTTCTTGTCAGTTTGTTTTGGGGGGGGGGTTTGTTGTTTTTGTTTGTTTCTTGGGGGGGGGGGGGGGGGCGGGATATTAATTTTTATTGCATCTGTGTGTACACTTATCTGTTTCTTGATTGTTTGCTAATTATCCGCTTTTTCGCTTATTCTATTCATTTCTTGATTAATGTGTTCATTCATCTTTGTTTCGTTATTGTTCTATCAACTTAATTAGCCCTTTAAGCGTAGCTGTTGATTTTTTTTTTCCTATTATTGAACAAGCGTGCTTTGAAGTGAAGGTGTGTGTGTGTGTGTGTGTTAGTGTGTGTGTGTTTTTTTTGTTAGTGTGTGTGTGTGTGTGTGTGTTGTGAGGTTTGTTGAGTTGTTTTATCATTGTTATCATTGTTAACCGAGGCACCGTGTCCCAACGCACACAGAACATCTTGCGCACACGTTAAATCCTGTTCCGCTTTTCGTAAGAGTAGGCCATTATGTGGCGGTGGGAACAGATGACAAAATTTACAAAACAGCATACACACGGGGGACTGGATGTAAAAAAGCACATAAGTACTTATTCCATTATCCTCGATACAAAAGAATAAATAAAAATAAAGAAGTGCCGGTGAGTTTCCAGGTACGGTTCCTGGAGAAAAGCCATCCTTGAAATGTAATGGGTGCTGGAGTACCCCTTATGGGTCCAGGGTGAAAAGTGGAGAGCGGCATCTCGCAAAGGTTAAGCCCGTTTTCAGACGCACGCACAGAGCGTCTGCCTTTTCAGGGAGTCAATAAGGAGGACTGCTATGACTGGTATTATAAGTGGCGTAATTTGCACACTCTTACTTTGACCTGCAACATTCTAACCACCACCACCACCACCACCCTTTTCCCTTGTTAGACGGGACGTGTTCAATGTGGCACACTTCGTGATTTGTCACGGTCATTGGGTCTAACTTACTTGCTTAGGCCCATCACTCCCCTTGGAGCATAGGCCGCCGACAACAGTCCGCCAGAGTCCTCTGTCCTGGGCTATTCTCTCCAGCTGTCTCCAAGTATATCCCATCTTCTTGGTTTCTGCCTCAAGGTCGCGTCGCCAGGTGTTTCTTGGCCTTCCTCTTTTTCGTTTTCCCTGGGGGTTCCATGATAGTGCTTGCCTTGTGATGTTGCTGGCTGGCTTCCTCAGGGTGTGCCCGATCCATCCCCATCTCCTGCGCCGGATTTCATTCTCGGCTGGCAGCTGGTTGGTACGTTGCCACAGGTCTGCGTTGCTGATGGTGTCGGGCCAGTGGATCTGGAGGATTCGTCTCGGGCAGCTGTTGATGAAGGTCTGCACTTTCTTGATGGTGGTCTTTGTTGTCCTCCATGTCTCCGCTCCATACAGTTGGACTGACTTAACGTTGGCATTGGGTATAAAACTGGTACTATTTTTTTTTTCACTTTTTTTCTTTCTTTTTTTTAGATCAGGTTTTCAGTTGTTTCCATTGTTTTAAAACTGGTACTAAACAAAGCATGAAACGTTGTCACATTGGGCTGTTTTATAATGATGTGTTTTTTAAACACATTTCCTCTGTCCAGAAAATATATGGATTTGACAGTAAATGAAATATGTCATGGTTTTTTCTTCAGAAGCATTCCTCTATAATCTTGATACAAAAGTATCTCACTAAAAGACAATGCTCCTCGAAGTTTAGAGGGGTGTGGTGGAGTGGGATAAAACTGGATTACGAAAAAGGTTGAGGCGTCAAGATCTGACGTCCAGGTTTTAGCCACCACAGAGAACCGATTAAAAATATTATTAAAAAGGGGGCGGGTGGGTTGTCTCCTAAGCTAACATCAGTAGCCGACTTCACCTCCCCGGAAGTCCTAGGATGGACAGTAAACTAAGGTCTGTGTGCGGACGCAGGCAAAAACTTGTGCACACATTAATAACCTGTTCGCTTTGAAAGAGTAGTTGTTATGTACGCGGTACAGAACTGGATTGGCAAAACTGATAAAAGAGCAAGCACACGCGAGACTGGTTGTTGTTTTTTGTTTAAAAAGCACACATCGCGCCTACGCATTCACACTCGAATAAACAAGAATCTAAGACAACTGGTTTATAAAGGTCAGCTGCTTGCTCATATCACACCACTCATCAAACACTGAGTCCGAGTAAAGGATGCGCTGTGTTCACACCAAGCAAAAGAGAACTCCTATGCAAGCTGATTGTCAAAGCTTTTACAGTGGGAGATCAATGCAGAGGTCGTTGGAGGACGTTGTTGGGGAGGGAGGAGGGGGAGTCAGCAGCTCAGGTGGGGTCTAAGTCGCGCTCCTGCCAAAGCATAGTATCGTCTGGTGCAGCCAGAGGTGAGAGGGGGGTGAGACGAGAGAGAGAGAGAGAGAGCAGCAGAAGGTGATTCCGCGTGAGTTGGAGGAGAGAGATGAGAGAATGGAGAGAGAGAGAGAAGACGACGAGAGAAGGAGAGAGAGAGAGAATGCATGACAACTTCTTTATTTCGAGGATAATGAATAAGTACCCATGTGCTTTTATTTTACATCCTGTCCCCGCCCTTAGGGATATATATGATAATAAAATAAAACAAAGCCCATACCAATACACTCACACAGTATACGGGAAAAAATATCTACACAATAGGCCCCACTAAAAATCACCGAAAAGAGAGAGAGAGAGATGAGAGAGAGAGAGAGAGAGAGAGCTTAGAAGGTGACTTCCTGCGTGTGTTGGAGAGAGAGACAGAGAGAGAGAGAGAACTTAGTAGGTAATTTCCTGCGTGTGTTGGCTCAGAACAGGCAACCGCTGAAGACCACTGCAGTGATCGTGACCCAGCAGCAGTGCAGGGTCCCTCCCTCTGGTTGAAGGCCTCACGGTGGTCTACCATCGTTAAACTCCTCGTGCACTTCTCCCTCTGGGGTTTCATACCTAACTAACCAGCCTAGCAAGAAAGAGCTAGGGTAGAAAGATCGAGATGAGCGGCGTGGAAGCAGCAGGGCATAAACGACACAGAAGACGAGGCAGTAAAACAGAAATAACAACAACTTTTTATGTTTCTATGAATCACTTTTTATGTTTTTGTTTCGCTTTTTTGTGTATCTTTTACTTTGTGCGCTTTCTTTTCATGATTAGACTACTTTCCTTCCACACCCCCCCCCCCCCCCCCCCATCGCATTTTTCAGTAGGGCCTCCACCACAACCTCAATTCTCATCCAACCCCTTGTATTTTTTTTCTCGTCTAATATCACTTAGAGTGAACAGACGTAAAATCGAAGACAACAACAACAACAACCACACACGCCAACAAAATCCAAACAGAAAAATCAAAACAAAACCCAAAATTAATGATGAGTTATTCCGCTTCTCCTCAGCAATTAAGAACGATAACTCCGAGAAGAAGAAAAAAGCTAGCGTTTGGAATCGCGCGACAGGTTTTTCCTATCGTTCATGTTTTTGGGAAGCCATTCTATGGACGTTTTCAACTAAAACGGCATTGGGGTTTGGTAGATGGACACTTAACCAGTCGAAAAAGAAGCTGAAGAGATGTGTGCAGGTTTCTGGATGAAAAATTGATTTGATGGCACAAACTGCTCATGACTAGCGTGAATGCTAGCTTAAAGCTTTAAGTAGCCAATATTTTTTTCGTTCTTTAGGTAGAGCTTCCCCAAGGTTCACCGATGGTCAGATTTTTGCGTATGCGACCGTTTTTTCTCTTTCTACCATTAAGGTAGCCGCATTCCTACTTCGGAGATAGCGAAGATATAAAATTCGATCTAACTTCGGAGTAAAGAGGGCGAGGTAAAGGAGTCCCATAATATATGTGGTCATTGGGGAAGGAAGTGACAGAGACTTCTGCTTCTCTAGGGGCCAGTATCTTGAACGTGGTGCCTCTCTCATCTCCCTGGCTGCTTTACCTTCCCTGAGCTGACCCTAAAGAGAACATGTACCCATTTACAGTTGAGTGAACCAGGGGACTGTACTGAAGCCAAGGCACACAAACGGTCACCCATCTGCGAGGCAACCATCCCCCCACCCCTCCCCTCCTCAACACTATATGTTGCTCAATAGCCATTGGCGGAGCTATCTCATGTAATAATGATGACTGTGACGTCACTAGCGCATCAGTGACAGTTTTCCTAGTGCACCAGAAAACTGGGGTTGTGAATAGGGGTGTTTAAATTAATCCTTTAAGTTTGCCTTGTACTTATCCTAATTTCTTTTAAATTTTCCATGTCACAGTTTCTTTTACAGTCATCAATTCTAGCTAGGTTTTATAGGCAGGCCACTTCAGGGGTTCACTCCCTTTGGTGGTTCGATCTTGAGTGGAACGATTGAGTGGGCCTTGAGTGGAACGATTTGCTAGGGGAAGCTGAGAATCTCGAAGAGTGGAGGAAGCTGGTCGCAAAATCTTCAGTGGTGCCCCAACGGTCTACAAGACTACGGGACAGGTGAAAGTAAAGAAGAAGACATCACCTGTCTTTTGGGTCAGACACCGCACTGCCGAGAACAGCTTTCTCTCAAGTCAGCATAGGAAACAGGAAAGAGGCCCATCAAACCATGTGATGGTGGGTGTGTGGAAGTAAAGATGCTGTCCGAGATGACAGTAGAAAGGGCCAATAACTAGACAGCATGATAGAGAAATTAGATCAGAACTGGAAGCGTAAGTTCAGCAAATTTGAAGACAAAACTCTCCAGCTCCAAAACTCCACACAGTTTGCCAATGAGCCAAACAGGGGTCGGGATAGCTCAGCCGTCAGAGCACTCACTTTTCCCCAAGCTAAGGTTAAGCGGTACTGAGCATATTTACTAAGTGGGTGGGTGACCGTTTGCGCGCCTTGGCTTCAGTGCAGTCCCCCTGTTCACCCAGTTGCAAACGGGTACCTGAACCTCTTTAGGGATAGGGAAGGCAAAGCAGCGAGGGAGAGGAGATGGGCGCCGCCCTCAATACCCTGGCCCCCTGGAGAAGCTGAGGTCTCTGGACATCTTGTTCTCCCCAACGACCCTATAGGCTATGGGAACACTTTTACCTTTACCAATGTCGTTTAGCTCAATAGTTTATTTAGTTCAGCAGTGGAAGAAGAAGGAGAGGAAAGCGATTTATAATCCTTGTCGTGTGAGAAGGATAACAGCAATTACTTGGACGAGGGTGAAGAGAAACTTTGCGCTGGTAAAAGAGCAAGACGGAAATTTGAAATCAGATTGATCCAGAAAATTGATCCAGAATATGCAGAAGGTGATAGAACAGGTGTTTCAAGCAGTTGATGGGACAGGTGTTCCAAGCAGTTGATGGGACAGGTGTTCCAAGCAGTTGGTGGAACAGGTGTTGCAAGCAGCAGTCGTTATGATAGGATATCACACTAGACCTGAGTGAAGCCAGTCTGGTTCTACAACTGGAGCTATCCCTACAACTAAAACTATCCCTACAACTAAAATATTCCTTCAACTAGAGCTATTCCTTCAACTGGAGCTATCCCTACAACTAGAGCTATTCCTTCAACTAGAGCTATTCCTACCACTAGAGCTATCCCTACAACTAGAGCTATCCCTACAACTAGAGCTATCCCTACAACTAGAGAGATACCCCTACAACTGGAGCTATCCCTACACCTAGAGAGATATTCCTACAACTAGAGAGATATCCCTACAACTAGAGCTATCCCTACAACTAGAGCTAACCCTACAACTAGAGCTATCCCTACAACTAGAGCTATCCCTACAACTAGAGCTATCCCTACAACTAGAGCTATCCCTACAACTACAACTAAAGCTATCAAACAATTAGAGTTATCCCTACAACTACAAGTACAACTAAAGCTATCAAACAATTAGAGCTATCCCTACAACTAGAGTTATCCCTACAACTAGAACTATCCCTACAACTACAACTAAAGCTATCAAACAATTAGAGCTATCCATACAACTGGAGCTATACCTACAACTAGAACTATCCCTACAACTAGAGCTATCCCTACAACTAGAGCTATCCCTACAACTAGAGTTATCCCTACAACTGGAGCTATCCCTACAACTAGAGCTATCCCTACAACTACAACTATCCCTACTACTGGAGCTATCCCTACAACTAGAGATATCCCTACAACTAGAGCTATCTCTACAACTAGAGCTATCTCTACAACTGGAGCTATCCCTACAACTAGAGCTATCCCTACAACTAGAGCTATCCATACAACTAGAGAGATATCCCTACAACTAGAGCTATTCCTACAACTAGAGATATCGCTACAACTAGAGAGATATCCCTACAACTAGAGCTATCCCTACAACTAGAGCTATCCCTACAACTAGAGCTATCCCTACAACTAGAATATCCTTTCAACTAGAGCTATCCCTTCAACTAGAGCTATCCCTACAACTAGAGCTGTCCCTACAACTGGAGCTGTCCCTACAACTAGAATATCCCTTCAACTAGAGCTATCCCTTCAACTAGAGCTATCCCTACAACTGGAGCTATCCCTACAACTGGAGCTATCCCTACAACTAGAGCTATCCCTACAACCAGAGCTATCCCTACAACTAGAGCTATCCCTACAACTAGAGCTATCCCTACAACCAGAGCTATCCCTTCAACTAGAGCTATCCCTACAACTGGAGCTATCCCTACAACTAGAGCTATCCCTACAACTAGAGCTATCCCTACAACTAGAGCTATCCCTACAACCAGAGCTATCCCTACACCCAGAGCTATCCCTACAACTGGAGCTATCCCTACAACTAGAGCTATCCCTACAACTAGAGCTATCCCTTCAACTGGAGCTATCTCTACAACTAGAGCTATCCCCATGGCTTGATTGATCTTGCTGCATCTTTTGGAAGATTCTGCCATGGAGGCTGAAAGGTGAAAAAACACGGGAAATACAGTTTTTACATCCATTTTAGCGAAAACGTATCCACTGTCACTGCTTCTGGGTCTGGTTTATAATCTTCTTTGGAGAATTACATTACATACACACACTCACACACACACACACACACACACACACACACACACACACACACACACACACACACACACACACGCATGCACGTACGCATGCACGCACGCACGTACGCAGCACATACACACACGCACCACCACCATCACCACCATCACCACCACCACCAACACACACACACACACACACACACACACACACACACACAAATAGATAATTATAATTGATGTTTTTTGCTGTGTCAAATAAGTCCACATGACTTAAATGGCAATAAAATATTCTGAATCTGAATCTGAATCACACCACTGATGACCAACACACATACACACACACACATGAACGCACGCACGCGCACACGCACACACACACACACAAAACCCACCACCACCACCACCACCACCAACACACACCACACACACACACACACACACACACACACAAAACACACACCACGACCACCACACACCACGACCACCACACACACACACACACCACGACCACCACCACACACACACACACACACACACACACGAACACACACGAACACAGGTACCAATGGTCGACTGGCCTTGATAAGGTCAGGCCTGCAGATTGACAAATCAGCGGAAAATTACAGCACCTTAGGTTGCAGGACTGTAGACTGCTTGACAGAGTTCTCCTTTCTTAAATTTCATTCTTGCTTATGGTGATTACGTCTGTGCATTTAAGGGTCTGTGTATTGTGGGGACAGGGATAGCTCAGAGGTCAGAGCACTCGCTTCCCCTCCCCCCCCCCCCCCCCCCCCCTCAGCCAAGGTTAAGCAGCATCGAGGGTGGCTACTACTTCGCCTTGGCTTCAGTACAAAATCCTCCAGTTCACCCCAGCTGTAAATGGGTACCTGCCCTCTTTAGGGTCAGGGAAGGTAAAGCAGCGAGGGAGAGGAGATGGGCGCCACCCTCAATATGCTGGCCCCTTGAGAAGTTGAGGTCTCTGATGATGCCTCACTCTCCGACGACCACATAAGTTATGGGTCGCCATTACCTTTTTTATAATAAGTAATAAAACGAGACCAGATACTGAGAAGCAAGGCTGCACACAGTTTTGTTTTATTTGTGTGTGTATTTTTTTTTTTGGGGGGGTTGTTTGTGTGTGTGTGTGTGTGTGTGTGTGTGTGTGTGTGTGTGTGTGTGTGTGTGTGTGTGTGTGTGTGTGTGTGTGTGTGTGTGTGTGTGTGTGTGTGTGTGTATGTGTGTGTGTGTTGGTTTGGTGTTGGTTTTGTGTTTTGTTGTTGTTGGGTGTTTTTTTGAGGGGTTGTTTTGTTTGTTTGTTTGTTGTTGTTTTTTTATTGTTGTTGTTGTTTTGTTGGGTGGGGTTGGGGTTTTTTGGGGGGGTTACTCTTCTCTCTTCTTGGAAGATGAATGAAACCCACTTTTCACTCCACTACACAGCAGCACTGCTTGTCATTGTCAAAACTAACTCACTCACTCTCTCTCTCTCTCTCTCTCTCCTCTCTCTCTCTCTCTCTCTCTCTCTCTCTCTATCTATCTATCTATCTATCTATCTATCTATCTCTTGTTGTAGTATGTTTGTGGGGTTTTTTATTCTTTTATTTCGAGGATATTGGAATAAGCACTCATGTGCTTTTTTACATCCAGTCCCCGTGTGTATGCCGTTTTTAAAATTTTGTCATCCGTTCCCACCGGCACACAACGGCCTACTCTTACGAAAAGCGGAACGGGTTTTAACATGTGCGCAAGATGTTCTGCGTGCGTTCGCACACGGGGCCTCGGTTTATAGTCTCATCCGAAGGACTTTTGGGGGAATGGAGTCGGCGCTGATGTTAACTCCAGAGGAAAAATCCTCTTGAACGGGAATCGGACCCGGGTCAGCAGATCACAAATACATCAGGCTAACCACCAGGCTATCCCACCCATTACATTTACAAAGTCATAATTTTATGTATTGTATACAAACTTATTTGCCAACAAATGTTGATAAACATTTGAATTGCGTAATAACAAGATTTCGTTTTGGTATCTCTAGTAATGTTGTATAGCAGTTCATTCATATTCAATACAAATACCATAATGACAATGATTTGAGCCATAATAACATTAATTTGATCTGTCCATTTTGCACGAGTCAAGTCAAGTCAAGTCAAATTTTTATTTCCAGACGGTACATTGATTAAGCAATGCATTTGCTTTTTTGCACAAAAGAAGACGAGGATGAAATTCATTTCCTTCTTTGTTGTCCATTTTTAGAGACTATCAGAAAAGAGCTTTACCCCTATGAAGTTCTTCAGACAGCGAACATGTTCAGATTTAGATTACTAATGTCTGCAGCTCACCTTGAAACTGAACAATCTGTCCATACACCTATGTAAAACATTCCAGACAACAGAGATAGCAGTATCGTAATTTCGTTATTTTTCCTACGAATAAAGCATATTCAAATTTAACATATTTATACCTCCCCTCTCGGCCCCAATTCCAAAGGAGCGAATCGTAAATAAAATTTCCTCTCTGTCTCTGTCTGTCTGTCTGTCTGTCTGTCTGTCTGTCTGTCTTCTTCTCTCTCCTCTCTCTCTCTCTCCTCCTCCTCTCTCTCCTCTCTCTCTCTCTCTCTCTCTCTCTCTCTCTCTCTCCTCAACCGATGTCCTGTGTGCGAACATACTCAGAACATCTAGCACACACGTTAAAACCTATTCCACCTTTCGGAAGAGTAAGCCAGTTGTACCGGTGGGAACGAATGACAACATTTATAAAACCGCAAGGACACGGGGACTGAATGTAAAAAAAAGCACAAGAGTGATTTTTCTATCATCCCCGAAATAAAAGAATAAAATAGCTCGCTCGCTCTCTCTCTCTCTCTCTCTCTCTCTCTCTCTCTCTCTCTCTCTCTCTCTCTCTCTCTCTCTCTCTCTCTCTCTCTTCTCTCTCTCTCTCTCTCTCTCTCTCTCTCGATATTTAGCAATTTTAGCTGTATATCTATGTAGGCCTAAATCTTTCAGAATAAGAGATGTCATAATGTGTGTGTGTGGTTGTTTTTTCTACTGAATCTGCCTTTGATTGTCACAGCTATTATGTACTTTACGATGTATTCTTATCCTTATCCATTAATTTAATCAGCAAACTCCCTTCGTGTATGGGCCAACGACCTCTTTTATGAACAATTCTTTTCAGAGTTCAAAGTTCTCCTATGATATGAAACAGATATGTTACATTTTATTTGCATTGACAAAGTTTCTAGGTAATCGTCAGAAACAAAATTAATCTGTGCTGAGCTGGGCAGAACTTGATTTTTTTTTTTTCCTTTTCGTTCCTCGGCTAGAGCTCCTGGGTTCGCCAATGGTGAGATTTTCCGTAACGACTGTTTAAACCCACCATTGAGGTAGCCGCATTCCGACTTCGGGGATGATGTCTCAACACGACAGCAGCGTGCATGTCTATTTTCAACTTGTTGTCATGCGTTCCTAGATCCTGCCGGCACGCAACGGCCTACTCTTCCGAAAGGCGGAACGGTTTTTAACGTGTCAGTCCCTGAGCGCGTTTGTACACTTCTTTCTGAGACTACAATTATTATTAGACTCCTAGCGGAGTTATCCGATTTAGGGACTGTGTCGATCAATAACCACCACTATGCAACTCCTTCTAATACGCGTTCATACACGGGACCTCTAGTCGGTTTATAGTCTCATCCGAAGGATTTTCAGAGGAAAGGAGTCCGTACTGATGTTAACTCCGGGGGGGAAAGAAAAAAAACACACACCTCGAACGGGCGAACGGCTGATGGCTCGAACCCGGGTCGTCAGATCACGAGCTCAACACTCTAACCACCAAACTTTTTCGCTCCGTTGGGTTAGTACACTTAGTAAGGAAACTAGATTAGATACTGGGGGTCGCAATAGCCTAGTGGTTTAGAGCGCAGCGCTTGCGACTTGACATCCCGGGTTCGAGCCACCACCGAGACGCCCGTTCAAAGGGATTTTGTCCCCTGGAGGGAGTTTTTAACACCACCACGGACTCCAATCCCCCCAGGAGTCCTTCGGATGAGACTATCAACCGAGGCCTCGCGTGCGAACGTTCACATGATCATCTTTGCACTGATTAAAAAACTTGGTCTGCCTTTCAGTATGAGTAGGAGGACATTCATGCCGGTAAGAATGGATGAGAAAAAAAAAAATGAAAAAAGGCGTGCATACTGGTGTCGTGTCTAGACCTCATCCCCGAAGTCGGAATGCGGCTACCTAGATTGCGGGTAAAAATGGTCGCGTACGCAAAATTCTCATCCTTTGGTCAACGTTGAAGCTCTTGCCCAGGAAGGGAAAACAAAACCGGAAAAATCAAGATGAGATACTAGGTACCAAGATTGCGAATAAAATGTTTAAAAACTTTCTCACCTTGAGTCTCTCTCTCTCTCCTCTCTCTCTCTCTCTCTCTCTCTCTCTCTCTCTCTCTCCTCTCTCTCCTCTCTCTCTCTCTCTCTCTCTCTCTGTCACATACACACACACACACACACACACACACACACACGCTCGTCTAATATCACTTAGAGTGAACAGACGTTAAATTGAAGACAACAACAACACACACACACGCACACAAACACACACACACACACACACACACACACGCGCGCGCGCGCGCGCGCACGCACGCACGCACGCACACATTGTATCTCTTTAACGAGGTTTCTATATTATTTGAGAAACTTTTTTTTCTTCTCTTTTTAAGATTAAACATGGGCGGATATTATTTTTATGATAAAACCTAATTGTGATAACATGTGAGAGCGCAAAATAAAAAAAATTAAGTTTGTTGTTGTTGTCGTTATTGGTATATTACTTTGTCCTTGTCATGTTGTGTGGATAATAATATCTTCATTCTCCACCACCACCACCACCACCACCATCCCCGCCACCCCCCCCCCCCCCCCCCCCACACACACACACACACACACACACCCCACCCCCACCCCCACCCTCAGCGCTGCGATCACGCCAGGGGGTGGGCAAAGTCTGCTTTATGAATGAAACATTCATCCCCGACGTCAGAATACAGCTACCTTCATTGTGGGCAAAAACGGTAGCCTCATCATCACCATTGGTGAACCTCAGAGCTCTAGACAAGAAAGAAAGAAAGAAAGAAAGAAAGAAAGACAGACAGACAGACAGACAGACAAACAGACAGACAGAAAAAGAAACGTCCACTCATTCATTCATAATTGTTTCAGGACTATTCTTTATTCTAAGTTGTTTGTGGTGGGGTTTTTTAATTTGTTTCTTTCTTTTTTTGGATGGTTTTTTTCTTTTCTTTTCTTTTCATTTCTGAACTTTGTTTGTTTCTTTCCTTTTTTTTTTCTTTCTTTCTTTTCTTTCTTTCTTACTTTCTTTCTTTTCTTTCTTTCTTCTCGTCTTTCTCTCTTTTTTTATCCTAATGTTGTTTTTTCTTCATATATTCAGGGCTTTAATTGACAAGTGTCAAGGTATTTATTTTGCTCAACATGTCTTTTCAACGGCTGAACTACATTTGTAAAAGGATGAATGTTAAGAGAAACCAAAACAACAAAACGAAAATTCCAACTATAAGCAGCAATACGAAGTAAAGACAAATATCTATAAGGGAGTAGATTGTATGCCTATCAATCAAAAAGATTGTGAACATGCATATTCATTTATTCACTGCCATAGAAGTATGAAACATACAACACATGCACCCATTCTTTGCAATACATTTTTAATAATGAAAATGAATTTCTGTTTTAATTTTAAAAGAAAAAATTGGGAGGGGGGGGGGGGGTCATTTGGATCATCACTTTTTCTTTTCATGTGTCAATGTAACACGCAAAAATGACTTTAAAGTGTTTTTTATTAATTCATTTTTTTAAATCATGATTTCATCACCTATGAGAGAGTAGTAGTAGTAGTAGTAGTAGTAGTAGTAGTAGTAGTTTTTTATTTAGAAGTAGTAGTAGTAGTAGTGGTAACCCAGCAGCAGCAGCGCAGCAGCACGCAGAGCAGCGATAGTATAGTAGTAGTAGTAGTAGTAGTAGTAGGTAGTAGTAGTAGTAGTAGCAGTAGTAGCAGCAGCAGTAGTAAAGTGGGATGTAGACTAACACACTTAATTACAGGCAAAATGTATTGAACAGAAATACCAGCTGAAAAATGTTGTGTCAACGTTACGTAAGAAACAGAGGCACAAAAGTAGACTGAATAAATTGAAACGAGCAATAAAAACATGACATGCACGTGTGTTCAGTAACAACACCCGACAGTAACGAACGAGAGAAACAGAGAAACAGAGAGAGAGAGAGAGAGAGAGAGAGAGAGAGAGAGAGAGAGAGAGAGAGAGAGGGGAGAGAGAGTTGGTTGGTTGGTTGGTTGATTGATTGATTGATTGATTGATTGATTGATTGGTTGGTTGGTTGGTTGATTGATTGATTGATCTTTATTCCCAAGGGTTACAGATAAGTATCGACATACTTTTCTTTCATCAGACCCTTGCTCTGAGAAGGGACGGGCTATCATTAATAATCACAACTAATAATTTCAGGTAAACGTAAAGAAAATGATTTGGATATGTCAAACAGACAGACAGACAGACAGACAGAGACATAGAGAGACAGATAGAGACAGAGACAGAGAGAGACAGAGACAGAGAGAGACACAGAGAGAGACAGAGAGAACTCGAACTCGAAGATTTATTCCAAAAAAGGCCATTGGACCTTAATGAGGGGGGGGGGGGGGGGGGGGGGTTGCCGAACTGCTTAGTATTTTAGTGAGAAAAATTAAGGAAGCACAACAAAAAACAAAATGTTATGTATAACCACAGCCACCACAATAAAAAATTCAGTTTTAAAAAATAAAGACTTAAGAAACCAATTATCTCTTATTCTAAAAGGGTTTACACAAATATAAAGCAAGGGAGAGACAGAGAGAGAGAGAGACAGAGAGAGAAACATAGATAGAGAGGGGACACATACACACAGACAGAGAGAGACACACACACACAGAGACAGAGACAGAGAGACAACACAGACACACAGAGACAGAGGAAAACAGACAAGAAGGAAAAGGGGAGACACAACACACACACACAACACACCCCAACACACAAGAAAGAGACACACACACACACAGAGACACAGAGAAAAGAGACAGAGAGAGACAAAGAGAGAGAGCAAGAGAGAGAGAGAAGAGAGAGAGAGGGGCGTTCATATCATCGAAAAAATATATCCACACGAGGCACTAGAAAATCCATGAAAAACAATTTATGCGTCAAAATTCAAACTCAGTTATTAAAAACAAACAAATGGAGAGAAAAATAGACAGGTAGATAGGTAGACTGACAGATAGAAAGATAGCAACAGATAGAAACAGACGCGCAATTCAAAATATTGTATTTTACAATAATAACTCAAAATACCATAGCAATATCTAATACACTACTTTAAAAAATAAAAAAAGCAAAAGAAGCAAGATCCAAATATGCACATAAACTGTTGATAGAGATCAGTGGAAAAAAAAGAAGAAGAAAAAAACACCAATATTTATATTGTCATTCTAAGTCTGGTATCAAAAAATGAGTTCAGGTTTTTTTAAAATAAAAAAATAAATAATAATAATAATAAACTAAAAGTTCCAAAAATGAATTAAAACATCGATATCAAGAAGAAGAAAAAAGAAGAAGAAGAAGAAGAAGAGAAGAGAAGAGAGAAAAGAGAGAGAGGGGAGAGAGAAGAGTGGGTGTGTGTGTGTGTGTGTGTGTGGTGTGTTGGGGTGTGTGTTGTGTGTGGTGTGTGTTGGTGTGTGTGTGTGGGGCATGCGGGGGTGTGTGTGCATGCGTGCATGTGTGCGTGCGTGCACGCTTGTTTCCTTGTGTGTGTGTGTGTGTGTTGTGTGTTGTGTGTGTGTGTGTGGGTGTGTGTGTTTGTGTGTGTGTGTGTGTGTGTTTGTTGTGGTTTGATTGTGTGTGTGTGTGTGCGTGCGCGCGCGCGCACTGTGAAAGGAGAGAAGAGAAAAAAGAAAAGAGAGAGAGGAAAAAAGGCCCCCCCACACACACACACACACACACACACAACACACACACACACACACACACAGAAAATAAAAAGTAGACATCAGTTTGACAAAAAAACAAAACAAAAAAATCCGAGAGAGGAAAAAAAACCACCACCAGACTTTAAACCAACCAACGACGACAACAACAATAGCAACAACAACTAGCCTGTTACCTCTCCTTATTCTAGTGACTCGAGCGAACTAACCAATCAGATGCCAGTTCCGAGCCTCTTACGATTCTGCTCTTGCATATCTATAAATGGCGTCGCGTGTTGCCTGCTAAGAGAGAGAAACTTTGACGAAAGCCAACCCACGTCTATCGAGCTGATCCGAGCCGTGCATGTTGCTGATTGAGCAATAATGAACAATATTTTCCAACGTATTTTGGTTGCCATTCTCAAATCTGCTGTTTGAAACCCAAGGATCCAGCTCGAAGAGAAACCGAGGAAGTTTTAGGGTTTTGTTGTTGTTGCTGTTGTTGTTGTTGTTGTTGTTTGTTGTTTGTTTTGTTTTGTTTTAAGCCTTAGACGTACTGAATAAGCCGCTGCAATATGGCTACCCCCCAAGAAAGATTATTACGGGAACAAAAACCGGTAAGTTCCTTTTTTTCTTTTTCTTTTTAAAAAGAAAGAAAGAAAGAAAAATGAATACTATTGTAAATGTTGGTGGGTTTTTTTATATATATATATTCTTAAGGTTTTTCAATTAATGAATACACACATAAATAAAACAAATAAAACAAGAAATAATCACTTAATAGAAACAAATAAATGAAGGAACTGATGAATAGACACCAAAAAAATTAACTACTTAAAATCACACACACACAAAATTTAAAAGGGAGAAGGGTGATGGTTAAAAATGACGATGAATAATCGATCTGTATCAATATGTTGCAAAATTCCTGATACTAGTGTAAAAACGCACACCTGTTGTTGTTGTTGTTCTTTTTTATTGTTATATACAGACTTGTTTTAAAGGTGATTAGTGACGGTCACTATAGCCAAGTGGTTAAGACCGTCTGACTTCAATCCTGTGGGTCCATGAAATCGTAGGTTTGAATCTCGGTTGTGTCTGGTGAATTAAGGGTGGGATTTTTAAGATCTCCAAGATCAATTTCAAATGCAGACCTGCAAGTGCCTTAATTCCTTTCATGTATATACACATGCAGAAGATCAACCAAAAAAATAATAAAAACAACAAAATTGCAAGTCCAATGGTGGAGACTACAAAAACAAAACCTTCCTTGTGGATGTATGCATAACATCTTGCATGCACGCACGCACACACACACAAACCCTGTCCATCCTTTGTGACAAAGTAGGCCACCACCAACAGCCCGTGCTAAGGAGAGCAAGAACATACCCAGCATGCAAAACGCGACCTGGAGAGAGATGGGCTCCGCCAGGTTCATCTTGCCCAAGACACATAGCCTGAAAAATTCAGAGCCGTTCCCCCAAACAATCAAGGGAGCAGTTAAATCCTCTAATGGTGCATTGCCCGCTACATTGTAGCGGCTCCATCCCATTAAAGCCTACACATCATCATCATCATCAGACCCGTGACCTTGGCGGTCGTGGGGGAGACATGAAAGACGATGCCGTGGTAAGCCTCCTCCATCCATCTCGGTCCTCGGCTCTGCGCAGTAGTGCCGAGTCATTCATCCTGGTCCATTCTCTGATGTTGTCCATCCATGACTTGTTCTGTCTTCCCCTCCTTCTGCCACCTTCGAGTGTTCCCTGCAGTACTGTTTTGGGCAGAGTGTTGTGGAGGGTGACGTGGCCGAACCATGTCAGCTTTTTCTTCTTGACGATGGTGAGAAGGGGTTCCTGTGGACCTGCCAGCTGTGTTATTTGACTCTTGACAAATTCATTGGTCTTTCGTTCTCTCCAAGATATGCCCAGTAGTTTTCTATGGCATTTTGTTTCGAATGACTGGATTCGCTTTGCTGTTTCAGCAGTCAATGTCCAGGTTTCACTTCCGTACAGCAGGATTGACTGAATTAGGGCTTTGTAGAGCTTAGTGTTGATGGGAAACTGATCTCTTTACTTTTCCATATGGTGGTGAGTTTTGTCATGGAAGATGTTGCCATGGCTATTCTGACTTTGATTTCTGTCGTCGATCGCCCGTCCTTTGTGAGTGTAGCGCGAGGTATTTAAAAGCATCTACCTCCTCCAGTTGTTGGCCGTTCATGTAAATTTTAGCGGTGGCATTGCTCGTGCTGTTCACAAGTACTTTACTTTTCTCCGAGCTCACCTCCATCCCATATGCTCCAGCTCTGTTCTCAAGTCTGGTCGTAAGATCTTGCAGCTCTGTGTTACTTCCGCCATGAGGTCAATGTCATCGGCAAACCGTAAGTTGTTGAGGGGTCTGCCGCCAATGGAGATGGTAGAGTGGAAGTCATGGAGGGTCTCTCTCATGATGTTTTCCAAGAACAGATTGAACAGGACTGGAGATAACAGGCATCCTTGTCGGACCCCAACTGTGGTTTTGAAGTAGTCTCCGACCTGATTGTTCAGAAGGACTGCACTGCTTGCAGTGTTGTATAGTGCTTGGATGGATTGCACTAGTCCTTCTTCAATGCCAAACATTCTGAGGACCTGCCACAGGCCTTCGTGCCATACTCTGTCAAAAGCCTTCTTGAAGTCGATGAAGTTGTGGAACAGGTCTCTCTGATGTTGGACATGTTTTTCCATCATGATGTGGCAGTTAAAAATCTGTTCGATTGTGCTCCTGCCTGCCCTGAACCCAGCTTGTTCCTCTGCAAGGTGTTCTTCTGCCTCCTTCTTGAGTCTATTCAAAATAACTTTGAGCATGATCTTGCTGGCGTGGCTGATGAGGCTGATTGTTCTATAGTTTTGGCATTGGCGTAAATTCCCCTTCTTGGGCAGGGGTATGATGAGTGATTGTGTCACTTCTGTTGGCCACTGTTTTGTCTCCCAATCTTCTGACAGATAGCTGTAACATATGTGATGACTGTTTCGCCACCATGCTTGAGCAGCTCTGCTGGTATATTGTCTGCTCCTGGGGACTTTCCTACTGGTAAGCTGCGGATGGCTTCTTCCACTTCTTCCTAGTATAGGTAATGGCGAGGGTGCTCTTGATGTTGCTGCTTTCTCTTCTATTATGCTCTTGTCAGGTTGTATTGGGTAGTTGTACAGTTCTTGACAATATTCAGACCACCTGTTCAATGCAGCTGAGCTTTCTGTGAGGAGGTTTCCGGAGCTGTCTTCAATGACTGATGATTGGTTTGAAGTGGTTTTGTGAGTTTCTTCAGGGTGTCGTATGCCTTTTTACTGTTGCCCACTTTCATGTTTTTTTCGATCTCATCACATTGATCACTGATCCACTTCTCTCTGGCCTTTAACATTGACTTCTTCACGAGATTGTTGGCCTCCCGGTATTCTTTAGGGTTGGAAGACCTGGTTGGTTTCAGTGCTCTTCTTGTATCGCAGAGGTCCAAGATGTCATTGGTAGTCCATGGCTGGTGTTTTATTCCTCTGACGACCGAGTACCTCCTCTGCTGTTTCTCGGACTGCCTCATTGAAGTTGTTGGTGAGGTCATTGATGTCATTGTCCAGGAGGGTTAATGCCGCAAAAACGTCCGCCAAGCTTAGCTTGGAAGACCTCCTCGACATCTGGATCTTTCAGTTTGTCCACGTCAAATTTGATACGTGGGTTTGCAGGCTGTTTGTTTTTCTTCAGCTTCATTTTGAATACCAGCAGCACAAGGTCGTGGTCGCTGCCTATGTCAGCTCCAGGGTATGTTCTTGTTCTGGCTCTGTTGATGCTGGATTTGAAGCGCCGTTAGGGTTAGCAAAAGCCAGTGCTATTTTCATATTTAACTCTTGAATTCGTACTGCACGTACTGCACGTACTAAGGCATCCACAGAAACAAAAATTACTTTTTGTGAAAGACTAGCCCTTGACTCAAAACTCAGGGCAATTTGAACAAATTTGGTAGGTTTAAACTTTTTTTTATTTTTCAGACCCCCCCCCCAGTCCTTTGTCGTCTGCTAGCTGCCTGACCACATAATAATTATTATGCATGCGCAGGGTCAACACTGTAGGAACACAAGCAATCCTCATTTGATGATCATTTCCCACTTTCTCATCACTACCTGGTGTTAATCTATGGCCTCAACCCCCAAAACAAGTACACAGTGCATTTTTTCACACTTTAAAAAATCTGTGAAAACCACCAAACATGTTTCTGTCTCCCACTCTATACAAAATACTACGTGACCCGGACCTAACCCTTATGTGTAACCTAACTTTTTGTTGTTGTTGTTGTTGTTAAGAGTTAGGTTTCTTTAGTAGCCTGTATATTTATTTCACAGTGATTTCCCTTGTTGCTCGGTTTCGTAACACGCGCGTTTGTCCCTGACCATCCTATTCTGAATTATTACAACTTGACAAATTTGCACTCTCAGCTTCCGTTTTTATGATCGGTTGGGAACACATTAAAATTGGAGACCTCCCACATCTCAACATCTAAATTACCAGTTCACCATGGTTCGTAGTGATTAGTATCTGTTTTGCAGAAGTATGTAAGCCTACAAAACTAATTCTGCATTAGTATGAGAAGAAAGTGCACCCCCCACCCCCCACCACTGGATATTCTTATCAATGGATATATATATATATATATATATATATATATATATATATATATATATATATATATATCACAGGACATGTTCTCTTTGTAAAAATTACATCCTGTGACTCATTGTTCGCGAAAGTCTCATAATCCAGTTTGTTTCAAATTTGGTCTGTTGTTGGATCTTGCTCAATGTGCCTGATTAATCCTAAGCACCAGAGTGGGTGAATATTATTTTACATCAGCAAGAAAACAAGTTGAGCAGCAGAAATATCGAACTTGTGGTTTCCATTCACTTAGGCTAGACTACGTGAAAGAGACCTATTCCAGAGATCTCTGGACACATGCAATCACAGATGGATCAGCTGAAGACGCTGCTAGAAATGAAGGCTTCGTTACGTTGAAAGATGGCACAGAAATCCGCCAATCAGTACCAACTGGGAAATTTCTCAACAAACTTCAGGGCTGAAGCAGATGCACTGTCAATAGCAGCCAATACACTCTGTACCAAACAGGGAGGCAACTCACCCCAGATTTATTATCTTGTAAGATACGCTTGTCTGTGCTTCAGGCCATTCGGAACTCTCAGAACAAGGAACTTAACGCCCTTGCCTCCGCTCTTGTTGCCCTGCAGCTGTCCACTGAGCATACAGTCATCCAGTGGGTTCCTTCACACTGCAGCAGTATCCATGGCAATGAGGAAACGGACTTTCTGGCAAATGTAGGAGCTGAGATGCATCAAGAGGAACAGGAGATGACGTATGAAGAGGCAAAAACAGTAGTGAAGGAAAAGCAAAAGAGAAGATGGCTTCAGCAGCACCTTAATTTTAACAGTAAGGATGACTACCACCTCCTGCCCAGAGAAGACCAAGTTGACCATTGTGAGACTGAGGACTGGACACTGCAGACCCAGACATCACATGTTTACCAAGTTCCACATTGGCCTGTCCCTGGGACACTTCTCCCGTGACAGTGTAACACTTCCTCCAGACCTGTCCAACACACCAAAACCTGAGGGCTGATATCTGGCATACTGACTTCACTTTGGACCCCTGGACAGTGGCATTCATCAGGGCCTCCAGAGTTACTATTTGAGCAGAGTTTTTTTCTTTCTTTTTTTCGGAGTGGGGGTGGGGGGAGGCGTCGTTCCTCGGCCATAGCTCGAGGTTCACCGATGGTTAGATTTTTGCGTATGCAACTATTCCGTATTTGCCTTTTTCAGCGGAAAATGGTTTCAAATGTTTAAATCTTACCATAGCAATGTGTGTGTGTGTGTGTGTGTGTGCATGCGCGCGCGCGCGTGCATGTGTGCGTGCGTGCGTGTGTGTTCCATTTTGTCATTTTATACAATACTAGACTATGTTTCACAAAATTTGACAGGCAGTTTACCACAGAGATTTTTTTTTACACTTTTTTTTCAATGGAGGCGGGAGAAGGACCCTGGGGTGGGGTAGGGGTGTTGTGTCTGTCTGGTATTCAACGTAGGAGAATTATTATTATAGATTTATTACACAAATTACGAGGTAAAATTATCACGCACACATACACACACTTCTATTTTCTCAGCAGAGCAACAATTGCAATTGTGATGGCGTTAAACTTCCTGCTTAATTTTCCTTTCACGTGTTTACAAATATTACTCTGTGTTGATTCCAAGTCTGTTCTACAGTCTTTAAAATCCTTTAGCAATAATATAAAGGGTGAGATTGTGACTGAAATTGTTCATTTAATTCATTTTTTGTCCACACGTAGTTCCTGTATACATTTTTGCTGGATTCCATCCCATTGTGGTCTTTGGTGAAACGAATGGGCAGATTGCACAGCTAAAAGGGGTGCGATGAACAATGAAAATTCTATCAAAATGCAATTCGGCTGTCTTTACAAGAGGGATGTTGTCTTCTAAAGAAGACTTGCTAGAATCAGTTTGGCACTCTATATCATGAAACATATCATTCAAAAGGATGTGCAAGACCTAAGTTGACAAAATCTAAATACAAGGATTTCTCTGTTCAGAACAAATTGTGTCATAGTCACTTGACAAGTCTGATATACAGGCTAGGGCTCGATGCTCTCAAAACGAAATTCAGTCGGAATGTGTCATGTATTTGTGGTGATCAGATTATGCGACAACATGTTATGTTTTATTGCGATCAGTCGAAGCCTTTTTTTACCGGCTTGGTTGTCTAACACTGACTCTGCTAGTTTATCCCACACAGACATTTTGTTTGATAATCTTAAAATGCTAGAAATAGTGAAAGTCCAGTTGGTCGGTGTTTGTTTTTTTATAAAAGATTTTTGTTGTTCCTGTTCAAGGTAAACTTGATTCCGTTTGAGTTTTTAACACGATATAATTCTTTTTTCAACATCACAACTATGTAGACCTACAGATTCCTAGCTGATGTAGAGTATACAGTACCAATGCGCGCGCGCGCGCCCGCACACACACACACACACACACACACACACACACAAACAAACAAACAAACAAACACACATACCTTAAACACACATGCATAAATTATACACCCAAATACACATACACACACACACACACACACACTCGAATAAAACACGCACACACAGGCATACACACTCGTGCGCGCGCGCGCGCACAACACACACACACACACACACACACCTCACATACAAACATGTGCCCGCCCGCACACTCACACACACACTATACACAAATATGTACACAGATCTACACGCATGTATGTTCTCTCACTCATACGCACAAACACACTCACACACACATACACACACACACACACACACACACACACACACACACACCACACACTTGTCTAATATCACATAATGTGAAAAGACGTTAAATTAAAGAAGAAACACTTCAAGAGGATTTTTCCTCTGGAATTAACATCAGTGCCGACTCCACTCTCCCCAAATGTCCTTCGGATGAGACTATAAACCGAGGTCCTGTGTGCGAACTGCCTACACACGGGGACTGGACAAAAACATTATCCTCGACATAAATGAATAAGAATAAGAAAAATAGACTGTGACGTGGAATTGAAAATTGTTCTAAAAATAGATTTTTCTAGTCACACTTACTTGCTGACTGAAAGTCCTTAAATAACAAGTTTTATAGTTATTTTCCTGCATAGTGTAAAATCAATCCATATATAAACCCTGCTGTGTAAATGCGAATGAAAACAGATAGGGGGCCTATCATTATGCGAAATTAAACCAGGCAGCTTTACCTTTGAGTTGTGGACGTAATGGCCGACTTATAAGGCCGAGATGTCGACTGCGTCGTTGTGGGCGTGGAGTGAATGTCGTCCATTTGTTACTTGTTACGTGGTTTATTTGTGAATTTCGTCTCCCCGTAATAGAAGTAAGTGAAACTTGAAGGCTCATACAAAGAATCAGTGTGATGTGGTTTGTCAGAAAGTTCTGTTTTTTGTCCGGTCTTTGAACTTGAAAATTCATTGAGGAAACTAATGTCAGTAATGAATTATGTTGAAGTTAGAGCTGATGACAGAACTCGAACTGTGAACAAGGTTTGCCCATGCCAGAATTGGGGGGGGGGGGGGGGGGGGGGGGGGGGGGGAATTGGTGTTTGCTGATTTCGTGTCATTAACAATGGGGACGGGATAGCCTGGTGGTGGTTAGAGTGATGTATTCGTGATCTGCTGATGACGGGTTCGAATCTCGTTCAAGAGGATTTTTCCTCAGGAGTTAACATCAGCACTGACACACTCTCCCCAAAAGTCTTTCGGATGAGACTATAAACCGAGGTCTCGTGTGCGAACGCACGCAGAACATCTTGCCACACGTTAAAACCCATTCCGCTTTTCATAAGAGTAGGCCATTGTGTGCCGGTGGGAACAGATGACAAAATTTACAACACTGCATACACACGGGGACTGAATGTAAAAAATAACATGAGTGCTTTTTCCATTATCCTCGAAATAAAAGAATAAATAACACCCCCCCCCCCCCCCCCCCTTCCCTTTAAGTTGGTTGTGTCTATTCTATCTGTCCTATCTATCTGTCCCTAGTCTGACAACCGTGGGGGCACCCTCAAAGACTCAACAACCAGTTCCCTCCATTCCTCTCTCTGTTCTGCCTTTCTCAGGGTTTTCTTGAGTTCTAGGCCTGACCATTCCATGATGTTATCCTCCCAGCTCTTCCTTGGTCTGCCTCTTCTTCCATGGTTGTGTCTGCTTCCAAGAATTAGTAGGCCTATACTCTAGAAATGGCCCAGACAACCACTTACTCACTTACGAGTGTACCTATTATATTGTTTATATTAATAATGATTAATATCATATTGTTATATAGAATATAGTACCAAAATGGCCACAAGGATTTAAAACAGTGAAAGAATATATCCATGGCTGTTTTGGTATCCTTCCATATATCAGGTTACACAAATGGATGAGATCACTTTGCCACATGCCCTTGACTCATTTCAGTTTACTGGCCATGCAGTACTGCACAGTTGCTGCCCCTGGATCATGTAGTTGTACTTAATGTTTACAATTTTATATTGTTTGTTTTCTTAAGTTGGTAGTACTAGTAGTACTACATCAGTACATGTAATGTCATATCAAATCTTACATGCTTCTTTCTCATAAGATCTGTTCCAACTTTGTGAAATTGTGTACAAACGACTGCTTGATAATGATACATTATAAACTGTATTGTAGAAAAAAGAATAGCACTGAGTGTAGGCTGTATATCTGATATTATCTAGAATAATTTTACTTGTTGATTGACCCGATAAAAGATAAATTGGTTTTAAAAAATAAATAAATAATGTGCATTATTATATATTAATTATATATATATATATATATATATATATATATATCATATGTATATATATATGTTATATATCGCCATATATCAATATGTAGCCATTGTAGGCCTATACACAAAAAGGTCAGTTTTCTTTGTGTTCACCTCTAGCAGTTATACTAGTTACAGTTATAGTAGGGGGGATCAGTGGTCTAAAGCCAAGGTAATGCACCTCTCTAGAAAGCGAAAGTCAGGGTCGGTAGTGGGCAGTGGTTTGAATCCCGTTTGGCCCTGAAACTTTTCCTCCATCCGTTAGACCATGAGTGGTGGTCTGGGTGCTAGTCTTTTGGTTGAGACGATAAACAGAGGGTCCGTGCGTTACACATAATTATTTAGTGTACTTAAAAGATCCCACGGCAAAAAGAGAGTTGTCCCTGGCAAAATTTTGTAGAAAAAGCCACTCTGATAGGGAAACAATTATAGTTGCAGACAGGAAAAAGAAAAAAATGGTTGGCTACTCTTGTGGCGACGCGCTCTCCCTGGGGAGAGCAGCCCGAATTTCAATTTTCATGCATGCAGATAAATCTGCCATGACTTGAGTTAAAGTTATAAATAAATAGATAAATAATAAATAAGTAAAGAAATAAAATATACTAGATAAGATAGCTCAGGTGTTCAAGTGACAGATTTAACTGGAGTAACATGGGGATGGGGTTGTGAGTTTGACTTAGACTTAGAGTGTCTGTTGAGCCATCAGTTTTGACTTTGAACCCATGAATTAGCACTGGTTGTGACTTTATTTTCCTACTGGTCCAGATGACTCTGATGAGACTATTGTAAAAATTAGTATAATATACCAGTCCTGTGAACACATACACTGTATATTATATATCTTTATATGTGCACACATTAAATCAAAACACCAAACATTTTTTTATCCTCTGTAAAAGAGTAGGTCAGCTAAGGCTGATGCTGTGTGATGGTATGGATTTTTTTTTTTTATATTTTAAATATACTTCTTTACCTTGCTTAAGTCACAGCAGTCGTGAGCAGATTTCTCTGTATGAAATTCAGGCTGCTCTCCTTGAGGAGAGCATGTCACCACAAGAGCAGTGCCACCCATTAAGGCATTATTTTTTTTTCTTTTCTTGTCTGCAACTGTATTGACTATTTGTTTCCCTATCACAGTATCAGAGTGGGTTTTTGGGTGTGTGTTTTTTTACAGAATTTTGCCAGGGACAGCTCTCTTGATATCATGGGTTCTTTTATGTGTGCTAAATAATAATGTGTAACACAAGACCTCAATTTAAATATTGTCTCATCCAAAAGATTAGCACCCAGACCACCACTCATGGTCTAATGGATGGGGGGAAAAGTTTCGGGCCCAAATGGGGATCAAACTACCACACATTTCTGACCAGGACTTATTGTTTTCTAGGCAGGTGCGTTACCTCTACTGGGTCTAGACCATTGATCCACCAAATTTTATACAAATGATCAACAATCTGTTCTGTCAAAGTGGAAACCTAGGGCTAGGCTAGAGAGTGAAGTGCTGGGCTGTATTAGTGTATAACATGCCAGTAGAGAAGACCTAGACCAAGTAGCAAGAAAAACATCTTATCATCAAAAAAAGAAGAAAAAAACAGCTCTGAAGTTTAGGCTAGAGATTAAAGTGTTATTTACTTATTATATCGGATTTTATCTAGATGTACAAGTTGTTTTTTATTATATTGATACTGTGCATAACACTTTAACAGAGCTCTTCAACTCAGCATATGGAGCAAAAAAACTCATTTGATCCATGATCAAAGTCAGTAAACTGTTCTTGTGGAAAAATTTGAGAGTTCCTGAATCAGTAACCATTGTCTGCCTTATAAGTTATATGTTATAATATATATATATATATATATATATATATTATATATATATATATATATATATATATATATATATTATATATGTATTATTATATATATAATATAAAATTAGTAGATGAAAAGATTCAATGAATTCATTGAAATAATTTTTCATGCACATGAGTTGTAGGTTTTGTAGTACTTTTACTTAGAACTGCAAGTTTTTGTTACTTGTTCAGTTGTTGGCACTTATTTCTTCACGACAGTTCACCTTTCTTTTATTTTTTCAGTTGCTGCCAATTCCATTCTTCACAGAAATTAGCAACATGTTGTCACGCCTATTTCGAGCCTATGGGCAAATCTGTGCTGCCCACCCCTGGGAAGTGATCATCACCTGTGTGACGCTGATGCTGTGTTTAGTGCCTATGAGTGTCAACACAAATCCTCATTGGGGCAAGATCTGTGGCTGGAATTACATCTGTCCCGATGAAGAGGTAAAGAGATTTTTATTTGAAAACAGTTCGTTAAAAGTTAACTGTGTAATTTTGTTTTCTGTTTTCTCCTTACTTTATAAAATCTTGCTGAAAAATTGCAAAATTTTTATTTGTTACAAAGAGTTGTTTTGAGGTAAGTGCTCAATATTACTTCAGTATCTTTTTTTCTTTTTTCTTTCCTGGTTCAGCAGTTTGCTCTGAAATCAAATGTTAGAATATAGTAAAGAAAAATTGAAAAATCTTGTCATTGGTTTTGAGACTTCTCACCAATTTTTATTTTATTTGCATAAATTATAATGCATTCATGATACTCTTTTTTTTTCATAAATATTATAGACAGGCTTGTCATAGTTTGTAAAAAATGTGTTTTTTGTCATTCACATTTAGTACAAAGTATACACTGTATGAATGAATTTATTTTGCACCATATCAATATTGTCATAGTTTCAATTCACCTTTTGAAAGTGCCTGCTCTGTGAGTAGCCAGTATGTTGGTACTGTGTTGAAAACTAAGTAAAAGTAGGGTCAGGAGAACCACCGGCATGTCCCTCACTCAGTGTTGGTACTTGGTGTCTACTTTCAGGAACCCAAAACTTCTGACATCATGATTTTGACAATCACACGGTGCCTGGCTGTCATCTACGTCTACCTGCAGTTCAGAAATCTGCGTCGCCTTGGCTCCAAGTATCTTCTAGGTAGGTATAAGTGTATATACATGTATTGTTAGATAGCACATTTTTTTAGATTGATTCTTTATTCTTTCTTTGGTCTTTGCCCCTTCCCCCCATCCCCTCTACAAATCCTGGTTTTGTAATTTAAAATGTGATGTTTTTTATACATATATGTGTGTTTTATGGAACTGATTTGTTGAAGCTTAAACCTCAATTATGACTCGGGAGTTTAATGACCAGTTATGAGCTAATCATATGTCTGGAGATGTTGGTGTGAGTGTGTAGGCTATGCAGTACGAGAGATTTTGTATACATTTATGTTTTTTATTCTTTTTTTTTTTAATATAAATTCTGTATTGAGAATATTGGAATAAGCATTTTTGTGCTTTTTTTCATCCAGTCCCTGTGTGCATGCGATTTTGTAAAATTTGTCATCCATTCCCACCGGCACAAATGGGGCTACTCTTCCGAAAGATGGAACATGTTTTAACGTGTGCACAAGATGTTTTGTGTGCGTTTGCACACAGGACCGGAGTTTTTAGTTGCATCTGAAGGGTGAGTGAGTGTGTGCGTATACATGTATACAACGCAAAACTCCCGAGATAATGTTCTGATTTGTGGGGGGTTTTTGGGGGGTGGATTTTTTTTTTTCCGTTCCTTGGCCAGAGCTCCAAGGTTCACCAATGGTGAGATCATATGCAACTGTTCTTGCCCACCATGAAGGTGGCTGCATTTGATCTTCAGGGATTGTAGTTTGATAGACTAATATATACTTTTATGAAATTGAGAAAATGTGGGTGACAGAATGATCCATGAACCTTTTCCATTGACAGGGATTGCAGGCGTTTTCACCATCTTTTCTAGCTTCGTCTTCAGCATCGCTCTCCTCAACCTAGTTGGTAGCGATCTCAAGGGACTGCAGTAAGTTTATTTGTTCTGTCAGTTTTGTGTGTGTATAGCTTCGTTACTTAAGTGATATTAGTCGTTATGTGGTATAAGACATTTCGTTATGTGGTATTAGACGTGTGTGTGTGTGTGATCAAGTGCATGACACAGTACATCAATCGGTGAGCACATATATACAAAAACGGTTAAACATGGAACTTGAATTCAGCATATAATAAGGCATAAAGTCTAAAATATCATATAGATTAAAAGAAACTATTAAACAATTGATTCCTGAATATTCATTGTTTGCCTACCACATTGTCGTGATTTTTATTACATCAGCCTGTATAGTCTGTAAAAGGAGGCACAATACATGCATGCACACACACACTCACACTCACTCACTCACACACACACTCACACACATACACACTCACACACACATACACACACTCACTCGCACACACACACTATTTAATTACATCATATATGTTATTTCTCTTTTATTGTATTATCATAATTTTTGTACATAATTACTTACATTTGATCTTATTTCAGTTCATTTTATTCCTTTATTGTTTACTCCCAAGATTACCAATATGAGACACATGGTATACCATTCCTTAAATCATGTGTATGCTTAAATGACCAATTTCTCTTTTCTTTACTTGCATGGTATTTTTTCTTGGTTTTTTTGTTTGTTTTTTTAAAATCAGGTTTACTTTTCCTTCTTTAGGGGCACAAGTTGATTATGTTTTGGGGCTTTTTTGTTTTGTTTTGACCTTGCAATAAAGTGATACCATTTTTCACATGCATAACTAATTCATTTTTCCAATTTTTGTTTGGAGTGGGACAGCGAGGTAATACTGTTCCTAATTTTTACCTTCCAGTGAGGCGCTGCCATTTTTCATGATGCTGGTGGACCTGGCCAAAGCGACAGCCTTGGCACGCTTCACGCTGAGTTCAGCCACGCAGGACGAAGTCCAGGACAACATCGGCAACGGCATGGCCATCATCGGCCCCGCCATCACCCTCGATGCCTTTGTGGAAACTCTGGTGATAGGCGTGGGCACTCGCTCTGGTGGGTAGTCGTTTCTGAAGTCCCGAAAGTTGCATAGAGTTTAAATTATCACTGACCAAATAAGGAAAAGAGAAAAAAAAAAGGTCGTTTCTGAAGTCTCTCTGTGTGGTTTTTGGTCTTGAGCCTGAGTAGAAAAATGGCCAGCAAGAGCTGAATTCTGCATGGATAGATAGATGTGTGTTCGCATTGTCCACTCTTTTGTGTTTTTTGTTTATGTGTATGTCATTTTCTGTTATAAGATCGCACAGTTGAAATTGTGGGCGTGTCCATGATCCTTCTTTGCCTGGTTTCCATTGTTATCTGTGTTCAGTCCTTTTTTTCTTAATACCTCCCCCCCCCCTCTCTGTCTTTCTCTCTCTCTCTCTCTCTCTCTCTCTCTCTCTCTCTCTCTCTTTCTCTTCTCTCTTTCTCTCTCTCTCTCTCTCTCTCTCTCTCTCTCTCTCTCTCTCTTCTCTCTCTCTTTTTTCTCTCTCTCTCTCTCTCTCTCTCTCTCTCTCACCCCTCTCTCTCTTCAATATCATTTCAATGCAAGAATGTATTTTCTTAAATGTCTTCTGTCACCAGTTTGTGTGACGAGACATCGGAAACTCAGTCCAATCCATAAGCTCTGTCGTGGCTTATCAAGAATGGACACTTTCAGTACTCACTTAGTTGGAGGGGTTTCAAACAACAAAAACCCTTGAAGCCAGAATGTGGCTACCTTAATGGTGGGCAGAAGTCACATACACAAAATCTCACCATTGATATACCCTGGAAGACCCAACCAAAACCAACAACAGCAAAATAAAGAGTCTCAAGTTTCCTCAGTCTCTTTGTGTTTAGAGTTAGTGTGCTCTGAATGTAAATGCTGACAGACTTAATATGTGAGTGGGCGTTGTATGTTAGCATTTATTTTATACATTATGACATATAGTAAAAAAAAATTTGTTGCACGTGTACCTTTTTTAAAAATTTTGTTTCATGGTAGTAAGTTCTCACGTTATGTCATATTGTTTACAAGTCTCGTTTCTTCTTTCAGGAGTGAAACAACTGGAAACCATGTGTTGCTTTGGGTGTTTGTCCGTCATCGCAAACTATGTGGCCTTCTTGACTTTCTACCCCGCGTGCTTGTCCATCATTTTGGAGGTCAGTTGCCGGACTGAATGAATAAATGAATGAATGAATGAATTCAAAAAATGAATGAATGAATGAAAAATATGAATGAATGAATGATAGAGCTCTTAACATTCAGTACCCATAGGTATAATTGTTGCACTGATAGAGAAGAAAATGCAAGAGAAAGTGGTTGGAATCGGAATGGGGCAGGGTTAGAGTAATTTGAATGAAGATTTGCATGCAGAAGACCATACACAGAGAAAGTTACATTGTATGCATAAAAAAATACCCCAAAAAACCATCCTTAGCAAAGAATGTTTAAAGGGAGATAATTTGCTTGCAGCATGGCTTGCTGTGGTAGACAAAATAATGTATGCAGACTGAATTTTAAAGAACATACTGTGAACATACAACACGGAAGGACAGTGGCAGGATGGTTAAGACGTTTACCTGCCAACAAGTAAACCGTGAGGTTCTGGGTTCGATTCCCAGCCTCGCCCTTTCTTCCCAGTTTGACCAAAAAAAATGAACTGAATGTCAAAGTCCTTCGGATGAGACTATAAACCGAGGCCCGGTGTGCAAACGCATGCAGAGCATCTTGCGCACACGTTAAATCCTGTTCCGCTTTTCGAAAGAGTAGGCCATTGTGTGCCGGTGGGAACAGATGACAAAATTTACAAAACCGCATACACACGAGGACTGGATGTAAAAAAAAATTTTTTTTAAAGCACATGTATGCTTATTCCATTATCCTTGGGGAAAAAGTCATCTGAGCGCTTTGATTTGTTGCTTTACAAGATTCAGCGCTATATAAATTCCATACATTATTATTATTAACATAGACCTTTGTTGATATTTGTATGTTGTTTTTTTATGTTGACTATAAATTTTTTGAAAATTAGGCATGTGAAATATCATGTGTCATGTCACACTGATTTGAGTTTTATCTTTACAGACGATGCTTCTGTCACCTTTCTTCCCCACCCTTTGCCCCCCATTAGTGTGTAAAAGTAGTTCACAGTATTCCCTGTTGCGTTTCATCTATTCCATAAATCTGTCACAAAAAAAGAGTACGAAACAGGTGAATTTGGCAGCTGTTTGGCTACTAAGGCTTTGGAAATAAAGTATATTGTCTGTAAACATTTTCTGTAAATGAATTATATTGTCTGTAAACATTTTCTGAAATGAATGAGGTAATCTTTTTTTTGTATTATCATAATTGAACTTTTTTTTTAAGGTGTTGAGGGAGCGTAATCAAGGGCAACCACTGCAGCAGCTGCAGCAGCTGGCAAAAATTCTGCAGGCGGAGGAGGAAGAGAAAAAACCCAACCCTGTGACGGAGCGCGTCAAGATTATCATGGTGAGTCCACTGCAGTAAAAATGTCCGTTTAGAATGAGCTGCCATCTTTCACTAAGGGAACTCTTTTGGTGCACAGATTGAACTCTTGTCTGCAGTATTGGATAGTATCTTGACTTTTATGGGGGTAAAAGATTTAAACAAATTGATCTAGATAGTACTTTTTTTTTTAATTGCCATGCCGTAGTTTTCTCCATAGTGCAGTATACTACTCTGCAGTAAATACAATGCATAAGGAGACAATACAGAACAGTATATTAGAATACCATATATGGAAACAAATACAGTTGCAGAAAGAAAGAGAAAAAAAGAATGGGTGGCGCTGCTCTTATGGAGACGCGCTTTTCCAGGGGAGAGCAGCCCGAAATTGATGCAGAGAAATCTGTATACAATACAATATACACACTACACCCACACATTCACCCCTTCACACCACACTGCAGCGCACTACACCACACCACACAACACGACACTAAACTTGCACCACTTATACACCAATGCATATCCACACCACCCCAACAATCTGCAAGTTTATTTTCTGTAACTTGTTACATGGCAACACAGTACCACCTAACAATGCAACACACACCACACCACCACACACACCACCACACACTACATCACACACACCACACCCAAACCACTCACCACATACCACACCCACACCATCCCACTCATGCCATACCATCTCACACCACACCAACCGCACCCATATCACACACGTCATACCACACCCACACTACATCACTCATCCTCGCCCACACCACACCCACACCATCACATACCACACCCACATCACACAAACACCCACACAATCACATACATGTGCACACGCTCACACACACATATAGGCATACACACGTGCGCATGCACACGTGCAACACACACACCACTCGCGCACTCACGCTCACACATACATAAACACATGCAAGCAGGCAGGCACACACGCACGCATGCACACATTCACATGCTTGCATGCGCGCTCACTCGCGCACACATATATATAAGCACGCATGCGCATACACACACACGCACTTTCACTCACTCACTCGTACACACACACACACACTCATACTCATAGACATACACACTCACACACACATGCATTGATGCCCATGTGCTTACTATTTCACACACATTCTCTCTCTCTCTCTCTCTCTCTCTCTCTCTCATATATATATATATATATATATATATCTCTGTCACACACACACACTCACGCACCCACGCACGCACACATAGTCATACACACACTCTCACTCACATGCATCTACACACACTCACACACATATACAAACTCACGTACACGCACACACACACTCATACTCACACACGCATGCATATTCACACACGTACATACATACATACATTTCACACACACGCACGCACACATACACCCCCCCCCCCCCCCCCCCCCCCCCCCCCTCCCGACCCTCCTCCCCTACCACACACACACACACACACGTCTGATATCACTATTTAGTGGAAGGACATTAAACTGAAGAACTTAACTATACATACCACACCCACACCACACAAACACCCACACAATCACATGCATACCACACCCAACAAACACACACCACACCACACACACCCACACCCACCCACAGAACAGTAACACACACTAACCAGACCGCTGGGCCGACAGTCAGCAGGTTTGCTGCTAGTGCATCTGCAAAGCCGATTCGTAGCGGGCAGTTCTGCAGGACAAGGGCCACAGGAGCTGCAAACCACTGACCGGCTGACTGACCAGAGCATTCAGCCCACCGTGTCCCTCTGGCACTTCTACATGGAAAGGTAAGGGAAGGGGAGAGAGAGGTAGGGGTGGGGGGGGAAGGAGGGAGAGGGAGGCTTTTAGTCGTTGTGTAGGATGTATGAAGTTGTGGGGATGTTGTGTGTGTTGTGGTGTGTGTGTTGTGTGTGTGTGTTGTGTGTGTGTTGTGGCTCGTGTATGTGTCTCGGGTATGTGTGTTGTGTCGTGAGTGTGTGTGTGTTGTGAGTGTGTGTGTTGTGTCTTGTGTTTGTGTGTTGTGTAGTGTGTGTTGTGTCATGTCATGTGTGTGTTGTATCATGTGTGTGCGTGTGTGTGTGTGTGTGTGTTGTATTTTCTTGGGGTGTTGTATTGTCTTTTGTGTGTTGTTGTTTTTTTTGGTTGTGTCTTGTATTATCTATGTGTTGTACTGTCTTTGTGCGCTATATTGAGCACTTTGATTTATTGCTTTACAAGATTCAACGCTATATAAATTCCATACATTATTATTATTATTATTATTATTATATATTGTGTGTTGGGGGTATATATGTGTAAGTAGAGAGAGAGACAGAGAGGTGTTTTGTTTTGCTTTTTTTTTATGATTAAAAAAAAATGTAGATGAGGCAGGATAGCTTAGCGGTTAAAACATTAAACTCATGACCTGACAGTAACAGAGGGCATAAGTTCAAATCTCCTCTAAGGTCTGTGTTTGAGGCTATTTTCACTCCCAGTGTTAGCATTGGTACTAACTTAGTAGCCACGCACCTATAGTAGTTTATCTGTGTGCCTGTGCAGCAGCTTTTATGACAATTCTAAACTGTAAAAAAATGCACACGTGCGTTTTGGGTGAGAAATGACATTTTTGCTTTTGCGTTTTGCGAGCACTTTGATTTGTTTTTGCAAGATCTAGCGCTATGTAGATTCCATTTATTACTATCATTGTTATTATTATTATTATGATGATGATTGTCTGTTCAGAATGCTGACAGTCAACATGGAGTACACCATCTCTCTGGTGCTGGCACTGGGACTCATCATCAATTACATCGTCTTTGGCAATGACATAGACCCCCAGCTGCAGTCCATGCTGGAGAAAGAGAAGAGCGAGTGCAACCAGGGAGAGAAAGCCGACACCGCCCTCAGTGAGAAAGCGGTTTCCTTCGATACGTCCCACAGTCAGAAAGCGATATGCGCCGATACTACCCAGAGTGAGAAAGCCGTTTCCTTCCGTATTTCCCACTGTGAGAAAGCAGTTCCCATCGATACTACCCGCAGTGAGAAAGCAGTTCCCTTCAATACTACCCGCAGTGAGAAAGCAGTTCCCTTCAATACTACCCGC
>CM054147.1:45122067-45154567 GCA_028751875.1 Rapana venosa
ACTTGATGGCATTTCATACAAGATTGTAGGAATCTAACTTGATGGCATTTCATACAAAATTGTAGGAATCTAACTTGATGGCATTTCATACAAGATTGTAGGAATCTAAATTGATGGCGTTTCATACAAGATTGTAGGAATCTAACTTGATGGCATTTCATACAAGATTGTAGGAATCTAAATTGATGGCGTTTCATACATGATTGTAGGAATCTAATTTGATGGCATTTCATACATGATTGTAGGAATCTAATTTGATGGCATTTCATACATGATTGTAGGAATCTAACTTGATGGCATTTCATACAAGATTGTAGGAATCTAACTTGATGGCATTTCATACAAGATTGTAGGAAACTGAATAAATGGGATTTTATACAAAACAAGATTGTAGGGAACTAAGTTGATGGCATTTCACAAGATTGTAGGCAAGCAAACGATTGGGCTATTTGTCTCAGGTGGACGGGGCATGTTGTGAGAATGTGATTGGCTACATGCCGGTTCCTGTGGGAGTTGCTGGCCCTCTTCTGCTGAACGGAAAGAGCTTTATGGTTCCCATGGCAACCACAGAAGGATGTCTTGTTGCCAGCGTCAACCGTGGATGTTCGGTTCTCAGGGTAGGAGACTGTGTTTGTTTTACATGGCGTGGAACTTTTTTAGTTTCTGATTTTTTCCTTAAGTTTAGAATGAAGAAAGAGAAATGAGAGTGTGTGTCTGCGTTTGTGTGTGTGTATGTGCATGTGTGTGCGGTCTAGTATGAGTGTGTGTGTATGTGTGTGAAGCGAATCAGAATTATTCTTGTGGAGGTGTGTGTGTGAGCATTTGTGTATATGTGTGTTTACGCATTTGTGTATGTGTGTGTATGCAATCTAGTATGTATGTGCGTGTGTATATGTGCGTTCATGCGTGTGTATGTATGCGTATGTGCGTGCTATGTCTTTGTGCATGCTTGCGTGTGTATGAATGCATACATGTGCGTGCGTGCATTCATGTATACGTGTGTATGTGTGTATCAACAGCAAAGTGGGGGGGTGAGCAGCATGGTGTACAGGGATGGCATGACACGAGCCCCAGTGGTGGAATTCCCCTCCACTAAAGAAGCTGTGTAAGTTGACAGTCGGTGTAATCAATAGAAAAGCAAAGATTCCCACTTCAGTACTCCTTAGCCTATGGACGTGATCTTATCACTTCGTTAGTTGCACAATGGAAAAACTGAAAATCGTATCTAAAAAAAACAACAACAAAAAGAGTATTGTTGTAACAGGTCACCCACAAACATGGGATACAGTCTTTACCCCCTATATTTTTTGTGTTTAGTTGTAACGATTTTGCTGTGCAAGTTGGAACAATTTGCCCACAAACATGGAGTATGATGTTTATCCTTTCTTTTTTTTAGTTTTTGTCGATTTTGCTGTGAAAGTTGTCAGTCATTGTAGTATGTTGCCCTCAAACATGGGATACAATCTTTATCTTTTTTTATTTTCTAGTTATATCAATTTTGCTGTGTAAGTCGACAGTCGTGGTAATGGTTTGCCTCAAACATGGGATTCGATCTTGATCTCCCCCCTCGCCCTTTTTTTTTCTTAAGTTTATTGATTTTGCTGTGTAAGTTGACAGTCATTGTAGTATGTTGTCCTCAAAACATTGGATGGGATTTTGGCCCCCCATTCTTGAAAAAATTCTTAGTTGATTGCCATTTATCAATATTGTTAATATGTGACTGTTATTGTATTTGCTTTTTCTCTTTGGCTTGCTTTGTCTCATGCACACTCACACACATACACTCACACTGAAGCACTTATACTTAATTATATACCTACACATACATTCATATACATACATTAAAAAAATTATGTAGAAAAAAGCCACTCTGATAGGGAAACAAATACAGTTGCAGACAGGAAAAAGAAAAAAAACTGGGTGGCTTGCTCTTGTGCCAACACGCTCTCCCAGGGGAGAGCATCCCGAATTTCGTGCAGAGAAATCTGCCGTGACTTAAATGGTATAAATAAATAAATAAACACACACTCTCACACTCACACACAACATGTGTGTGATTGCATACATGCATGCACACACACACACACTTATGCCGTATAATTTTTTGGTATCATCTTTGTCACCCCCATGAAAATTAAGCCACTCTTGTTGAAAAACTGAAAAAAATGAAAATTTTATGTTTTCTGATTAGCATGTATTAATTTATTTTTTTTAATTGTTTGAAAAGCATTGCTCCACAATCTACATTGTCAGTTTTCATTTTTGTTTATTCTTTTATTCATTTTTTTTTATTTCGATGACAATGGAATGAGCACAGGTGTACTTTTTTTTTACATCCAGTCCCCATGTACATGTGGTTTTTATAAATTCTGTCATCAATTCCCACCAGCACAAATAGCCTACTCTTCCAAAAGGTGGAACAGGTTTCATGATGTGCCTGTCAGTGTTGTTCTCTGTAATTGCCCTTCATGGGATGTAAAAGTGCTTTTGACTGGACAGGAATGGATTTGACTTGATCTGACTTGACTTTGACCCTAAAAATTTGACTATGATTTCAGGGAGGCCCTGTATGGGTGGGGTTTTTTTGGGGGGTTTTTTCTTCTAAAAATGCCCTACATGGGATGAAAGACTGCTTTGACTTGACAGGATTGGATTGGACTTGACTTGACTTAACTTGAGCCTGAAACTGTGACTGTGGTTTCAGGGAGGCCCTGTTTTGGCTGGAGAACAAGGACAATGTTGAACTGGTGAAGCAATGGTTCAATTCTACCAGCAGGTGGGTTTTATCTGTCTGCTTGTTGCCTGCTGTCTTGTTTGTATCTGCACGCACATGTCGACACACATGTGCATGCACACACACACACACACATGTTTGAACACCACTCAATCTTTTCTAGCTGCCAAGGATGCACAAATGTTGATTCCCCCTCTTGTTGTCTGAGTGAAAAATATCTGATTGACTCAAACTCTTGCTTTACCAAAAGTAGCACAAAATTTCTTCATCGGTTCTTTCTTTTCCCCCTGGCATCTGTTTGATAAGTTAAATAAAGGCTAGAGAGTATAAACATTTCAGTTCAGTACAGTTGCAATACAGTGCAATACAATACAGTGCAAAACAATGCCATACAACACAGTGCAATACAATACAGTGCAATACAATACAGTGCAATACAATACATTGCACAAGACAGAATGAGAGGGAAGAGGTACTTCTTGTTGTTGTGATTGTATTTTACATCCTAGCAATTGTTGTTGTTGTGAGTTCCCCCAGCTTTACACCCTGGGGGTCACCCAGAACATACCACACTCTGACTCACTCATCATCCCACCTGGAAATCACTGTGAGATAGGAAGAACACCGGATGAGAAGTTTGCGTGTATGACTCTTTTTCAAGTACCTCGCCACATAGGCAGCCATACTACGACTTCAGAGGATTTTTTTTTCTCCTTTAAAAGAGAGTGCAGTTTGTTATGTTAAGAGCTTGTCACGGCTGAAGGCAGTCTCAACACAACATTTTACAACATAACGACATTTTAGTGTAGGCCTTGGCAATTAGCTGACATCAATAACTAACACAGCTTTTGGCCTGGGCCAACCCCAGTGATTTCGGGGACTGAAGGGAACAGATACATAAAGTGCACACGTCAACATGTTCTGCAGGGTTCGTACAAATCTTAAAAAGCCCTAAAAAGCCCTGATTTTTGAAGATCCAAAATAAGGCCCCTAAAAAGCCCTAAAAATGAGACCTATGGCCCTGGAGGCCCTAAAAAGCCCTAAAAATGGGAACCATGAGTGGGAGTTTCTGTTGAAATGTAGATTAAACAAATACACAAAATAAAAGTTATGAGAAATGAAAGCAAGAAGGATGTCCAAAGATCGTATTATGACCGATAGAGCCTATCGTCTGCTATTCATGTCGCGCCACCTATTTTGCCAAGGGAGGTAATTTGCCTCCATTGGAAGCGCATATTCGCTTTGCTTTCATCAGTTTTTTTTTACATGCCGAAAACTACCTACCCCTATGGTATGTCCGTAATTTGTTTGGAAAATGATGTTTAACTATGAAACTGCAATCATTAGTTAAAATAATACCAGTTTTCTGTTTACTGCGCTACAGTCCTTCTCTACGAGATTTTTCAATTTTAGCACAGCTGAGCTGTGAATAGAAAGGCCTATTGTTTTCCTGTGCGCGTTTTAAAAAATGGCAGTCAGTGATAGAGTCGTGTGTCAGAATCGAATTGAGGAGATTATCCCACAGATTTCCTGCAGAATGCATACAGAAACAAATCCAATTCATAAGGCAAGTCACAAATGCCTGAATATTACAAATGTACAGGGAAAATACAAATGTTTGAATATTTTCCACCGCTCTATGTGGCTGGTTTAGTTGACTTTACTTTAAAATTTGCAGCTTATTCAGTTATTGGCCGACTTGATCTGAAGATTCTTGTTTTAAAAACAAACAAAGTTTGGGCAGAGGGTGTTGGCATCCTTTTCAAGCCAGTGTTAGCCTACCTCTCTGTCTGCATTGACCATACGGGACTTGTACATGTATTCATAGTGAAGAGAACTTGCGTCCAGCAGCCGCTCTCTGTGTCTTTCTCAGTTTCTGTCTCTGTCTCTCTCTTTTATGCATGCATGCATGTGCATGCACACACGTGCGTGTGTGTGTTTGAATTCCTGCATGTACGCATGTGTGAGATTGAATTAAAGGAGCAGAATTTGGAAGAGGCACTGTGACTGTGTGAGGGTATTGTTATTACCAGTTCTAGTACCGGGCAACCATCTGTATCTTTGGTAAGGCAAGGAGACTAGTTCACATCAGATGAAGTTTAAGGGATAGTGAATTTGAAGTTTGAGGGATAGTGTCTTTTAAATTCACTTTGCTAGCTGTTTGTGAAAAATATCTTGGAATCAGAGACACTTATTTCAGTTTTCACTTTACTTCGTATTTCAAGACATGGACACTTCCATCACACCATGGATGTTTTACTGTGTGAGGATTTTAATTCATTGTTGTATCTATGAGTGAAAGACATTTTATTCTAGAACTTCACTTGAATTTGTGTCAATAATCAATATCCATCATGCAGTTGTAGACGAGAAGACTTTGCTTACGTGAATTTGAGCTTGGTTTATCAAGTAAACGTGTACACAGGTTGATAACATACACTTTGATACCCTGAGGCTAGGCCCTAAATTTGGAAATAATGGCCCCTAAAAAGCCCTAAAAAGGCCCTAAATTTTCCCCCACCAAGTCTGTATGAACCCTGTTCTGTTAAAAGCCTGTTTTGTTGTTGTTGTTGTGATTGTGTTTACATCCCAGCGATATAGGGACTGAAGGGGGGAACAGATGCATAAAGTATACACATGTTCTGTTAAATCCTGTTTTGTTGGTGGTGGTGGTGTTGTTGTTGTTGTTGTTATGATTGTATTTACATCCCAGTGATTTTGGGGACTGAAGGGAACAGATACATAAAGTACACACATCAACTGTCCTGTTAAGATCCTATTTTTTGTTGTTGTTGTTGTGATTGTATTTACATCCCAGCGATTCAAGGACTAACGGGAACAGATATTTATTTTTATTTATTTATTCTTTTTTATATATCGAGGATAATGGAATAAGCACTAATGTGCTTTTTTACATCCAGTCCCCGTGTGTATGCGGTTTTGTAAATTGTGTCATCTGTTCCCACCGGCACACAATGGCCTACTCTTTGGAAAAGCGGAACAGGATTTAACGAGTGCCCAAGATGTTCAGCATGCATTCGCACACGGGGCCTCGGTTTATAGTCTCATCCGAGACATAGACACAAAATATACACATTGTATACAAACATGTCCTGTCAGAGAATCCTGTTTCTCATCGTCGTCGTCGTTGTTTTGCAGTATGATGGTCCCATCAGTTTCTGTCAGTTGAAAGCTGTGTTCCTCTTTGATTCCCCCAGGTTTGCACGTCTGCAGAACTTGTCCCTGTCCCTGTGTGACCGACAGCTGTACATTCGTTTTGTGTCCACCACAGGGGATGCCATGGGCATGAACATGATGTCCAAGGTGAGAGACAATGTGTGGATTGGTGGGATGGGGTGGGGTGGGGTAGGGTGTGGTGTGGTGAGATGGGGTGATATGGAGGTGGGATTAGGTGGGGTGTGGTGTGGTGTGGTGTAATGCTCTGAACAAGATTTTCTTTTTTTTTGGCTGCATGTTTTTAGATACCTTGCCATTTAGACTACCATACTTCAACTTCAGAGGATTTTGTTCTCCCTTAATGGAGAAAACAGAAAGTCATGCTAAAAAGCTTGTCATGGATGAGGACAGATCTCAACGTAACAGTTTAAAGCATAGCATTAGTGGGGTTTTGTGTATGCAACCATTTATCCACTATTAATGTTGCTATATTTCAACTTCAGGGGTTGCTTTGTACATGATGTGCTGAGAGAAAGAGAGAGAGTTTGTGCCATTGATTGTCGATGTATTTAAACATCATTTGTCTTAATGTTCTTTTCCTCTATTGTGAATCCTCTTATTTTTTTCATACCCGTAATTTGTTAAATTGATTGTGTAATGTGTGTGTGTAACTTATGTTACGAGTATTTTCACATGCCCACATCTGCAAGTTGTGGTATTGTTAAATTTCATGTACCCAAGGGGATTTTATTATCATGAAATAAAAATCTTAAATCTTTAATCTTGGTAATGTCTAAACATGACACCACACAGCGCGCCTATACAGCAGCGCTCAGTCAAAGGTTCAGGCAGAGTGCTAAAATTAGCGCGCCCTGACCTTATTACCCCCACACCCCTCCCATTTCTTCACCCCTCCCCTTCCCCCTCCTCACAGTATCTCAAGCTTAGTAGCACTTACACATGCTCGTGCAGCAGATCTGGGCTAGGGCCTATAAGGATGGCAAAGCTTACATTACCTAAGACAAGCCCGTTGCGTGCGTGCGTGTGGCCTGCCTATCCTCTTAACACACACAGGCACTAAGCCTAGGCTAGATTGAGACAGCAAACAGTCAATATTTTGCCCAAATTTGAGCCCTTCAAAACTGATGAACACGTATCCTAAATACAACAAAAGCTGATTCAGCTTAAAAAATCAAACATTAACATTACATACCTGACTTTGCCAAAGTGAAACTTAAACGATTTCAGGAGGAAAATTGCGATCAATTTACGTCACTAGCACAGAAATTATCACTCTCAATACTAAACAAAGAAGAGCTATCTGGTGAGAACATCCTATCTATCTGTTATTTTGGTTTATAACGCCAACACAAAAGTATTATACTTGTTCAAATTCACGTCTCCACAACAACAAGAGAACACTGCACTGAATACACCCGAATGTAGCGCTGAAGAAATTGACAAACGTTATCAAAAAGCATTTAAAAGTTGGAAATAAAAAATCCGTGTGGCCACTTTCCCCCCGCTGAAACAGTGGAAAGAACGCCACGCTATCTTGATGGTGCCAAACTGGACCAGTGCATCTGGTCGGTGCTAGAGCTAAAAATAAGCACATCAGGGGTCAAGTTCCAGCGTCTAAGTGCAGCAGAAAATGGGGGAAAACAACTGCTGTGACCAGTGTGCAGGCTTTTTAAAATTTTGCCATCAGTTCCTACCTGGGCTGCCTGTATTGCAGATGATCTTATAGAAAGGGGCATAAATAAGGAGGAAGTTCAAAACAGAGAGAGATGGAGAAGGCTCATCAATGTCAAACCTCCCCCCTGGGAGAAACATGACAAAAAAGGAAGAAGAAATCAGCTCCTACCAGCATGCAATGGCCTACTCCTGAAAGGCGGAACAATTTATTTATTTATTTATTCTTTTATTTTGAGGATTATGGAATAAGCACTCATGTGCTTATTTACATACAGTCCCCATGTGCATGCGGTTTTGTAAATTGTGTCATCTGTTCCCACCAGCACACAATGGCCTACTCTTTCGAAAAGCGGAACAGGATTTAACGTGTGCACAAGATCTTCTGCATGTGTTCGCACACGGGGCCTTGGTTTATAGTCTCATCCAAAGGCTTTCAGGGGATTGGATTTGGTACTGATGTAATTTCCAGAGGGAAAATCCCCATTGAACTTAATGTGTCGGTAGTGGCTTGAACCAGATCATGAGCTCAGTGCTCTAACCACTAGGCTAACTAACCTCCCCTGCCTAAATGGCATGTAGATGTAGGCGATTGCTGCATTTTTGGTTTTTTCATTCCTTGGATAGAACTCTTGAGGTCCACCAATGGTGAGATTTTGCGACTGTTTTTGACCACCATGAAGGTAGCCGCATTCTGACTTCAGGAAAGTATGCTGGGGGTATGTTCATGTTTCCATAACCCACCGAAGGCTGACATGAATTACGTGATAGTAAACATGCATATTTGATCTTCTGCATATGTATATATCCATGAAGGGAGAAAAAAAGCTCTGGCAGGTCTGCACTTGAAGTTGACCTGGGAGATGAGTTAAAAATCCCTGACCCTTAAATCACCAGACATAGCCAAGATTCAAACCCACGACTTCATGGACCCATGGGATTGAAGTCGAATGGTCCACTGCACGCAAATCCAGCATAACTCAGTCAAGGGCCAATGCTAAAATTAACACACACTGGAAACAGATGACAAAATTTACAAAACCGCATGCATGCACACGGGGACTAGATGTAAAAAAAGCACATGAGTGCTTATTCCATTATCCTCGATATAAAAGAATAGATAAATAACACCTCTTCCTTTTACATAGTCCAAATGCGGTCACTTTCTGCTATAATTAGTGCCAGCTAGGATGGAATGGATAGCAGCTAAGAGGAGGTGAAAGTGGGGGAAACTGACAGCCGTGGGTCTTAGCCACTCGGCTATAGCGTCTGTCAGACGCCTGAAGGGTGGGGTTTGTTTCTGTGTGCTGTGCAGGGGTGTGAGAAAGCGCTGAAAGAACTGCAGGCGGTGTTCCCCGAGATGAGGATTCTCAGCCTCAGTGGTAACGTCTGCACCGACAAGAAACCTGCTGCCATCAACTGGTCAGTATCTGTTTGCTGGTTGGAAAAACTCTCTGAGGGTGGGTGTGTTTGGTGAGGGAAGGGGGGGGGGGGGGTGGAGGAAGGGGGATTGTACTGTGTGTTTGTTGGGGGGGGGGGGGGGGGGGTGTGTTTGTGTGTGAGTGCATGCTGTCAGGCATGGTACATCTGCGCGAATTCGTGGAAATCTGCTAAAAAGAAAAACTATTTTAATTTTTAAAAGAAGAAAAAAAAATAATAAACCCCGTCAAGGGATGTAACTCTTCCACGCGTATTGCTTACCTTCTCTGCTTTACATAGGGAGTCATCACTAGCCTAGGTAGCAAGTGAAGGGGACGTCATGTATCAACAATGGGTGTCAGGTTTCATGAAAGGGAGGGACTAGCCTAGCATCTCTAAGGCAAAGGGGTGAAGGGGGATGGTTGGAAGAAGGAAGGAGGAGAGTGGATGGGGGTGGGGGGGGGTCTTTCACTGGCTGTTCCACTACAGCCCTGCCTGTGGTCAGAGAGCTCTGTTTGTAAATATAACATTCAGCAGGCCCACAGCCTCCCCCTTCTTTTTCAGGGAGTGCACCCCTCACCCCCCTCCTTTCTCTCTCTCTCTCTCTCTCGGTCTGTTTCTGTCTGTCCTTCCTCTTTCATCCTCTATCTGTGTTAGAGCACATTTGTTTAACAAAATCTCCTTTGGGTTAAGAAATGACTGATAAAGTCATTCTAGGAGAGCTTATTTTAGGGCAGAACTTGCTTAAGTATGAAGAACTAAAACTAATTCAACCCTTCAGCTTCAGGGCACAATGCCCCCTGACCCCCACAAGGGGTTCTGCCCCTTGACCCCACCAGGGAGCAAATGCCCCCCTGGACCCCCAAACCATTTCAGGGGAAACTGCTTTTTTCTCCAGTACCATGCCTGGCTGTCAATCGTTGTTCTCAGACTAAGTGTGCGTTGACACACAAGACCTCATTTTATAGGCACTCTCAAAGGACTTGCTGGGGACCGGAGTTGGAACTAGTGTTAACTCCAGAGAAGAGGGGGGGGAAAAATGTCCCCCTTAAACTGGCACTGAAGTGGATACTCGAACCTGCTTCTTCAGTTCCTGTCAGATGTTTTTTGTTTCTGTTGTTGTAGTTTCTGGGCTAAGAGCTCCAAGGTTCACCAGTGGTGAGATTTTGCGTATGCTACCGTTTTTGCCCACCATGAAGGTAGCTGCAACAACTTCAGGGATGATGTCTAAACATGACACCAGTGTGCATGCAGGTTTTGTCGTTCATTCCTACCAGCACAAAGTGGCCAACTCTTCCAAAAGGTGGAACAAGTTTTAACACATGCGCAAGATGTTGTGCATGCGTTTACACACTGGACCTTGGTTTATAGTCTCATCCAAAGGACTTTTGGGGAAAGCAGAATCGGGCCTAGTGTAATATCTGTGGTGGCTCAATCCTGGGCCATCAGATCACAAGCACAATGTTCTAACCACTCTCCCCAAAAGTCCTTTGGATAAGACTATAAACCAAGGTGCGGACATGCGCAGAACGTCTTGCACACACGTTAAATCCTGTTCCGCTTTTCGAAAGAGTGGGCTATTGTGTGTCCATGGGAACAGATGGCAAAATTTACAAACTGCATACACACGGGAACTGGATGTAAAAAAGCACATGAGTGCTTATTCCATTATCCTCGATATAAAAGAATTTTTTTTAAATAATAAATAAAAATAAATAAACTATTGTCCAATCATGACTTTGATGCACTAACCACAAGGTTATTCCACACTACCCTCAACCCCTGCGAATGAAAGGTGGATAATTCATGGAGATGGAAGTGTTGAGCATTCCCCACTTAAACACAGTCACTCACAGCATGCACTTTGGGGATGGAAAGGACTTAACACATATAACCATCAAGTGGGTGTGGGTGTGTGGGCATGAAAATAAGTACTTCTGTATCTTACTTTTGGCTTAAATGATTTTTAAATTGTGTGTAAGTTTATGTCTTTACTAGTCAGTGGTCACTATGGTGCGCGCGCGCGTGTGTATATGTGTGTGTTTACTAGTCAATAGTCTTTGTAAAATTGTGTTCATATATTGGTGCATGTGTATGGATGTGCACATGTGTGTGTGTGTGTGAGCACGCACGTGCGTGCACATGTAAATAATAAGTTGATATGTCTTTTCCAATCAATGGGTTGAGTTGGGCGTTTTTGTTTTTTTTTGGGGGGGGGGGGTTGTTTTTGTTTTTTTACAACATTGTATTCCTACATTGGCGTGTAAAGGTTTGTGTGTGTGTGCGTGCATATGCCGTGCGTGTGTGCGCACGCGCACCTGGGTTTGTGTGTGGGTGATATATATGTATATATTTTTAAAAACTATCTTGGAATGTTCATAACAGTTTGAAAATGTATTTTTCTTGCGTCTTTTGAGATAATTATACGTATAAACGTGCCCGTCAGTATTGTAATTGCCCTTCATGGGATGATTTAAAGTGTTTTTGGCTTGGACTTGACTTGACCTGACCTTTGGCCTGTGTAGGGTGGAGGGTCGTGGGAAGTCGGTGGTGTGCTCGGCGACGATTCCAGGCCTGTGGTGCACAGCGTGCTGAAGACGACGACGGCTGCCCTGGTGGACCTGAACATCAAGAAGAACCTGCAGGGCTCCGCCATGGCTGGGTCTGTGGGGGGGTTCAACGCCCACGCTGCCAACATGGTCACTGCCATCTACATCGCCACTGGGCAGGCAAGTGTAGATGTGTGTGGGTGTGTGTGTATGTATATATATATATATAGTAGAGAGAGAGGAGAGAGAGAGTGTGTGTGTGTGTGTAGTGTAAAATTAAGTACCAATAGACTGCGCTGGTTTGGGCACGTTCAGCAGAAAGCAGACCACCACATCATAAAAAGAGCAATGAACTTCGTAGTGGATGGAAAGAGACCAAAGGGAAGACCTAGCAAGACCTGGGCTGCCTGTATTGCAGATGATCTTAGAGAAAGGGGCATAAATAAGGAGGAAGCTCAAAACAGAGAGAGATGGAGAGGGCTCATCAATGTCAAACCTCCCCTGGGAGAAACATGACAAAAAAGGAAGAAGAATAGTGTGTGTAATGTGTTTTTTCTTTTCTTCTTTTTCATTCCTGTGAGCTAGAGCTCTGAGGTTCGTTCACCGACGGTGAGATTTTGCGTGTTTGTAACCGTTTTTGCCCACCATGAAGGTAGCTGCATTCTGACTTCAGGGGTGTATGCTGGGTATGTCATTGTTTCCGTAACCCACCGAACATTGACATGAATGACGGGATCTTTAACGTGCATATTTGACCTTCTGTGTGTGTGTATTCATGAAAGGAAGTAAGGTGCTGGCAGGACGTTTTGTATTGTATACCACTTTTAAGTCGCAGCAGATTTCTCTACGTAAAGGCTGCTCTCCCCAGGAAGAGGGCATCACCACAAGAGCAGCAGCGCCACTCATTTTTGCCCGTCTGCAACTGTACACGTTTCCCTATCATACTGGCTTTTTCTACGAATTTTTTGCCATGGTCATCTCCCTTGTTTCCGTAGGTTCTTCTACGTGCGCTAAATAATTATGGGTAACACACGGGACCTCAGTTTATCGTCTCATCCAAAAGACCAGCACGCAGACCTCCACTCATGGTCTAGTGGCTGGTTGGGGGGGGGGAGTTTCTTGCCCAAACGGGAATCGAACCACCACGCAACTTTGAATCCAGACTTTTCGCTTTCTAGACAGGCGCGTTACCTCTGGACCACCAATCCACTTTTTTTTTTAAAATGTATTTATTTATTTATTCTTTTATATCGAGGATAATGGAATAAGCACTCATATGCTTTTTTACATCCAGTCCCCGTGTGTATGCGCTTTTGTAAATTTTGTCATCCGCTTCCACCGGCACACAATGGCCGGACTCTTCCGAAAAGCGGAACAGGATTTAACTAACGTGTGCGCAAGATGTTCTGCGTGCATTCGAACACGGGGCCTCGGGTTTATAGTCTCATCCGAAGGATTGTGTGGCAGGACCCTCCTATGTGCGAATGATGATGATGATGATGATGATGATGGGATGGTTGTTGCCGGCAGGACCCTGCCCAGACTGTGGCCAGCGCCAACTGCATCACGACGATGACCGCGACGGGGCCCATGGGGGAAGACCTGTACATGTCCTGCACCATGCCTTCCTTGGAGCTGGGAACAGTGGGAGGGGGCACGGTGCTGCCCCCACAGTCCGCCTGCCTGGAGGTAAGGGGGCTTTTCTGGGGGGGGGCACATCGCTGGGTCCCTCAGTTAGGTTGGTTGGTGTGTGTGAAGTGGTCTTGTCTGCTTGCTTACTTTTTGGGGGGGGGGGGGGTTTGTTGTTTTGTTTTTTTAAACAGTGGTTGTTTGGGGGGGGGGGGGGGGGGTTGCCCCTGGTTCTGTGGTTAGAGCTGTGAGGTTTGCCAGTGTTGAGTAGGAAGCTTTTTTTTTTTTGCTTTTTTTTTTTTGGTGGGGGGGCGGGGTCCACTGTTAAGGTAGCCGCATTCTGACTTCACGGATGATGTCTAAACATGAAACCTGTATGGTTGTTTGTTTTGTTTTGTTTTTTTTGGGGGGGGGGTTGTTTTTGTTTTTATTTTTGTCGTCTGTTTCTACCAGCACGGAATGGCCTACTCTTCCAAAAGGAAGAACAGGTTTTAATGTGTGCACAAGTTGTTCTGCACGGGTTTATACATGGGGCTTTGGTTTACAGTCCCATTTTAACCCTAGTAGCGCTGAATATGCAGCAACAAGCCTCACTTCTATTGGCTGAATTAACATTGGCTAGCATTGTTTTGGAGCAGGGTGGGCTCAAACAACCCTTGATATTGATATATAAAACTGAATTAAATGTGTTAAGCTATAGATCACTGGAAAGAACAGATAATATGCTTTTAAATGAGTGTAATTTTATAATAGTGTGTAGTGATTATGATTATGTAAAAAAAATCCAAAAAAAAAAAATCGTGTGCGCACTACTAATCACTGTTCCATCGTCAGGGCCCCGGATCGATTTTAACACGATAAGCAAAGTTCTTGCGGTGCATAAATGTCATGATTAGGTAAACACTATTTCTTGACATTAGTTTTCAAAAAATAAGGAGTTTGTATCGCTTCATCGGTCACCAAATACTCGGAAAAGTTCAGCGAAAGGATCGACGCCATCGTGACCGTCATGGCGGAATGTGCGAAGTGGTGGCTTTCTGTGACGAAAATACAAAGATCGCTTGATTTCATGTGATGCAAAGTATTCAGCAGCATAGCGATTTGACTCAACAACAGTTATTTTGAAGCCTCGTTGCGTCAAAATAAAGTAAAACAATCTGTGACGTTGAAATCGCCGAGTAGCGAAGAAGCCCATCCAGCAAAACTAGCACCGCTCGATTCAGTCCGATCGCGATCGATTTTTACCAAGTTTTTCAAAAATATTCCACAATCCTTACCTCATCGTCTCTCTCATTGTTTATTTCAACCAAATCCAGCCTCTAAAACTCCTCCTCGCTGTCAATATTGTAAAAAAGCTCAAACGCTTGAAGAAATTCTAGTGCAAACACTGGCCGCCATTTTTGTTGAAGACGATCTCGGCTGGTCCGAAAAAAAAAAAAATACACTCTTAACCAATCAGATTCTTCGTTGCTTGTGTGTGTCAAACGACCTTCACCCCTTTCTGCGGGCCTACAACAGCCTTAACATTCATTGGCTGACCTTTGAAAGCGAAAGTAAGCTTTCAACTATGATCACCCACGTCATCCCGGAATATTCCGGGATCTGCCACACAGCTTAGACCCGCCTTTACCGGAATATTCCGGGAACCGCGCTACTAGGGTTAAAGGGCTTATGGAAGCGGAGTCGGCACTGATGTTCACTACATGGAAAAAAATCCCCTTGAACAGGCACCTTGGTGGTGGCTCAAACCTGGGCTCGAACCCAGGCTGTCAGATCACAAGCGCAACGCTACAAGCTCGAGGCTATACTGCTCCCCCCCCCCCAAGGGCGGGTGTTAAAAATACTGTTCATGTTTGCTGTCTTACTGTGTTTGCATCTTTGGCTGTGAACCGTGCTTTTTCTGTCGTTTTTGTCCGTGAGCTAAACTACTGAACTGTCCTGGTTTGTGGTGTGACAGATGTTGGGGGTGAAGGGTTCGGATCCCGACAACCCCTGCGCCAACGCCAGACAGCTTGCCTCCATCATCTGCAGCACCGTGCTGGCAGGGGAGCTCAGTCTCATGTCCGCTCTGGCCGCCGGTCATCTGGTCAGGAGTCACCTCAAACACAACAGGTGGGTGGTTATGTTAACCCTAGTAGTGCTGAATAGACAGCAACAAGCCTCACTCTCTATTGGCTGAATTAACGTTGGCTAGCATTGTTTTGGAGTAGGGTGGGCTCAAACAACCCTTGATATTGATATATAAAACTGAATTAAATGTGTAAAACTATAAATCACTGGAAAGAACAGATAACATGCAACAGAGAAATGAGATGCCTCAGAAGGCTCCTTGGCATCTCATACAAGGACCATGTCACCAACAATGAAGTCCGCAGAATGATCACTCAACAAGTGCGGGACTATGAAGACCTAGTGACCACGGCAAAAAAGAGGAAACTCAGATGATATGGGCACGTAACACGCTCAGAAGGACTTGCAAAGACCATCCTGCAAGGAACAGTCCAGGGGAAGAGAAGACGGGGCAGACAGAGGAGAAAGTGGGCCGACGACATCCGTGATTGGACAGGGGAGGACTTCAGTGTCACCCAGGCACTCGCCCATGACCGCACTAAGTGGAGCCAGCTGGTCCACCGTTCGTCCACCATGCAGCGCCCCTACGACCCTGGGGGGTACGAGACCAGTGAACAGTGAATTTTATAATAGTGTGTAGTGTTTATGATTATGTAAAAAAATTATTTTTTTACAAATCGTGTGCGCACTACCGATCACTGTTGCACCGTCAGGGCCCCAGATCGATTTTAACACGATAAGAAAAGTTCTTGTGGTGCATAAATGTCATGATTAGGTAAATGCTATTTCTTGACATTAGTTTTGAAAAAATAAGGAGTTTGTATCGCTTTATCGGTCACCAAATACTCGGAAAAGTTCAGCGAAAGGATTGACGCCATCACGACCGTCATGGTGGAATGTGCGAAGTGGTGGCTTTCTATGACGAAAATACAAAGATCACGTGATTTCATGTGATGCAAAGTACTCAGCAGCATAGCGATTTGACTGAACAACAGTTATTTTGAAGCCTCGTTGCGTCAAAATAAAGTAAAACAATATGTGACATAGAAATCGCCGAGTAGCGAAGAAGTCCATCCAGCAAAACTAGCACCGCTCGATTCAGTCCGATCGCGATCGATTTTTACCAAGTTTTTCAAAAATATTCCACAATCCTTACCTCATCGTTTCTCTCATTGTTTATTTCAACCAAATCAAGCCTCTAAAACTCCTCATCGCTGTCAATATTGTAAAAAAACCCTCGAAAAACGCTTGAAGAAATTCTAGTGCAAACTCTGGCTGCCATTTTTGTTGAAGACGATCTCGGCTGGTCCTGGGAAAAAACACCACACTCTTAACCAATCAGATTCTTTGTTGCTTGTGTGTGTCAAACGACCTTCACCCCTTTCTGCGGGCCTACAACGGCCTTAACATTCATTGGCTGACCTTTGAAAGTGAAAGTAAGCTTTCAATTACGATCATCTACGTCATCCCGGAATATTCCGGGATCCGCCACACAGCTTAGACCCGCCTTTACCGGATTATTCCGGGAACCGCGCCACTAGGGTTAATGGTTATCATAAGGATGATGGTGATATAGTAATACCAAGAATGAGGATGATAAATGCAAGTGATATTGTGCTATATCTTGCTCAGAATCGGGAATCGGAGCGCTACCACACGCAGCATTTACTTGCATAGTTCTTTTAAGAAGAATGCAAGTAAAAGGTGAGAAAACGAGAGGAACGCTTCAGTGACAGTGACAGTGCAGCAGTTTAGCTAGCAATGAGTCACACACTGGTTATGAATGATGGGATTGTGTTAGGGAAGTTGTGTTTTTTTTCTGGGCTCCCCCCCTCGCCCCCCCCCAAAAAAACAAAAAAAAATTCTAGCACTTATAATATTGAGAGGACATGAAGAAAAGCAGTGTAGGTATCTAAGGAGGTTACGGTGAAAGATTCGCGTAAAACAAACTGACAGTAGGATGGTTAACAGAACACTGCAGACTGAAGTTTATAGCTCTGTGTGTGTGTGTTGTGGCAGGTCCACCATCAACCTGGCCCCAGCATCAGGCCTTCAGCCAGCCATCCCCAGGGCTCCATCCTCAAGCAGCCAACAACAAAAGCTGCCCACTGCCGGTCCTTCGCCGTCCCCTTGTGCCCAACCACCGCAGATGAACGACAAGTCTGCGCTATCACCAGGCATCCAGCCACCTCAGTCTACTGTCAGTTCGAAGCCAGCTGCCGACAGCCAGCCTTCACAGTCCGACAGCCAACCACTTCAGTCAGCTGTCAGTTCAAAGCCAGCCTCTGACAACCAGTCTCTACAGAGCGACATCAGTGTAAGGCCAGCCTCAGACAGCGAACCTTTTCAGTCTGTCGTCAACCAGGCTTCGTCATCAGAAAGCCAGCCACTGCCGTCCTCCGTCGATTTAAAGCCGCCGGCATCAGACAGCCAACTGCAGCAGCCAGACAACGTTTTGGTTATAGCGTCAGGCAATGAGCCGTCGGAGTGTACTGATGACACTGCTTCGTTATCAGATAGCGGCCAGCCGTTGCACGCGGCTGTCAGCTCGAAGCCAGACTTGAGTAGCGCACCACCGCACCAATGCCGTACTCCCTTCCTTCATGGTTGTGTCTCACCCTAGGTTTTGATGCTGGTGGGGTTTAGGAGTTTTTACCTCGGTTGCCATGCCTATTCCCAGTGTTTTTAGTGTGTGTGTGCGGTAAGTGGGTAGATGGTTATGTTTGTGTGAGTGCGTGCACAGATATGTGCACAACTATGTGCTAATGCAGGGTGTGTCTCTTGAGTAATGTGTGTATGTTTGCGTACGTATGTAGGAGATAGAAGAGTTTTTAAATTCCCGCTTATAAAATCCTGATTTAGTGTAGAGTGTACTGCTTTATAAAATTCCTCATGAAAAGGAGTTGTAATATCAGTAGAGCTGCATTATTTCAGTCACTGTCTCGTACATGTGTGCACACACAACACACACTCACTCAGGCACACACACACAAAACATACACTCATGAACACACACACTCACTCAAAGGCATACATACACACACTCGAAGGCGCACACACACACACACACACTTGAAGGCACACACACACACACACACACACACACACACACACACACTCTAAAGACCATCAACCTGACAGACCTAAATCCCTTAGTGTATTGCAGAGAGGTGGGGCGGGGTTCCTTCTTTTCATTTTCCTTCTTGTTTTTGAGAAATTTTCAACAAACATTTCGATTATACTTACTAAAAAAAAATATTTTCCATGTTTGTGTGAGGTCTTAAAAATGGAGGTTTCAGTGGGAATTATTACCATGATATTCATAAGAACATTTGTATCACTTTTTTTTTTTTTTTAATTATATTTTCATGGATTTTAAAATATTGGGAAACGACACTGTGATTTTTTTGTTGTTGGTCGTTTAATAAAACTGCATGTGAAATATTATAGACAAGTTGTATTTGGTCATTTGACTTGGTCTGATTTTTGTTTTTTACTTGGGATTTTGTTGTTAAAATTGTTTCGGGAGGGGGTGTGAAATATTAGGGAATGAGACAGCAGTATGTTGAATGGAAAAAAAACAGCACTGATGAAGATACGTATATTTACATTCTAATAATAATATATGGAATTTATATAGCATTGAGTCTTGAAAAGCAAACAAACCAAAGCGCTTGCATTCAAACCATTTACACGCATGCAACTTTCCACAAATTTCAGCATAAACAGATATCCATATAAGTGTATACTTACACTTCCGTGAATTTCTTAACCACAGTTAGACCCTGTGAGCCAAACATTGTCCTTTTTAGATGCAACACAATAAACAAAAATATATATATATAAATCTTCAGAGATAAGACTTATCATTTTATTATTTTTGTGGTCAGTTTCATATCTGCTGGACATTGTATATGTGTGTGGAGATTCCTGAAGTCGGAATGTGGCTACCTTAGTGGTGGGCAAAAACGGTCGCGTACGCAAAATGTCACCATTTGTGAACCTCAGAGCTCTATGCCCAGGAATGAAACAAGCTATCTGAGTGGACAAGTTAGGATCACATTATCTTGTGGAATTTGTATTTATAGGCTGACAAACAGTGTGAAAACTGCTTCAGTGTAGTATAAAGTGCCACTACTGCTTGTAAAGCTACTGGATTTGAGCCATATCCTTCGAGTATCTCTCTCTCTCTCTCTCTCTCTCTCTCTCTCTCTCTCTCTCTGTTTCACACTTTGTCTCTGCCCCTCCCTCTCATTCTCTCTCTCTCTCTCTCTCTCTCTCTCTTCTCTCTCTCTCTCTCTCTCTCTCACACTCACACACACACACTTGCTTTTCTCTCATTCTCTCCAGCAGTCATTTCACAGCTCACGTGTTGTAGTGTTAAAATCATTATCTGCCATCTTTCATAATGTGGCTCTTTACTCAGAAGCGATGAGTTTGTACTGGTCTGAGTTACATGAGTGAGCACACACATTTGCACCAGTCTTACGTTAGAACTATTAGACAGTGGACACTGTCAAATGCTTGTAGCTCAGAACGTGTATGGATCCAGAGTTTATTTATTTTCAAGAAGATTGGTGGGTTTTTGTTTTTTGTTTTTTTGTTCTAGTTGTCTGATCTGTGATTATGTCTCCTGTTTCCACACTGCTTGTTTTGACGAAGTTGCATCTTATAGACTAGTGGTTAGAACATTGCGCTCACAATCTGACGACCCGGTTTAAAATCCCGTTCAAGGGGATTTTTTTCCCTGGAGTTTACATCAGTGCTGACTCCACTCTCCCCAAAAGTCCTACAGATGAGACTATAAACTGAGGGCCCCTTGTGCGAACGCACGCAGAGCATCTTGCGCACACATTAAATCCTGTTCCGCTTTTTGAAAGAGTAGGCCATTGTGTGTTGGTGAGAACGGATGACAAAGTTTACAAAACTGCGTGCACACAGGGACTGGATGTATAAAAGCACATGAGTGCTTATTCCATTATCCTCGTTATAAAAGAATACATTTTTAATTAAAAAAATTAATAGATCCCATCGCAACATGTTCAGATTCTGAAGGTTTCGAGGCAAACTCACCACAGGCATGGCATAGTCGGAGCTTTCACTGGTCTTCAGTTCTGATACTTGGACGTTGGGAACAGTGTCAAACAATTGACAGAGCTCTCTGAACCAGTGCAGACCAGACAAACTCTGTGAAAGGAAAGAGAGTCTGGGTTTTTTTCCTTCAAGATTTTTATTCAGCTTGGCATATCATGTATTCCAAAGTTTTAAAAAAGAACACTTTTGAAAAATGGACATAGGACAAAATCAAAATGACTTATCTTTATTCTACCTTTGAAAATGAGTTATAAAATAAGTTATGAATGTGCTACTTTCGGATGAAGTCCAACCTGTTTGGTGCATCACAGAAGACATTTTTTTCCTTGCATTTCATTGAAGCAACAATGCCAATAGCAAACTCTTGAATAAGATCGCTTCCTCTAACTGCTGAATGAACTGATTGGTCTGGTCTGAAAATGACACTCCAATCTCAAGACAAAAGCTTTCTTGTCTCTAGCTTCTGACTCTTCATAAAGGCATTGTTTGCCCATATCAAGTCCATGCTCTGTACTCTTTACTGTATACTTCCCTACAGCCAAAAAAACCATTGTTTGCCCACATCAACAAGTCCATGCTGTGTATTCTTTGGTGTACACTTCTTTACAGCCATACAGCATCATTAAAGTTCAGCATGGTCTGGCATCCCAAGGCCTCAAATAAGATCACCCACCAACTTCCTAAGAATGCCGCAAAAGAAAATGTTTGGGACGTCATTGTTCCATACATCAGTTGTGAAGTCGGAACACGTTTCTGTGTGAACGATGTCCAGCATAAGTGAATGGAACATTCAAATTAACGATAAAGTTTTGGACACCCACCCAAACCTGGTGAATTTTTTTTCGTAGTGTCTGTGAATTGCAGAAAAAAATTTTTAGGATTATTCCTTTATTTTATTTTTTTTTGGGGCCCCTAGAAATCACAGTTGTATTTTACTGTAGTGTGTGCTGATTTTATGGTGCTCCTGTTTCTTTTTTTTTATATGCTTAATTTTTGAAAATTTTGATTATATTTTTGGGTTTGGATTTTTTCTAGGCCCCTGGTGATAAAAATGGTCAAGTAATCCTGCGCCAAAACACATACCTGTTCTAGGTTTATTTGCATCATGTTTTATTGTGATAATTGTACCCTCTTCCAGGCCTCTTTCACAATTTCACTCTGGTGGGCTTTTGGTTCAGATAGACTTGCATGTCTTTTGGTTGCCGGTTTATGTAGACTTGTCATCGAAAACATCTCACTTTAACACAATATCTGCTTTACTATGGTTCTGATTATTGACTGGGCAATAAAATAAAAAATGCGAATGAATCGATGAAAGAGACTGGAATGTTTGGTCATGATCGATATGGTAATTTAATGCGTGATTATGGTGAATATATATATATGAAAGAGTGTAATAATCATGGTTGGTGTGGTGTTTTATTGTAGAGGAGGAAGGTGCATGGGGAAAGTATCTACAACTGAAATCCGGGCATGGTACTTTGATTTGGGTGCTGATTATCAGAGCAAGCTTTTGTGATAATCAGAAAAGATGATAGGGAATCAGTGAAATAAATTCAGTCAGAATCAATACTGTTTCGCATTGCTTTTCATGAGATTGCATGATGTTTTCTGTCTTTTCTCCCACTTTTGTTTTGGGTCTGTTTTTCTTTTTATTTTGTTCCTCAGTTGGAACTAGCTGTGAGGTTCACCATGGGTGAGACTTTGCCTGATGCAACAGTTTTGCCCACTGTGAAGGTACCCATATTCCGACTTCAGGGTGTATGCTGGGTATGTTCGTGTTTCTGTAACCCAATGAAAGCTGACATGAATTACAGGATCTTTAAGGTGCATATTTGATCATCTGTATGTGTGTGTATGTATATATAGAGAGAGAGATATATAGATAAATATATATATATACACACACACACACACTACACGAAGGGAATTGATGTACTGGCAAGTATGCACTTAAGTTTACCTAGCCGGGAGATTGTAAAATTCTCCATTCTTAACTCACCAGATGCTGCCAAGATTCAAACCCCTGACTTCATGACCCATGGGATTGTAGTGGATCGGTTGGTCTTAACCACTCAGCTATGGCGTCTGTCGTTTCCACAGTCTGTTTTTTGACAAGTGGAAACATGGGGCCAGATCTGATGAAAATGGAGGATGGGACTAGAGCGGTCTACACCCTCAGTGCAACATAGGCTTTCTACTCTGTGTTTTTTAAATATTTTTTTGTCTTTTTTTGTTCCTGGGCTAGCACTTAGAGGTTCACCAATGGTGAGATTTTGCATATGCAACTAGTTTTTTTGCATGTTCACCATGGTAGTAGCGGTATTCCAACTTTATGTGCTTTTTTTTTTCTTTAGTTTGACATCTGTTTCTACTTTGCATCCAATGGCCTACACTTACGAAAGGCAGAATGGGTTTTAACATGTACACAACATGTTCTGCGTGAATTGCGCATGGGACCTGGGTTTAAAGTCTCATCCGAAGGACTTTTGGGGGAGTTAAGTCTGTAATGCAAGCAAGATCTTCTTGATCATAGTCTCATGCTGAAGTTGGATGTGCTGGGCCTGACTTGTCAGGCGCTTAACGGCAGCACAATGCAACAAAAGTTGCTGTCTGAGAGTTCAACAAAGAAGAAAAAGATCATAATATTAAATAGGATGAAACAAGAAGTAGAGTTTGAACTATCGGGCAGGCTACAGAGGAACAATAGACATGTTATTTATGCAGCTCCAAAACACTGAAAAGATGAACAGTACGAATGAAGAACTTGTTATTACCTTCATAGACTACAGCAAAGACAGTGTGATTCTCCAGCATCTGTTTTGACACAATGTATAAAATAAGCTTTTCAATACACATCATCGCCCTAATTTCCTCTCTTTATGAAGACCAAAAGGGCACTATCAGATGGGGCAATTTTTAAAAAATGTGAATTTTTCAACTCTCAAAAGGAGTTAGACAAGGATGCATCCTCTCACCTTACTTTTTCAATGCAATATATTCAGCCATGAGGGAATCTGATATATTGAAGACATGGGCCTCAACAGAGGTGGCAGAAAAATAGAAAAAATCTGCGCTAGGCTGATGATACAGCACTACTAGCTGACAACATTACCAACATGAAAATAATACTACGCATAGTAGAATCCCAAGGTGATGTATACAAACACACACACACACACACGCACACACCTTGAGGAAACGTCGTACACACGCACGCGCGCGCAAAGATGTACCTATATATACAAATGAAACTGGTAAGTTAGATTAGGTGTGTGCAAAAACGTACACAGACACACACGCACGCTAATACACACACTCGCACATACAAACACACATACACGCACGCGCACACACAGAGCTGTACTGTAAACACTTGCTTGTAAAAACGTATACAAACACACACGCACACACACACACCATAACCACCACCACAACCACCACAAACAACCACCACCACCAAACCTTCTTCGTAACGTTAACGCAACTTAAGTGGCCGAAAAATGTATGCCAGACTCCATTTCAAACAAACTGAAACCACAGTATTACACACACATATTAAATACCACACAGATTACCTTTCTGCTAAAAGCTGCCTTGGGCGGGTGATACGCCTAATAACACACCCGTTTGTCTCCTCACCTGTAACCGCCACTTACCTTTGCACTGCCTGATAACAGACTGGGGTTTAGGGCATAGAAAAAGAAAAAAAAAGAAAACCCACAAAGGTGATTGTTATCATTGCTACGTTAAGAGTACCTCGTGATTTGCTTCACATGTCCGGAAGTGGGGGAGGGTGGGGGGGGGGGAGTTTCGAAAGCACGTACTTAAAATAAAAGCTTTGAAAAGGTCTGAACTGCTAAAATGTATAACCATTGGAGTATTGTTGTTGTTACTACTGTTACTACTACTACTACTATTATTATTATCATCATCATTATTATTGCTATTAATATTATTATTATTATCATCGTCATCATCATCATCATCCTCATCATTTTTTATTATTATCATCATCATCATTATCATTCAGTGAAATAATGTATTGCGTTGTGGTGCGTTCGCACTACAATGTTATTGTAATGTTATTGTGTTGTTGTGTGCTTCTCTATTACCGTATCGTATGTACTGACTGACAAGTGTTGCTGCTATGTTATACTGTACGTGTAAGACTGTAAGCTAGACTCCCAAAACCTATTCTTCAGAAATGTACCCAGTTTACCAAAGTGCCAAACGTATGTGGCGTCGTTAAATGGATAAAGAAGTTCAAATGCACAAACCAAAGACAAAATAATGTTGGTTGAAGTTGATACACGCAGACTTCAGATACTTTGGTCATGCAAACCGAAACAAACAAATCAGATGAAGACAGTTCTCCAAGGTAAGGTTGAGAGCGGCAGGAAAAGAGACAGACCACCAATATTCTACATCGCCAACATCACTGAAGAATTCAGTGGTTTGGAAGAGGGGGGGGGGGGGGGGGGGGGGGGGGGGGTCGCTACAAGAGATCGTAGAATTCAGCAGAGACAGTCAGATGACGAACCCTGGTGGCATCGCGCGTAGCTCCTATTTATGACAGCAAGGATGGAGACACCCTGACCTGACCTGACCTCGGCTAGAGCTCTGAGGTTCACCAATGGTGAGATTTCAACCGTGGTTTTTTTTCTCCACCATTTTGGTAGCTTCATTCCGACTTTGGGGGTAATGTCTAAACATGACACCAGTCTGCATGCTGTGTGGGTGTTGTTGTTTTTTAAAAATCATTGTTCCTACCGGCATGCAATGGCCTACTTTTCTTAAAGGCAGAACGTGTTTTAACGCGTGTGTAAGATGTTCTGTGCGGGGTTGCACACTGGACTTTCGGTTTATGGTCTCCTCCGAAGGATTTTGGGGAGAGTGGAGTCAGCACTGATGTTAACTCCAGGGGAAAATATCCCCTTGAACGGATGTCTCGAGGATGATTCGAACCGGGGCAGTCACATCACAAGCGCAAAGCTCTAACCACTAGACTATCCTTTTTCCCATATAGGTATAACTTTTGTATGATGCTTCATTAAGATACACAATAAGATTTTATCAGTATCTATCTCACTATTTTGAAATTAGAATTGCTGTGTTTTATGCTTACTTTCAAATACAACTTGGAGAAACTATTTTTAAAACCATATCTTACAAATCATGCCTAGACTTTTAAATGGCAGTTTACACTTAAACCTCTAGGGTTTTTTTCTATAAAATACATTAACACATAACATTGTTCTTAGTACTGAGTGCCAATAGCTAAATCTTCATCCCATTACATCGAACTTTTAAGATTGTCAACAAATGATAAGAGCTTTATGGGGTGCACTATGTGTGCAATGTAAATAAAGAAGATAATAAAGAGATAGTGTTAGCTTCCTTACTGGTACTGTTTACAGAGCACTTACATAAACAGCACCAGCAACAACAACAACAGAAGTTAAGCAGGCGACAGACTAGCCTGCTGAACGGTAAGGCCATGATGGTCAGGGGGAAACAGATCTAGAAGGGATCATCTGTCACTGTAAACGTACTCTCAAGCTGCTTTTATTTATTTATTTATTCTTTTATATCGAGGATAATGGAATAAGCACTCATGTGCTTTTTTACCTCTAGTCTCCGTGTGTATGCGGTTTTGTAAATTTTGTCATCTGTTCCCACCGGCACACAATGGCCTACTCTTTCGAAAAGCGGAATAGGCTTGTGGCGTCAATTTCAACGGGTCTATTCCAGGTAGATCGTGTTCTATTTTGGATGGGCACAAACGACCAGCTCGCATCTTTCAGCCAATCAACGCTGGGTTTAAATCTACACAGGTCGTTGTGTGCCTGCGAGCGTGTGTGCCTTTTGTAAGTGCTGTTGAAGGAACCTGACAGGTTGGAACCAACACGCTTGAACAGTCCGTCTGAAATGCATGATGAAAAGGATATTTGTTGCCTGCTTGGTGTGAAAAGAACAAACGGCTACAGGTAATGTTTGAAAGGTGGGCTAAGGCTAAGACCACTGTGAGTTCCCAGGCTTCAAAAGGCATAGGTTAGGTACACACGCTCATGCACGCAACATGGCCGTAAGTTGCAAGCAGGTTATCAAGATTGTTTGAAGGATGCCAGCCATTCGCTTGAGATAGAACACGACCTATGTCTTCTTCTTCCAATGCTCAGACAGCAACTATTCTTGTCTGTCATATGAGCGAAAATGCCTTACTCTTCCATGAAGTGCCTGACAAGTCAGGCCCAGCGCATCCAACTTTGACACGGGGTGAATTGTTTATATTTAAAGTCTTTCTGGAAAAAGGCAGGAGAATGGACAAAGAAGGCAGAAAACAGACAAGAAGGAAGTGACAGGAAGAAAAAGAACAAGACAGAAACAAAGAGAGGGATAGAAAAGAGGGAACTCCTAGCACCGGAGGTGAGGATGCTATTGATACTGACAGGACCCCTGCGGCATCCCCACGGGAGAGACAGACCTACGTTTAACGGAAAGATTGAACCTGACGTGTCAAAGGGGCTCGAGGCCTATGTTTCAGGTGACAGACGATCCCTTCGATATTGGTTTTTGCCCTGACCATCCCAACGGTACGATTCGGCAGCGTCGTGTGTCTCTCCCTTTAAACAGCTCTGTGGGTGAGCTAACGGCGTCTGTAAACAACTTGTCGCGTGTCAGACAGCTTTAGCAGGTGCGTGGCACTGGATTATTGATCGGCAAATATTGCGTTTCCCATTTGTCTGAGAGCAAAGACGGGGATTAAACGTAAAAGTGAAAGCGCAGATCAGGAAGAGATTTTGGTTGTTTGGTTTGTTTGTTTGTTGTTTGTTGATGTTGTTTGTTGTTGTCGTTGTTGTTGTTCTTCTTCTTCTTCTTTGCTGTTTTTGTTACGTTGTTGTTCTTCTTTTTCTTCTTCTCTTCTTCTTCTTCTTCTTCTCTTCCGTTCTTCTTCTTCTTTGCATTCTTCTTCTTCTTCTTTTTTTGCATTCTTCTCCTCCTCCTCCTTTCTTCTTCTTCTTCTTCTCCTCCTCTTCCTGTCTTCTTCTTCTTCTTCTCTTTCTTTCTTCTTCTTTACATTCTTCTTCTTCTTCTTTTCATTCGTCTTTGCATTCTTCTTCTCCTCCTCCTCCTTTCTTCTTCTTCTTCTTCTTCTTCGCAATTCTTCTTCTTCTTCTTCTTCTTCGCAATTCTTCTTCTTCTTCTTCTTCTTCTCCTTATTCCCCTTCTTCAGTTGACAAGTAAAGAATCTGAAGATAGATTTACTTCTGCAATTTCTCGGTGGTTTTGTGACTGTGGTAGTGGCTATGAATGTCGTATTAGTACTTATCTCTTTCAGCTTAGGTCCCCGTCTGAGGACCTGTTGCTGTCTGTTTGTCTGTCTGTCTGCCTGTTTGTCTGTCTGCCTGCCTGCCTGTCTGTCTGTCTGTCTGTCTCTCTCTCTCTCTCTCTCTCTCTCTCTCTCTCTCTCTCTCTCTCTCTCTGTTGTTCTTGTTGTTGTTTGTCTGTTTTTCTCTTTTTTTTCTTCTTTTGTTGGTTTGGTTTTTCTTTCTCTTTTGTTTGTTAGTTTGTTTTGGTTAAGGGGTTTTTTGTGTTGTTTTTTGTTGTTGTTTTTTTTGGGGGGGGGGTTTTTAGGGTTTTCTTTTATTTGTTTGCTTTGAGGGGGGGGGGGGCTGTTTTGAAAAGGGTTATTTCCCTTTGTTTCTATTGTGAGACTGTATAAGTGTTGGGTTATTGTTATTAAGATGTATCCCTACGGGCGGGGACTGGATGTAAAAAAGCACGTGTTCTTATTCATTATCCTCGAAATAAAAGAATTTGTCTCTCTCTCTCTCTCTTCTCTCTCTCTCTCTCTCTGTGATAATGGCTAAATATACAGGCCTTTACACACACACACGCACGCACGCACAGAGAGAGAGAGAGAGAGAGAGAGAGAGAGAGAGGATTTCAATCATTATTCTCCATTACTTAGCAGTCATCAGAAATCGATCCATCAGTCATGCTGATCATTGTTGGTCTTGTTATTGCTGCTGCTGCTGCTGTTGTTATTGTTGTTGTTGTTGTTGTTTGCATGACTATAAGTGCAATTAACCAGCAAACTAAAAAAAAAAAAAAATTTTTTTAAAAGGCTCGGCAATGAAAGGACAATGTATCTCACATTTGTCTCCCTTTGATCCTCCCACACACCATCTAGGGCATTTAGAGTTAATTCCCTTCTAGGCAATGACGTCAATAGCAATTGGCGGGGAAAAAAAAATCGAAATCGAATCAAGCAGGATATAAACAGGTATTGCAATCTATTTTGTTGTTGTATTTCAATTTTATTTTCAGTTCAATTTTACTTGGGTTTTGTTATTGTTGTTTTTTCTTTGTTGTCGGACAGACGCTGTAGGTGAGTGCATAAGACAGTTTGATTTCAACCCTTTGTGCCCATGAAGTACCGGGTTCGAATCTTGGTGGAGTCTGGCTTATTAAGGGTGGGGATTTTTTACGATCTTCCAGGTCAAACATCAAGTGCACATCTGCCAGGGCCTTAATTAACACACACATGCAGAGGATGAGATTAATATGCACGTTAAAGATCCTGTAATCCATGTCAGCATTTTGTGGGTTATGGAACTTCTAACATACCCAGCATGCAACCTGTGCAACGAAATGAGCTGCTCTGAAATGGGAATGTATCGGCTGAGGCCAGCAGGCAGACCTCCTGCAAAATTACAAGCGCAGGAGAAGACCAGGCACTACACACCACCTTACCCGGTAAGAGAACACAGAGAGAGAGAGAGAGAGAGGGGGGGGGGGGGGGGGTGGAGAGGAGAGGGAGAGGGGGGAGAGAGAGAGAGAGAGAGAGAGAGAGTTTTGATTTTGGTGGTGTTCTTTGTTTTTGTTTTGGGGGAGTGTTTTGGTTTTGTTTTGTTTTGTTTTTGTGGTGGGTTTTGTTGTTGTTTTGTTTGTTGTTTTTTGTTGTTAGGGATGGGGGGTCATTGTTGTTGAAGTTTAGGGGGGGGGGGGGGCAGTTGTTGCTTGAATAGGGTTTTACATTGTTGCTTTTTTTTTTTTAAGGGAGTTAGAAAAAAGTACAGCAGCAGCAGCAGCAGCAGCAGTAGTAGTAGTAGTAGTAGTAGAAGCAGCAGCAGTAACAGTAGCAGCAGCAGCAGCAGTAGCAGCAGCAGTAGCAGCAGCAGCAGTAGCAGCTTTTCTTAGCAGCAGCTTTTTCTTATTATTTCTACAGACTCTTTTTGCGACTTGAAATGCATGCAAGTCACGGACAATGCATTCTCTTTTTCTTTTTTTCTGTTCTTTTTATTGGTGTTGTTGTTTTGTTTTCTTTTTTTCCCCCTTTGGGTATTTGACAGGTCACTCCCAGACGTCGCTATTGCACACAAATGTAATGCTCTTTTCTTTTCTTTTTATCTCTCCTTTTCTTTCATTCTTTTTCCTTGTTGCCTTTTCTTCCCAGTCATTTTCCAAGATCCAATAAAGTTATGACGTTGTGGGTATTTTTCCCTGTGAGTGTGTTGGGGGTTTTTTTCTGTGCGATTTGAGTATTTGCATCGATGATGATGGTGGTGGTGGTGGTGGTGGTGGTGGTGGTGATGAGGAGGATGAGGATGATGATGACCACCATCACCAACGACCCCCACCCACCCCATCATCATCACCATTATCCTTCTCATTATCATCATCATCATCATCATCCTTCTCATTATCATCATCATCATCATCATCATCATCAGTATTACTACAGCCATTACCACTTCTGCTTCTTCTTCAACTACTACTACTACTTCTACTACTACTACTACTACTACTACTACTACTACTACTACTACTACTACTATTGGTGCTGCTGCTGCTGCTGCTGCTGCTGCTGCTGCTGCTGCTGCTGCTGCTGCTGATGATGATGATGATGCTACTGTTGCTGCTGCTGCTGCTGCTGCTGCTGCTGCTGCTGCTACTACTACTGCTTCTGCTGCTGCTGCTGCTGTTACTACTACTACATTGGTACTACCACTGTGCTACTGCTGTTGTTAGAATTAGGAGGTAAAAATCTTTCTACGGAAACAAACAAACAAACAAATAACAGAGAGAATATTATGTCAATAGAACAAACACTTGACCTGATCTTTTTATCACTAGTTTTAGCCCCTTCGTTGAGTGGCCACAGCCCATTCTGCTATTTATAGTCTTTGTAATTCCTTTTTTACAGTCTTAACAATTCCATTTACAATTTTGTGTTTGGAACAAGTGTGTGGCATTGTTACTTTTTTTCTGTTCCCTCCCCCCCCCCCCCCCCCCCCCCCCCTAAAAAAAAAACAAGAAAAACCCCAACAACAAACAAAAACCACGACAATAATAAAAATGTTTAAAAAAAACAGCAAAACCAACCCCTCTCCCCCCAAAAAAAAAAACCAACAACCCAACTATAACAACAAACAAACAAAACCAATATTTAAAAAAAAACCAGCATCAACAAAACCCCTTCTCTCTGTCTCTCTGTCACTCTGTAGCTCTCTCTCTCTCTCCCTCCCTCCCTCCCTTCGCCACCCCCCCCCCCCACCACCACCACCACCACCACCACCAGGAGAGGTGGTAGTGGCAAAGGGATAGAGGGTGGAGGAGGTCGTCAAGGGCATCAATTTTTTTTTTGGTGGGGGGGGGGGGGGGGGGGGGGGGTGGATAGCCCAATACTGTCATCAACGTTGTGAGTTAACACCGATGTGTAAATAGTCAGAGAGTTTGCACGCCTCTGGTGTTTGCATTTAATGATGGCATGATTTCTCCCACTGATCGACCCGTCCCAGAAACATGTTTCTTTTTTTTTCTTTTATTAAAAAAAAAAAATCTGTCATCAGCGTGCTCTGGTGGAGAGGATCGGGAGTGGGAGGGTGGAGGGGGAGGGGAGGGAGAGGGGAAGGGAAGAGTGTTGATCTAGGACGAAAGAGAAGCTGGGGGGGGAGGGGGAGGGTGGCAGGGGGGCGGTGGGCGGGGGGGGGGGTGGTAAGAAGATGTTTTCTTTCTAAAGTGTTTGCTTTCTATCTGAACAATTATTGTGAAGGATTATAGAAATGCTGTCACCATATTCGTGCATGTAGGTGACGTGCACGCGCTCGTCGGCCTATATATACATACACACACGCATGCGCACGAGCATATGCATGAGCGTGCGCGCACTCATACACACACACTACATGTACACACACGCGCATGCACAGACACATGCATGCCACACTCTCACACACACACTACACACACATTACATTCATACACTACACTTCACACACACTACACACATTACACACACATTACATCTACACTACACAATACATACACACACATTACACACACACACTACACAACACAAACAACATTACCACACCACTACACACACACTACCACTACAAACCTTACACCACACTACACACATACCTACACACATCCCTACACACACCTACACACACCCTACACTACACACCCTACACACACACCTACACACCCACACTACACACACCTACACACACACCCTACACACACCACACCCTACACACACACTACACACACACACCTACACTACACACACCTACACACAAACACATCAACACCTACACCTACACACACTACACTACACTACACTACACCTACACACACACTACACTACCCTACACACACACTACACACACCTACACACACTACACTACACACACCTACACACAAACCCACACACACACACCCTACACACACACACTACACTACACACACACACTACACACACACAACACTACACACCTACACACACACACACCACACTACACCCACAACACACACACACACACACTACACACACACTACACAAGCTAGCATGTACAACATCAACCCAGCTAATGCTCTAGTTAATCAAATTGCCACACAACAATCACACTCAAATTATTACATACACTAACTCTTCTCCCCCTTCTTCCTCTTCCTCCTCCTCCCCTCCTCCTCTCCCCCTCCCTTCCCCACTATCCTGTCACCCACCCCAGTGGGTGACGGGATAGCCCAGTGGTTAGAACATTGCGCTCGCAATCTGACGACCTGGGTTTGACTCCCATTCAAGGGGGATATTTTCCCCTGGAGTTAACATCAGTGCAGG
>CM054147.1:45159567-45174567 GCA_028751875.1 Rapana venosa
CTCTCTCTCTCTCTCTCTCTCTCTCTCTTCTCTCTCTCTCTCTCTCTCTCTCTCTCTCTCTCTCTGGGAGTGGATGTAAAAAAAAAAAAAAGTTAAAAAGCACATTGGTACTTATTCGGTGGATCGGTGGTCTAGAGGTAACGCGCCTGTCTAGAAAGCGAAAAGTCCGGGTCTGAAGTGTGCGGCGGTTCGTACCCCGTTTGGACCGGAAATTTTTCCCCCATCCATTAGACCATGAGTGGTGGTCTGGGCGCTAGTCTTTCGGATGAGACGATAAACCGAGGTCCCGTGTGTTACACGTAATTATTTAGCGCACGTAAAAAAACCCACGGCAACAAGAGAGTTGTCCCTGGCAAAATTCTTAGAAAAAGCCACTCTGATAGGGAAACAAATACAGCTGCAGAAAAAAAAAAAAAAAAAAAGGGTGAAAGGGTGGCGCAGCGCTAAGTGGCGACGCGTTCTCCCGCTCTCCCCGGGGAGAGCAGCCCGAATTTCACGGAGAGAAATCTGCCGTGACTTAAAGTGGTATGAAATAAAATCTGAGCGCTTTGATTTGTTGCTTTACAAGATTCAGCGCTATATAAATTCCATACATTATTATTATTATCATTATTATTATTCATTATCCTCGAAATAAAAGAATTTGATCTCTCTCTCCCTCTCTCTCTCTCTCTCTCTCTCTCTCTCTCCTCCTCTCTCTCTCCTCTCCTCCCCCCCACCATATGTTTCCTCATACCCCTCCCCCCTCCCCTTTCCCCTCATTTTCATTAATGCATGTAGGATAAATTGGACATTTGCCCCCCCCCCCCCCCACTCCTCCCTTCCTCCCTTCCTTCCCTGCCCTAGGTTTCTGGCTGGCTGCCTGCTTGCCCGCCTGTCTGTCTGTCTTCTGCCTGTTTGTCTGTCTGTCTGTCTGTCTTTTGCTGTCTGTCTTTCTGCCTGTTTGTCTGTCTGTCTTTTGCGTTGTCTGTATGCCTGTTTGTCTGTCTGCCCGTTTGTCCGTCTTTCTGCCTGTTTGTCTGTCTGTCTTTCTGCCTGTTTGCCTGTCTGTCTTTCTGCCTGTTTGCCTGTCTGTCTTTCTGCCTGTTTGTCTGTCTGTCTTTCTGCCTGTTTGTCTTCTCTTTCTGTCTGTCTGTCTCCTGCCTGTTTGTCTGTCTGTCTCCTGCCTGTTTGTCTGTCTTTCTTTCTGCCTGTTTGTCTGTCTTTCTGCCTGTCTGTCTGTCTTTCTGCCTGTCTGTCTGTCTGTCTTTCTGCCTGTTTGTCTGTCTGTCTGCCTGTTTTTCTGTCTGTCTTCTGCCTGTCTGTCTGTCTGTCTCCTGCCTGTTTGCTGTCTGTCCCTTTTTGCCTGTTTGTCCCGTCTGTCCTTTTTCCCGTTTTTTTATGTCGGGCTTTTCTTTCTGCCTGCTTTTCTGTCTGTCTTTTGCCCGTTTGTCTGTCTTCTTTCTGCCCGTTTGGGCTTCTGCCCCGTCTGGGCCCGTCTGTCTGCCTGTTTTTCTGCCCGTCTTTTGCCGTTTTTTGTCTGTCTTTTTGCCGTTTTTCGCCTTTTTGTCTTCTGCCTGTTTGTCTTTTGCCTGTTTTTCTGTTCCCTTTTTTCTTTCTGCCTGTTTGTCCCTTTTTGTCCCGTTTTTTTTCTGCCTGTTTTTGTCTGTCTTTCTGCCTGTTTTCTGTCGTCTTTCTGCCCGTTTGTCTTTCTGCCTGTTTGTCTGCTGTCTGTCTTTTTGGGCCGTTTGTAATAAAAATAATGTTTGGAAATTTTTTTTTGCGCTGAATCCCTTTTTAAAAGCAACAAATCAAAGCGCGTGTTTGTCGTCTGTCTTTTTTCGCCTTTTTTCTGTCTGCCTGTTTGGGCTTTCTTTTTTTTGGCTTCTGTCTTTCTCCTTTTTTGTCTGGGCCGCTTTTTTCTGCCCGTTTTTTCGTCTGTCTTTCTGCCCGTTTTTCTTTCTGCCGTTTGGCTGTCTGTTTTTTCTGCCTGCTGTCTGTCTTTCTGCCCCTTTGGCTACTGTCTTCTCCTTCCATCTTTTTTTCTGTCTTTTTGCCCGGTTATCTGTCTGTTTCTCTCCCTTTTTTCCCCGTCTTCTGTCCGTCATTCTCTCTCTCTCTCCTCCCCTCTCTCTCCCCTCTCTCTCCCCCTCTCTTTTCTCTCTCTCTCTCTCTTCTTAGTGTGTTTGATGGGTGGTATGTTTGTGTGCATGCCCCCTTGCGTGCGCTCTAAACAATGGGCCCCCCTTTAAAAACATTTAAATTCAAATTCCCCTTAATTTTTCGTCATTCCTTTAAGGGGGATGAAGAATTTTTTCACTTTAAATTCAGCTAAACTTTTTTTGGGACATGAAGACTTATAATTTGTAAAAAGAAGAAAAAAAAACAAAAAAACAAAACTGAAGAGTAAAAATTTTTGTGTGCAATGTCCAACCCCCGTATTTTACACATTTTTATAAAACCCAAAAACCAAGAAGGAATTTAACCCTTTAAACTTTAAAAACAACACACACACACAAACCACAAAACACACAACACCCAACCAAACACACACACAACACACACAAACCAAAACACAGATAGCCAGTGGTTAAACATTGCGCCGCAATCTGGACCCGGGGTTTCGATTCCCGTTCAAGGGGATATTTTCCCCTGGAACTCCACTCTCCCCAAAAGTCTTTCGGATGAGACTATAAACCGAAGCCCTGTATGCGAACGCACGCAGAACATCTTGCGCACACGTTAAATCCTGTTCCGCTTTTCGTAAGAGTAGGCCATTGTGTGCCGGTGGGAACGGATGACAAAATTTACAAAACCGCATACAGACGGGGACTGGATGTTAAAAAAAAGCACTTAAGTGCTTATTCCATTATCCTTGATATAAAAGAATTTTTTTTTTAATTTAAAAAACAACAACAACAACAACAGTAGAACAACAAAAACAACAACAGAGACAACAAGAGCAGCAGCAACAGCAACAACACAAACGACAGTAAAAACAACACCAGCAGAAGAACAAACAGCAACGACTTAAACAAAAACAGCAATAACAACAACAACAACAAGAAGATAACAGCAAAAAGCAAGAATAACAACAGCAGTGACTACAGCAAGAAGAGCAACAATGAGGGCAACAACTTCAATAACAACATCAGTAACAACAATGATAACAACAACAGCGAGGAGAAGAAGAACAACAGCCGCCAACAAAACAGCAACACGAACAACAGCAGTAACAACAACGAGAACAGCAACAGTAGCAACAACAAGGAGAACAACAACAGCGACAACAACAACAAGCTTAAACAACCTGCAAACTTTACCTTCAACCAAACTTGTAACTTTTTTTTAGGTCATATATCTATTTGGGGACGGGATAGCTCAGTGGTCGGAGCACTCGCTTTCCCCCAGCCAAGTTAAGCAGCATCGAGCGTGGTTACCAGTTGGATGGGTGACAGTTTGTGCGCCTTGGCTTCAGTACAGTTCCCCCAGTTCACCCAGCTGTAAATGGGTACCTGCCCTCTTTAGGGTCAGGGAAGGTAAAGCAGCGAGGGAGAGGAGATGGGCGCCGCCCTCAATATGCTGGCCCTAGAGAAGTGAGGTCTCTGACGCCTCGCTCCCCTACGACCTTATAGGTTATGGGACTCCTTTACCTTTTTTACCTTTTACCTATATCTATTTAGGCCTAGTTGTTCCCTGTGGGGATGCCGAGGGACATGGGGAGGGAGGGGGGGTTGAGGAGAGGGGCTGTCAGTATAAATAGTATCCCCATCTTGTGGAATTTCACTACAAGCAATTCCCTCTTTTCTACCCCTCTCTTTATTTCTGCCTTGTTCCCTTTCTTCCCGTCACCCCCTTCTTGTTTATTTTCTGCTTCGTTGGTCCATTTTACTGCCTTTATATTAATGTTTTTTCCCCAGAAAGATTTAAAAGATAACAATTTTCTCCCATTCTGAAGTCGAATTGCGCTGGGCCTGACTTGTCAGGCGCTTAACTGCCGGCAATGCATTGTATTTTTGCTAGTATGACAGACAACAAAAGCTGCTGTCTGAATATTCGAAGAAGAAGAAGATGATGATGATGATGATGAATTAGAAAGCAGTGGGACCAAGGGGAGAAACTTAGCATGTTATGGCAGCCTAATAATTATTACCTGCCTTTACTTTTGAACACATAAGGAAGGAAGACCACTCCACCGCAGAACTGTTTATATTATTTGTTAATTGTATTCTAATATTGTTTTGAAATCATCCATAGGTTTATACATTGTTTTAATAACGATATTACGGTAATGTTAATGGTATCACTTAGGTTAGTGGTCAGTGTTCTGTTGCCATATACTGTAAGGTATCTTAATCCGTTTCATGTTGTTTATAAGAATCGACTGTTTGACAGCGAAAATATTAAAACATAAATCTCCCCCGTGTGTGTGTGTAAAAACACTAAAGTTGCTATAACAAGGGAGAGAGACAGAGACAGACAGGTAAACAGACAGAGAATGTGTTCTTATGTAGGAATCTTTAAAAGATAATGATGATGATGATGATTATTATTATTACACTCTGCTTCTTTTGTTTTAGTTGTGGTTTTATTTACGTCCCAACGGAAATGTCAGATTAATTTAAGGACCGTTACTCTGCTTTTTTTCCAGTCCAAGTTTTATAAGCAGCGGAATGGGTTGTGACGCGTCACTCCTTAACACCTCTTTCGCCCAATCGTATCTCTCCTTTCATCGACACCCCTTTGTTTACATGTTGATTTTGCGCAATCAAACGCTCGTGTCGCCATGTAATCCCTGTTAATTACCATATCTCTCTCAATACCCATCTAAACTGCGAGCCAAATCCTGAAATTTGTGTTTTCTGAAGAAAAAAAAGCCCGAACCGCCATTCGGATTTTAATACCGGAAGCAGGTGACTTTGATTGACAGGGTGGATACTTGGCCACGCCTTCAAGGCCGAAATCGCCCCGCCTTTGTGCATTGATAATTTGAGCACGTGGGTTGGTGCGCATAATAAATCAGCTCACATGGGTGCTTGTTGTCGCACCTTTGTGGTCGTCTGCAAAGAAGAAAGTTGCGGGGGTATTTTTAGCTCGGTTATGGCGGGAACGCCGGCAAATAGGCGAAGGAACTGAAGCGCGTGTGTTTTAGTCCAGCGCGCAGACAAACAGGCAGAGCGTGTCTGTGAATAAGAAGATATTGCTTGCTTGTTTGTTTGCCTGCCTGCTTGCTTGTTTATATGCTTGTTTGTTGTTGGGTTGTTGTTGTGTTTTTTTTTGGGGGGAGATATTTTCTTTCCCCAGGCTGTGTTAATTTATTGTACAAAGCAGTCTGCATCGTTCGTTTATGAAGAGTATGTAAAACTTACAAAAAATTCAAGGACAGTCTGCTTACAAGAGTCTACTTTTCGTAAATATGTGCTAGACTTACGTTGGCGTAGGGATGATGGACTCATCGTCGAAGGATGTCATCTTCCAACTAATGAATGATGCAGTGTGGAACTTCTCAGTGCGTTTCTTGGTGTGGTCCTAGTCTCGTAGTACTGTTGTCTTGTTCTGTAGGTGTTCCTTCGTCTTTGTTGCCGTAGTTTTGTTGTACTAAATCCCTCCCACTCCCCAGTTTGAGAAGAGGTGAGAGAGGGGGGGGGGGGGGGGGGGGGGGGGGGGGGGGGTGGGGGGGGTTGTGGTAGTCGAGGGCTTGTATGGCTGATCTGGGCGAGGGAAAATGAGGGCGCCACTGTTTGTGAGTTATAGAGGCTTTGTTTGAAAAAGTGGTTTTGATTTGGTTGTTGTTGTTTTGGGTGGGTGGGGTTTTTTTTCTTCTTTTTGGGGGTGGTTTTTTTTTTTTGGTGTTGTTGTTTTGTTTTGGTATTTTCCCTTATTCTTTTGCATTTACTTTATTTGTTTTTCATCTGCTGTTCATTATCATTTCTATCATCATGTTATTGTTATCATTATTTAGCTTATTTTAGCTTCCAAAGGCCTTGTGTACTTTGGGAGATGGGTAGATATTTTAGGAATGTCTTTTTTTGGGGGGTGAGTACGTTGCGTTTGTTTTAGTTACTTTGTTGTAAGGTATTACTCTATCTTACTCATATCTACTATTACTACTGCTGCTGCTGCTTCTTCTTCTTCCTACTACTTACTACTTACTTCTAATGCTTGCTGCTACTACTTACTTCTATTACTGCTACTGTTACCACTTATAATAAAAACTATTATTATTAGTACTAGCTGCTGCTGCTTACTACTACTACTTCACTCACTATATACTTTCCACCACCAGCATAATTTCCTACTACTAGTCTAACACACCACATTGCCGCTTCTACTACTAACTACCACACCACCACTACTACCTACTACTACTACACACACTTCTACTGCCACTACTACTACTACCACTTTACGCTACTACTTCTACCACCACCATATCTACTAACTACTACTCTACTACTACAGTACTTCTACCACACTAACTACACTCATCTACTACTACCACTACTACCACTACCACCACACTACCACTACCACACCACAACAACTACTACCAACTACTACACCACACACCACCACCACACTACTACTACCACCACCACCACCACTACTACTACTACTACCACCACCACAACTAATACTACCACCACCACTACTACTATTACCACCACCAGTATCAGCAGAAGCAGCGGTCAGGTTGGTCAGCTCAACAAACAACGAACACACAGGCACCACAGAGCCAGTTAGGAGTGATATTAGAAGAAGAAAACAGTGATGTGGCTGAGCCATCAAAGGAGGATTCTCAATTCATCGCCAGTAGGCACTAGGGCCTCTCTCTATACTGGCACCTTGTCCATAATCATACTAATAACCAGAAGGCTTCGCAAGCAAAGCAGGCAGTAAGCCGAGTACTACTGATGTCAGTGACCTTCGAGGTTGGATGGGCTCGTCACTCTCTCTCTCTGTCTCTCTCTCTCTCTCTCTCTCTCTCTCTCTCTCTCTCTCTCTCTCTTCTCCTCTTCTCTCTCTCTCTCTCCTCTCTCTCACTCTCTCTCCCCATCCTCTCTCTCATCTCTCTCCACTCTCTCTACTTTCTGTCTGTCCTGTTTGTCCCTCTCTCTCTGTCTGTTTCCGTCCTCTCTCTCTCCATCTCCTTCTGACTCTCTCTCTCTTTCTGTCGTATGTCGCCTGGCCTCATGGTTCTCTTCTCGCTCTAGCCTGGTCCTCTCTCTATACTGCACTCTCGTCCTAATCTCTCAATCCGCTCCACAAAGCAGGCATGAATGAGTGTAATGCAGCCTCGGGTCGGGGCATGATCTCTTTGGTTTCTCTGTGTGTTGTTGTCGCTCCGCGCCCCGTGTGTGTTGTTGTGTTTTTTTTCGTGTTCTCTAATTAATTTTTGTCGTTAATGTGTACCTTCTTTCTCTTTGAGTTGCTTCTGCTTCACTCTGCCTAACCCAATCACAAAAAGTCACCTAGAAAATGTGTGTGTGTTGTAGTGTGTGTGTAGTGTTTTTGTGTGTGCGTGTCCGCGCAGGCGCGTTCCTGTTTTTGTGTGTGTGTTGTAGGTGTGTGTGTGTGTGGTAAGACTGCTTAAGATATTTTTTCTTTCATTCTTCTATTTCGAGAATAATGGAATAACTACTCATGTGCTTTTTTTTTTTTAAACATCCAGTCACCATGTGTATATGATTTTGTCCATTCTCTCATCCGTTCTATCACTTGATATCAGCATAATATGAAAACAGGACCTAAAATAACTGCTATAAAAAAGAAACAACTGTACTGCCTCAGTCCTTTGTTGTCTGCTAGCTTCCTTACCGCAATATGCATGCACGGGGTCAACAACGCTGTAGGAATACAAGCAATCCTCATTTGATGATTATTTCCAACTTTCTCATGACTACCTGGTATTGCTCTGTGTCCTCGATCCCAAAAACAAGAGCACAGTGCATTTTTTTCATACTTTAAAAAAAATCTTTGAAAATCACCAACACTTTTTTTCGACTCGCACTTTAAAACAGATACTACATGACCCCCAAATAAATACCGGTGTGCAGCCCAACAAATAAAAACTGAGTGAAGACTGCAAACGGAACACCAGTATTCCCTTAGCAAATACAGGACGAAGCATTCCACTGGACGTATCCACAGGAAGTTTCCAGAGGGTGGGAAGGACTTCGCCTGTCAACTTAAGGACAAACATCACATAACGACACAACTTGCGTGCATGAAGCTACTTGGTGGTATGCATACCACCCTACACGCACGTGCTTGCATACATAGGCATATACGTACATACGCGCGCGCGCGCGTTCGTGCACAACACACCCACACATGCGCGTGCGTGCACACGCACACACACACTCTTCTCTCTCTCTCTCTCTCTCTTGCACGCTCGCTCCTCCCTTCACTTCCGACCCCCCCCCCTCTCTCTCCTCTCTCTCTCCCTCTTCCCCTCTCTCTAACTCCCCCCCCCCCCCCCCCCCCCCCCCCCCCCCCCCCCCCCCCCCCCCCCCGGGTGGTGTGCGCTCGCTCTCTCTCTCAGTTGACACTTTTCTCTCTCTCTCTCTCTCTCTCTCTCTCTCTCTCCTCTCTCTCTCTCTCTCTCTCTCTATATATAATATATATATAATAATCTCTTCCTTTTCCAGAGGCTTCTTCGTTCATCCTTTTGTCCTTCTGCAACAGAGGCAGACCCACAGACAGTAGTCACACAAGCCACACGCACACACACATACACACAACCGCACGCACACACCACACTCTCACACACTAACACACACACACACACTAACACCCACGCACACAGTCACACACACACACACACACTCACACACACACTCACTCAACACAACACACACAACACACACTCACAGAGTGTGTGTGAGAGAGGAGAGAGAGACAGACAGAAACAGAAGAAGACAAAGAGAGACAGAAGAAGAGAGAGAGATGGAAACAGAAAAAAAGAAGTCTAAAGAAATTTGGGTGGGAGGGGGGGGGGGGGGGGGGGGGGGGAGGGGGGGGTCGAGGCAAATAGAGGAGGGAGGCACAAGGGGAGATTAGGTTGGGGGGGGGGAGGACAAGGGGAGGGGGAAGGGGGGGGGGGGGTTTGCAAACAGGAATAGCCAGAGCCGCCAGTAGAGTGTTAGTAATGTAATCACAGAAATTAAAGGAAGGCTTCCTTTTTCTTTCTTTTTCTTTGGTGCCTTTTGGGTGTTTGGGAGGGGGTGGGGGGTTGATGGTGAGGTGAAGACAAGCACATTCACAGACATGACCCCCACGCACGTGTGCACATACGCCCGCGCGGGCGCACACGCACACACACACACACACACACCACACAACACACAACACACACACACACACACACACAACACAGAGTAAAACGGAGTGTGTACGTAGTGTGTGTGTGTGGTGTGTGCGTGCGAGCGCGCGCACAGACGTATATGAATAACACACACGCGCGCGCGCGCACACACACACACAGAGGCACATAGTCTCCCCCTCTCTCTCTCCTCTCTCTCTCTCTCTCTCTCTCTCTCTCTCTCTCTCTCTCCTCTCTCTCCATACTAAGATGACTATAAAACTATCGGAAATAACATGAAGATCTAAATCATGTTCAAAATTTGTAAACAGAAAGATTTGTACTAAGGCACTGCGTTCAAATATCTAGTTGTATGGCACACGCATGTTGTTCAGTTATGACTTTGTTTCTTGATACCATGTAACATTCCCCATATCCCTACATATGGATGTCAGCAAAATTTAATAAAGAATTGGATTTTGATTTGTGAGATTTTGTATAGGTGACAGTTTTTGCGCACCGTGAAGGTAGCTGCATTCCGACTTCGGGGATACACCAGCTTTTTTGTTGTTGTTGCCTATTTCCATCTGTATTTCTATGAACTCAAACACTCATCCAGCACTTACCATTGCATAAGTAAAGGTAAATGGTGTCCCATAACCTATAAGGTCGTAGGGGAGCGAGGCGTCAGAGACCTCACTTCTCTAGGCGCCAGCATATTGAGGGCGGGGCCCATCTCCTCTCCCTCGCTGCTTTACCTTTCCTGACCCTAAAGAGGGCAGGTACCCATTTACAGCTGGGTGAACTGGGGGAACTGTACTGAAACCAAGGAGCGCATACGGTCACCCATCCAAGTGGTAACCACGCTCGATGCTGCTTATCTTGGCTGGGGGAAAGCGAGTGCTCCGACCACCGAGCTATCCCGTTCCCAACCATTGCATACCCAAAGATAAAAGGCAATTTTTTGTGTTGTTGTTGTTGTGCGTTCCCCAGCTTAACACCCTGGGGGTCACCCAGAACATGCCACACTCTGACTCACTCATCCCACCTAGGAATCACTGTGAGATAGGAGGTACACTGAATGAGAAGTTTGCCTGTATGACCGTTTACAAATACCTCGCCACATAGGCAACCATACTCCAACTTCAGAGGATTTTACTCCCTAAGGGAGAATGCAGGAAAGACTAGTTCTTGACTCACAACTCGTGGCGTTTTACACAAATTAAGTAATACGTCTTTTATTTCCTTCTAAAATGATTGTTCAGCAAACAACTGACACTACATGGCCCGGAAACTAAAGGTGGAGTGCAACCACACTTATCATGTTTGACATTGCTGTATTCCTCTTTGTCCTGGAACTCTCAGACAGCAACTATTGTTGTCTGTTATATGAGCGAAAATGCCTCACACTTCCAGGCCCAGCCCATCCAACTTTGGGCATAAGAGAGAATTGCTTTTTATTGTTGTTTTTTTGTAAGTCTTTCTGGGGGGAAAAAAGGCAGGAGAATGGACCAAGAAGGACGAAAATAGACAAGGAGGAGGTGGCAGGAAGAAAAGGACCAAGGCAGAAACAAAGAGAGTGATAGAAAAGAGGAAATTTCTAGCACAGAATTTTCAGAATGTGGGGGTGCTATTTATATTGATAGCTCCTCCCCCCTCCCCCCATTATCAGGGGGGGAAATGCTGTTTTATTTCCTGAACCTTAAAATCAAGCTCACAGTACTTTTTTTTTTCTTAACTTGAAAATGTTTTACATTAACCAGAGTTTTCTTTTCATTATTATTATTATTTACTGGGAAGAGAATACTTTGACCTCTCAGCGCATGCATATTGTACAGCCTAGTAGTATGTTCTTTCGAGCCAGAAGGCCCATAGAGCCAGAGCTTATCCCGGTTTCTGTAGTGTTAAGCGAACTGATGGTTTTTCACCACCCCTGTGACAGGACGATAGTCTGTCGCCAGATACTTCCCCAGCAGAGCTGGTACCCACTTGTACACCTGGGTGGAGTGAGGAAAATAGGAGTAAAGTGTCTTTCCCAAGGACACAACACCGAGCCGAGCGGGGATCGAACCCGCGACCTCTGGATCACGAGTTGACCGCCTAAACCACTCAACCACGGTGCCTCCCCTGTACAGCCTAGTGGACCCTGTCCAATGATCTGTGGTCAATCGTCAATGGATTGGCCAATGGCCAACAAGGCACGTGCACCCATCAGTCAGTTGGAAGGGACACAACCCAGCCTTACTTCCGTTTGCTCTCACAGGGGAAATAACTGCAAGCGGGTGGGGGGCGGAGGAGAAGAGAAGACGTAAACTTCATTATTCAAATGAAAGTGCGTGTCAGGCTTGTACAATAACATAGGAATTTCTTTCTTCCTTTTTTTGTGTTTTTTTTGTTTTCTTCTCTCTTTTTTGTTTGTTTTGTTTTGTTTCTTAAATGGGATTTTTTTCTCTCTTTTGTTGTTGTTTGTTTTGTTTTGTTTTGTTTCTTTCTTTCTTTCTTTCTTTTTTGACTGTCTTTTCTCTTTCTCTCTTCTTTTCTGTCTTTCTTTCCTTCTTTCTTTTATCCATAATAATTATGACGGACGCGAAAGCCGAGTGGTTAAGACCGTTCGACTTCAATCCTATGGGTGCTTGAAGTCGTGGGTTCGAATCTCGGCGGCGTCTGGTGAATTAAGGGTGGGGATTTTTACGATCTCCCAGGTCAACTTCAAGTCCAGACCTGCCAGTGCCTTAATTCCCCTCGTGTATGGACCCGTGCAGAAGATTTTTTTAAAAATCCCACACGTTAAATGTCCCGTAATTCATGTCATCGTTGGGTGGGTTACAGAAACACGAATGCATATCCAGCATACATCCTCCCGAAGTCAGAATGCGGCTACCTTCTCAGTGGGCAAAAATCGGTCGCATAATTATGCAAAATCTCACCATTGGTGAACCTTGAAGCTCTAGCCCAGAAACAAACAAAAAACCAAAAAAGTTCCAGTTTCTTCTTCGCTGTCTTCATATCTATCCTCCGCTTCCCAGTCTTGCCCTTTCTTCCCAGTCTGACAGGGATAAATGGAACTGAATGTCAAGTCTTTCGGAAGAGGCACTATAAGCCAGCTGGATCCCTGCGCTTACGGACTTTTCCACGACGAAAGAACCCACGACATTTGAAAATAAGAAAGAGCAGGGAGGTACCTAAGGAAGTCCTGGCAAAATTGCTAGAGCTAGGTTCAGTTTCCAACTGTATCCTCAAAGTCGGAATGTGGCTACCTTAATGGTTGAGCTGGGGGGGGGGGGGTGGGGAGGGGGGGGGGGGGGTGGGGGAGGAGGGGGGTTGGAGGTGGGGAGAGCGGTGGCATAAGCAAAAATATCACCATTAGTGATCCTGGAAGCTCTAGCCAAACAACAAGAACAACAGTAACAACAAATCTTCTTCTGTGTGGCAGACATGTCCAAAATGTGTCCAGAACGGAACTACATGCCACACATGTCATCAGATAGATTTGGACGCCCCCATCCCAAAAATGTCATTGCCAACAGGGTGCAACGCTTGGTTCGTCTGCTAGAGCCCTTTGAATGTGTCAGGGGAGCAATTATTTTGGTGATCTTTTCCATGCTGATAGCTGGCAAAGGGTGGGCTTTTTGTGGCTGAAATGGACTGAGAACTACACACAGAGACGTGGACGTTTGGTCTGAAGTAATTTCCAGCATAAAAGAAGCGGTGAGTCGGGGTGCGTTTTTTCACCAGATGCCTAAGGCGGGACCTGGCAGACACGTCCAAAATGGGTCGGGAGCGGAACTACATGCCACACATGTCATCAGACAGATTTGGAGGCGCGGATTCCAAAAATGTCATTGCCAACGGCATGCTACGCTGGGTTCGTCCGCTAGAGCCGTTTGAAAGTGTCACAGGAACAAGGAATCCGGTGATCTTTTCCTGGCTGATAGCTGGCAAACGGCGGGCTTTTGGTGGTTGAAATGGACTGAGAACTACTCACAGGGACGTGGACGTTTGGTCTGAAGTAATTTCCAGCATAAAAGAAGTGGTAGGTCGGGTGCGGTTTTTTCACCTGGACCTGGCAGACACGTCTAAAATTTGTCCGGAACGGAACTACAAATCCAAAACCTACCTGATGACATGTGTGGCATGTAGTTCCGTTCTGGACCCATTTTGGACGTGTCTGCCAGGTCGTGCCTTTTGGTGGCTAAAACAGATTGAGAAATACTGCCAGGGACGTGGACGTTTGGTCTGAAGTCATTTCCAGCATAAAATAAGCGGTGAGTCGGGTGCATTTTTTCGCCTGATTCCTACCTGGTAGACACGTCCAAAATGGGAACGGAACTACATGCCACACATGTCATCAGATAGATTTGGAAAGTGTCACAGGAGCAAGGATTCCAGTGATCTTTTCCAGGCAAAATGACTGCGTGCACGCGCATGTGTGTGTGCGTGCGTGCGTGCGCAGGAGTGTGTGTGGGGGCGTGTGTGTATGTGCGCACACGCCTGTGTAAACGTAATAATTATGCTATAGAAATCTTTTTGTGTTTTTTTTTTCTTTGTTCCTTGGCTTGAGCTCCGAGGTTCCCCAATGTTGAGATTTTTGTGTAGTGGACAGTTGTTTTTATTTGCCTCAACATTTATACAGCCGCATTCCGACTTCTGGGATAGTGTCTAAACACAATACCCGCGTGCATGTGCTTTTTAAAAATGTTTGTCATCCGTTCCTTCTGGCACGAAATAGCCTAATCTTTCGAAAGGCAGAACGGGATTTTAACGTGTATACATGGTATTGTATGTGCACCTGCACACAAGGCCTCGGTTCAAAGTCTCATCCTAAAGACTTTGACATTCATTTCGATTTTTTTTCGTCAAACTGGGAAGAAAAGACAAGGCTAGGAATCGAACCGGGAACCTCACGGTTTTACTTGTAAGGCAGGTGAACGTCTTAACCGTCCTGCCATCTTTCTTCTCTATAAGAAATGACATGGTGAATGCAACAAGCAGTGTGCCCTAACTGCGTTGCTGTAACTATGTGGGAAGGAGAGCTGGAAGTCTTCTTCTGCTTCTCTGTTCTTTCTGTTTCTGTTTCTTCTTCTTTCTTCTTCTTCTCTTCTTCTTCTTCTTCCTGTTTCTTCTTCTTCTAATTCTTCTTCTTCTTCTTCTTCTTCTTCTTCTTTCTTCTTCTTCTTCTTCTTCTTCTTCGAGGAACGCTCAGACATCTGTCGTATGAGCAAAAATGCGTTGCGCTGCCGTTGAACACCTGACAAGTCAGGCCCAGCACATCCGACTTAAGCATGCGAGAGAAAATCTTTTAAGTATTTCTGGGGGTGGGGGGGAGGCAGGAGAATGGACCAAGAAGGCAAAAAATAGACGAGGAGGAGGTGACAAGAAGGCAGAAAGAAAGAGAGGGATCGAAAAGAGGGAAATCCTAGCACAAAATTTCCAGAAGATGGGGATGCTATTAATACTAACAGCCAGCCTCCCCCCCCCCCCCCCCCCCCCCCCCCCCCCGGAAAGTCAGTCTAGATAATGAAGGGGACACGACCAGGACAGGGGAAAGCACTGCGGCCATTACTACACATGTAGCAGTTGATGGCCATTAGTCAGTTATCTTCCTTTAATCGTCGGTGTTTTTATGGACAGGGGATGACTGGAAAGCTTTTTTTCGGTTTTTTTTTCTTCTTAATTCCCCAGACGATGTAGAGGGAAGGAGAATTAATGCTTGTTGT
>CM054147.1:45179567-45189567 GCA_028751875.1 Rapana venosa
TCTCTCTCTGTCTGGTTCTCTGTCAGCCTCTCTCTCTCTGTCAGTCTCTCTGTCTCTCTGTCTGTCTCTCTGTCTCTCTCTCTCTGCTCTCTCTCTCTCTCTCTCTCTCTCCATCTCCTCTCTCTCTCTCTCTCTCTCTCTGTGTCTCTGTCAGCCTCTCTCTCTCTGTCAGTCTCTCTGTCTCTCTCTCTCTGCTCTCTCTCTGCTCTCTCTCATCTTCTCTCATGCTCCCTCTCTCTCTCTCTCTCTCTCTCTCTCCTCTCTCTCTCTCTCTTCTCTCTGGTCTCGTCACCTCTCTCTCTCTGTCAGTCTCTCTGTCTCTCTCTCTATGTCCTCTCTTTCTCTCATCTCTCTCTTCTCTCTCTTTCTCTCTCTCTGTCTCTCTCTCTCCTCCTCTCTCTCTCCTCCTGCTCTAGGACTCTGTCCAGCTATCTCATTCTCTGTCAGTCTCTCTGTCCCTAATCCCCTCCCCTGTCTCTGTCTCTCGTCTCTTCAAGTCTCTGTCTCATGATAGAGGTGCTAACTCTCGATTATCTCTCTTCATCTGTATTAGTAATGGATGATGCTTTATCTCATCATTTGCTCTCAATAACCTATGATTGTGCTCGTTCTGGGTGCTCGTGGTGATGATGTCGTGATGGTTGGATGATGTCGATATTTCTCGGATAGGAGGATCGGTCGTCTCGTCTCTCGGATGTCTCTCTCGTCTATATCGACCTCCTGCAGCAAAAATAGGGAAAGCTGTCCGCCTTTCATTTATGATGATTACATCGCCATGAATTCCCTTTCCCAGTTTGATTTCTAGTCCTCCCTAGTCTTTCTAAGTCTTCGTGGATTTCTGTATTGAGAATGATGGATGAGAGGATGGAGGAGAGAGAGAGAGGGAGGAGAATGGAGATGGAGGGCAGAGGAAGAGGAGAAGAGAGGAGAAATAGATAGATAGATAGATAGATAGATAGATAGATAGTGTTTAGATCAAGAGGAGAGGGAGGGATGGATGGTTGGATGGATGGATGGATAGAGTGAGATAGATAGATAGATAGATAGATAGATAGATAGTAGGTAGATAGATAGATAGATAGATAGATAGATACATAGATAGATAGATGATGGTGGAGAGCGAGGGAATGGATGAGGATAGAATGGAGGAAGGGAGGGAGGATGGGTGAGTGAGATGATGGAATAGTAGTAGTAGGAGGTAGATATATAGATAGATAGATAGATAGATAGATAGATAGATAGATAGATAGATAGATAGATAGAAGATAGACAGACAACAGACAGAGAAAAGAAAGAAAGAAAAGATAGATAGATAGATAGATGGATAGATAGATGGATAGATGGATGATAGATAGATAGATAGATAGATAGATAGATAGATAGATAGATAGATAGATCTACAGATAGATAGAGAGAGAGACACAACACACACACAGAGTCAGACAGACAAACAAACAGACAAACAGACGGACGGACGGACACAGACAGAGAGCGACAGGAAGAACAAAGAGGAGAGACAAGGGTACAGTAGAGACAGGACAGATAACATTGCATTCACACACATTCATTCATTCGTTCTTTCATTCATTCACTCATTTATCCTTTCTTGTTGCTATAGCTTAGGTGATCTCTGATCTACCGCCTGAATCATTCCTTTTTTCACTCATTCATTCATTCTTCTCTCTCACTCCTTCCTCTCAATGTTCTATATGAATCCCGTTTAAGGGTATTTTAAATACCAGTGCCGACTCCACTCCTCCCAAAAGTCCTTCAGATAAGACTATAAACAGAGGCCCCAGGTGCGAATGCATGCACGCAGAAAATCTTGCGCACACGTTAAACTCTGTTCTGCTTTTCGAAAGAGTAGGCCATTGTGTGCTGGTGGGGAGAGGTGACAAAATTTACAAAAACCACCCGCACACGGGGGATATATAAGAATAAATAAAATGAATTAAATTAAATAGAATAGCTCTGCCCTGTCACCATCCCCATGATCACTTTCTCTTGCGAATAATAATAATAATAATGATAATAATAATAATAATAATGATGATGATGATGATGATGATGATGATGATGATGATGAATAATAATAATAATAATAATAATAATAATAATAATAATAATAATAAAAAATGAAATTTATAGAGCGCAATATCTTGCAATTACAAATCAGAGCGCTTGCATTCAATCCACTCCTACACATGCAATCAACAATGATTAACAATATTCTAACAAATTCAAATGTACACACACACACACAACACGCGCGCGCACAGAGAGAGAGAGAGAGAGAGAGAGAGAGAGAGAGAGAGAGAGAGAGAGAGAGAGAGAGAGAGAGAGAGAGAGAGAGAGAGAGAGAGAGAGAGGTTGTACATTTCAGCAGGGGGATGGAATTTTGGCTTTTAAAGGCAGGGGCAGATATGAGATGAAACCAGAGGGAAAAATCTTAGGTTTGAAATAGGTATGTTTTGAGGCTGGATTGAAAGCTGTCATGCACCCCCATCTTCTACTAAACCCACCCCGCCCCCTTAAAACAGTATCTGATTTCTTTTATTTTTTTGTTCCCGAATGTCCTAACCCACCTAGAACTAGAAGTATCCAGACTTGTTCTGGTTTTTATTTCTGGCCATCATTATCCCAGAACAAGAACTTTCTCCCTCTGCTCCCCCTCTGACTCCTCTCCTCTCTTAACTCACTACCCCTTAAGGCATGCACCTCAATCACCACCACCTCCCTCACACTTTTTTCCCATCATCCTCTCCAAACCTCTTCCCCCTATCTCTCCCCCAATCATCCCCCCTGCCCCCTTTTCTCTCCCCCCCCCCCCCCCCCCCCCCCCCACAAACGTTTTGCCGTAAAAAGGAGGGGAAAAAACCCTGCTTATTATTTTGTGACCCCACCCCCACCCCCACCCTGTGGGGATGCTGGGGGAGGGGGGGGGGCGTGTTGTGAAAGGGGGGGGGGGGGGGGTCAATATAAATAGCATCCCCACTTTCTGGAAATTCTGAGTTCGGAATTCCTTCTGGGTTTTAGTTTTTTTCATCCTTCTCTTTGTTTCTTCTGTCTTGTTCCTTTTCTTCTTGTCACCTCCTTCCAGTCTTTTTGTTTGTTGTTGTTGTTGTTTTTGCCTTCTTGGTCCATTCTTCTGCCTTTTTTTCCAGAAAGACTTAACATGTAACCATTTTCTTCCACATCGAAGAAAGATGTCCTGGGTCTGACTTTGTCAGGTGCTTAACAGCAGTACAAGGTATTTTCACTTTATTATGACAGACAACAGTTGCTGTCATAGTAGTAGCAGCAGCAGCAGCAGCAGCTGTAGAAGAAGAAGAAGAAGAAGAACAACAACAACAACAACAACAATAACAACAACAACAACAACAACAGCAGCAGCAGCTGTTAACAGCAACAACAACAACAACAACAACAACAATTTTGTGATGACATCACCAGTCTGAATTTCCCTACCCCCTTCCAGTCCATTCTTACTCTACAGTCTTCATCGACTTAGACTGTTTCCTCAGATTAATTGAGTGAGGGAAAGGGAAGACAGAAACAGACAGACAGACAGATGGATCAATAGTAAGACACAGAAATTGACAGGCAGGCGGGCAGGCAGGCTGGCAGGCAGGCAGGCACGCAGGCATTGCTGTATGTGTGAAGGAGAGCAGACATGCAGTCGGTGTCTCATGAAAAAGGGGACATGACCAGGACAAGGGAAAGCACTGCGGCCATTACTACGCATGTGGCAGTTGATGGCCGTTAGTCAGTTATCTTCCTTTAACCGTCCGTGTTTCTATGGAAACGGGGATGTCTGGAAAGCTTTTTTGGGTTTGTCGTGGGGACGGTTTTTGGGGGGGTTGTTTTTTTTAATTATTATTATTCTCCAGACGATGTTGATGGAAGGGGAGTTAATGCACGTTGCTTTGAATGAAATTGTAAAACAGTGGTATCCTTAATACTTTTTGGACTTTCTGTGACTATCAGACTGTTTATCTCTGTCTTTGTCTGTCTGTCTGTCTGTCTGTCTGTCTGTCCTGTCTGTCTCTCTCTCTCTCTCCTCTCTTCTCTCTCTCCTCATCTCTCCTCTCTCTCTCTCTCTCTCCACTCTCGATATTGTTATCCTAAGTCATATTTTTGTAACTGACATATTGTTATACAATACCATTTTGTCGTTACTAAGCAGTTCGGCAACCCCTTCATGTACGGGCCAATGGCCTTTTTGGTGAATAAATCATTCGTGTTCGAGTTGAGTTCGAGTTCGAGTTCTCTCTCTCCTCTCTCTCTCCTCTCTCTCTCTTCTCTCTTCCCACTCTCTCTCTCTCTCTCTCTCTCTGTCTCTGTCTCTGCCCTCTGTCTCCCTCTATCTATCTCTCCCTCCCTCTCTCTCTCTCGCTCTCTCTCTCTCTATCTCTCTCTCCCTCCCTCCCTCTCCCCTCTCTCTCCCTCTCTCTCTATCTATCTCCCCACCCCTCTCTCTCTCTCTCATCCAATTTCCTGTATCTGTGGCTTTGCTGCTTCTGGTCTATGTTCATGTCAGTCTTCCCTGTGGTGTTGTGATTATGCTGGCATCAATGAAAAATCCACTGCACCAAAAATACGTTCTGAAAAATCACTGTATGGAGCATATGATATGCAGACAATATCTAAAAGCTGCATGTCAGAGATGGGCAGGTTTAACTTATTTTAGTCATTCGTTCATGCATTCCTTTCATTCATTTGTCATGCTTTCACTAATGCAGTCACTTCTTCATCCACTAAGTCTGAGGAAGGTTGTGTGGCCGACGGAGTTAACCCTGCAAACTAAGCTGTACGGCCCACGAGAGGGGCTGGAAAGGAGTTGCCACCATTTCTCCCAAACACATCTGACAGTGTAAAAAGCGAATGAGAGAAGAAAGATTCACTCAGTCAAACCTTTGTTTGTTTGTTTGTTTTGTTTGTTTACTCATCCATTCACGTTGTTTATAGCTCAGTCAATCTCAGACCCAAAAAACACACACACACATTCATTCATTCATTCATTCTCCGAAGTTGGAATGTGGCTACCTGAATGATGGGGGATGGGGGGGGGGGGGGGGATGGGGGGGGGGTGGGGGGGGAACGGTCGCATACTAAAAATTCCACCATTGGTGAACCTTGCACCTCTAGCCCAGAAACGAAAAAAAAAATTCATTCATTCATTCATTCATTCACTCACTCACTCACTCACTCATTCACTCATTCAAGTCCTTCGGATGAGACTATAAACCAAGGCCCCGTGTGCGAACGCACGCAGAACATCTCGCGCACACGTTAAAATCCTGTTCCGCTTTTCGGAAGAGTAGGCCATTGTGTGCCGGTGGAAACAGATGACAACATTTACAAAACCGCATACACACGGGGACTAGATGTAAAAAAGCACATGAGTGCTTATTCCATTATCCTCGATATAAAAGAATAAATAAATAAATAAATAGCCACGACTTGCCACCCCAACTCCCCCCCCCCCCCCCCCCCCCCCCCCCCCCCCCCCCCCCCCCCCCCCCCTTATCCATATCTTCCCAACCTGCCCCTCTTTCCAAGTAGCTGTGATGGTCTTTGTCAATGCTGGTAACCCACCCAGAAAAATTGAGACTCTCTCTCTATGGCTTCTCCTGTAATCATTCTGACAGAAAGATTCTCTCCTTCTCTTCACTGCCTCTCTCTTCTCGTCCAGTGCCTCTTGGGCATCTGTCCCCTGCCCCACCCCTCACCCTTTACTCATCATCCTGCCAAAACCTCTTCCGCCTATCCCCCCCCCCCCCCCCCCCCCCCCCCCCCCCACCCCCACCCCCCACCCCCTTCTTCCCATGTCCCCACCTTTGCAGTAAAAGGAAAAAAACTGCCTTTCATTTCATGATTACATTGTTCGGTGGGGTTTTTTGGTTCCTCAGCTAGAGCTCTGAGGTTCCTTAATGGTGAGAATTTGCAATTAATGCAATCGCACTTGTTCACCATTAAGGTATCCGCAATATGACTTTTGTTTTGTAATTCTCTGACCCTTTCCCACCTGCATGTTATGGCCTACTCTTTCAAAATGCTGAACGGGTTTTAACATGTGCGCAAGATCATCTGCGTGGCATTCGCATAATTAGGTACAGAACCCCAATTTCTAGTTTCATCAGGACTTTTGGGGGAGTGAGAGTTGGTACTGATGTTAACTACACAGGAAAAAAAATCTCTTCGAACGCAGTGCCTTGGTAGTGGCTCGAACTCCGGCCATCAGATCATAATGCACAATGTTCTAACCACTAGGCTATATCACCCTCACATCGCCAGTCTACATTTTTCTTCCCTTATCAGTCGATTAACATTCTGCAGTCTTCATCGATTTCCGTTTTCTGAGAATGATTGAGTGAGGGAAAGGGGAGATGGGGAGACACAGACAGACAGAAAGATAGATGGATCGATAGGCAGGTATGCAAGCAGGCAGACAGGCAAGCAGGCAGACAGTCAGGCAAGCAGGCAGACAGACAGGCAGGCAGGCAGGCAGACAAGCAGACAAGCAGGCAGACAGACAGGCAGGCAGGCAGGCAGGCAGGCAGGCAAACAGGCAGGCAGGCAGGCAAGCAGGCAGACAGGCAGGCAGGCAAGCAGGCAGGCAGGCAGGCAGGCAGGCAGGCAGACAAGCAGGCAGGCAGGCAGACAGACAAGCAGGCAGGCAGGCAGGCAGGCAGGCAGGCAGACAAGTGATATGGCAATGGGGACACGGATAGATTAAGCAGAAGAAAGAGAAGATAAGGGCACATACAAGACAGAAAGCCAATGCTTCGTGTTGCTTCCTCAAGACGATGTCAGGTCAGGTCTGATAATTATGGTCTTCGTGGTCCTCAGAACTAGAAACACCATGTTACTGCACTGATCTAGACTGAACTATCATTTTCTTATCTTAGACGTTTTCTAGCTTCCTTCCTCTTGTTCTTGTTCTTCTTCTTGTTCTCTTTCTTGTACTTGTTGTTGTGTTCTTCTTCTTCTTCTTCTTCTTCTTAGCAATTCTTCTTTGCATTCTTCTTCTTCTTTGCAATTCTTCTTCTTAGCAATTCTTCTTTGCATTCTTCTTCTTCTTTGCAATTCTTCTTCGCAATTCTTCTTAGCAATTCTTCTTTGCATTCTTCTTCTTTGCAATTCTTCTTCGCAATTCTTCTTCTTCTTCTTTGCAATTCTTCTTCGCAATTCTTCTTCTTCTTCTTCACAATTCTTCTACTTCGCAATTCTTCTTCGCAATTCTTCTTCTTCTTCTCCTTCGTCTTCTTCTTTACAATTCTTCTTCTTTCTAGATTTCAGTACCTGCAGCAACATACATTAACGCTTGTCCACATATTCATTCATTCATTTAATCATTCATTCATGCATTTTATAACCTCGACTTTTCACCTCCACTCCTCTCCTACAAAGTCATTTCCTTCTTATACCCCCCCACCCACCCACCCACCCTTTTTACAAGAGTTTTCAAAGTCGTAACCCACCCACAAGCATCCAAACTTTCTCCAGCTTTTCTATAATCATTACCACAGAAAGACTCTCTCTCCCTTCCTCTTCTCCCCTCCTCTCCTCTCCCCTCCCCTCTCGTTCAGTACCCCTTGGGGCATCTCAATCACCCACCCCCTCTTCACCTTTTTCCTTCCCTTGCCCCCCTTTTCTCCCATCATCCTGTCCAAATCCTCCTCCCCCATCCCCACCCCCACCTCTCCTATCTCTTAACCTTCTGAGGGCAAGAGGAAAAAAACCTGCCTGTCTTTCAGTTTGTGATTACATCACCAGTCTGAATTTTTCTTCATCCGCCCCCCCCCCCCCCCCTTTCCAGTCCATTCCTTTCCCACCCCCTGCAGTCTTCCTCGATTTCTGTTTTTCTGAGAATGATTCAGTGAGGGACAGGAAAGAGAGAGGGAGAGATAGACAGACAGACAGACAGACAGACAGAGAGACAGATACACAGACAAACAGACAGAAACAGACAGACAGAAACACAGAGAGAAGAGAGAGACAGAGAGAGAGAGAGAGAGAGAGAGAGGAGAGAGAGAGAGAGACAGACAGACAGACAGACAGACAGACAGACAGACAGACAGACAGACAGACAGAAACAGAGAAAGACAGACAGACCAGACAGACAGAAACACAAGAACAGACAGACAGACGCACTTTCCTGTATATGATAACAATGAATCACAGAAACATTCTCTCCTTCTACTCTCCCCTCCCCCCCCCCCCCCTCCTCCTCTCCCATCTCACTCAGTGTCCCTTGAGTGGGCATCTCTGTCAACCTTCCCCACCCCACCCCACCCACCACCCTCCTTCTACACACACTGTTCCCACCATCCTGCCCACCAAACCTCTTCCCTTATCTCTCCCCTCACACCCCACACCCCCAACCCCGCCCCCCCCCCCCCCTCTCACTCCCACCCCCCCCTCCCCCCTCCTCCTCCACCCCCACCCTGCCCTCTTTCCGACCTTCTGACAGTAAAAGGAAAAACCTTGCTGTCGTTCATTTTCGTCATTACATCAGCAGTCTAACTTTCCCTTCGCCCTTAAGGCCAGGTGACAGGGACAAAGAGAGACAGAGAAGCAGAGGAGAGACAAGGAAGGACACAGACGGGACAGAGAAGACAGAAAAACAAAAACAACAACAATAATAATAATAATAATAATAATAATAATAATAATAATAATAATAATAATAATAATGATGATGATGATGAAATAGATAATAAATAATAATAATAATAATAATAAAATAATAATAATAATAATAATAATAATATAATAATAATAATAATAATAATAATAATAGTAATAAATGGAACTTATATAGCGCTATATCTTGCAAAGACAAATCAAAGCGCATAGAAAGAAGAAAACAAGTAAAGGATAGAGAAGTAAAGGACAGAGAAGACAGAAAACAAGTATAGGACAGAGAAGTAAAGGACAGAGAAGACAGAAAACAAGTAAAGGACAGAGAAGACAGAAAACAAGTAAAGGATAGAGAAGTAAAGGACAGAGAAGACAGAAAACAAGTAAAGGATAGAGAAGTAAAGGACAGAGAAGACAGAAAACAAGTAAAGGACAGAGAAGACAGAAAACACGTATAGGACAGAGAAGAAAAGGACAGAGAAGACAGAAAACAAGTATAGGACAGAGAAGTAAAGGACAGAGAAGACAGAAAACAAGTAAAGGACAGAGAAGACAGAAAACACGTATAGGACAGAGAAGAAAAGGACAGAGAAGACACAAAACAAGTATAGGACAGAGAAGTAAAGGACAGAGAAGACAGAAAAACAAGTATAGGACAGAGAAGTAAAGGACAGAGAAGACAGAAAACACGTATAGGACAGAGAAGAAAAGGACAGAGAAGACAGAAAACTAGTATAGGACAGAGAAGACAGAAAACAAGTATAGGACAGAGAAGATAGAAAAACAAATAAAGGGCAGAGAAGACAGAAAACTAGTATAGGACAGAGAAGACAGAAAACAAGTATAGGACAGAGAAGATAGAAAAACAAATAAAGGGCAGAGAAGACAGAAAACTAGTATAGGACAGAGAAGACAGAAAACAAGTAAAGGACAGAGAAGACAGAAAACAAGAAAAGGACAGAAAAGTAAAGGACAGAGAAGACAGAAAACAAGTAAAGGACAGAGAAGTAAAGGACAGAGAAGACAGAAAACAATAAAGAACAGAGAAGACAGAAAACAAGTAAAGGACAGAGAAGTATAGGACAGAGAAGACAGAAAACAATAACGAACAGAGAAGACAGAAAACAATAAAGGACAGAGAAGTAAAGGACAGAGAAGACAGAAGACAAGTAAAGGACAGAGAAGACAGAAAACAAGTAAAGGACAGAGAAGACAGAAAACAAGTAAAGGACAGAGAAGACAGAAAACAAGTAAAGGACTAATAATAGTGTGGTCCTTCCTCCACATGGTGGTCAGGCTTAATGATTGTGGGCTTTGTGGTTGGCTCAGCTATAAACAACGAGCGCTGAAGTGG
>CM054147.1:45194567-45204567 GCA_028751875.1 Rapana venosa
AGAGAGAGAGATATGGGGTGGGGGGGGGGGGGGGGGGGTAGCTACAACCCCTATTCATATGATATTACAAATGAGACAGAGACAGAGAGAGAGAGACAGAGAGGAAAATTGAGAGAGAGAACTCTGAACTTTGAACATTTTAATTGTACTTTGGCCTTGGGCCACAATACAAGTAAAGGGGACAAAGTGGAACATGAATATTTAAATGAACTATTCCCTATAATGATACTGTCTAGTGATGCAGCACATTCCTCAAACACATAAGTGACATAACACACAACTAAGAGCATCATCGATATCATCATCTTCAACACAGAGTATCATCATTATAGGTGATTACATTCAATACAATCGTCATAATAATAATCATTATCTTCATCTTTATTATTGTTTACAATAAACCTTAACATTTATGCAAGTAACATCTTGTCATTTTAGTTTACATCATATAAGCACGTTACTTTCCATCATTACTTGTTTTGGTAATGCAATGTTGCACACGCATGCTCACGTGCGCGCGCGCGCACACACACACACTCACGCGCACGCGCGCATGCATGCACGCACTCACGCACGCGCGTGCGCGCGCACACACACACACACACACAACACACAAACACACACAACTAACACATAAGCACACACACACACAAACACATAAGCACACCCACACCCCCACAGCCCCCCCCCCCCCCCTACCACCACCACCCCCCAACCCCCCACCCCCACACACACATTTCATTTTCAGCATTTCAGAAGCAGTAATTGTCCACAATACATCAATACATCCAAAATAAGTTGTCAAAGCACATAAAAAAGGATGATCAAATTCCAGTCAACTGGTTTTTTCCTTCTGTTCACTGCATAGAAAATGTACCTGGAGACACTGTGCATCTGTTTGTTATTAGATGCTTGTAATATCACATGAATAGGGGTTGTAGCTAACCCCCCCCCCCCCCTCCCCCTCTCCCCGAAACTTAGTTCTTAAGTCAGCATATGTGGGACACACAAAAAGAAAATGTTCTTCATTTTCCTTTGCTGACTTGCAGAATGGACAGGATTTCTTCTGGGGAATATTGCTAAATCGATGCACATTTGCATTAATGGGGAGAACATTAAACCTGGCCTGTGAAATGGCCACTCTGAAACAGTAGGTTTCCATGTCAGTCACATATTTTTCTTTTTCAAAAATTATCTTAAAGGATCTGTAATTGTTATATCTATTACGGTCTCTGATAGTGCCAGACCACTCTTGGATATACTGATCAAAAAGTCTCTGCTTCAATAACTTCAGAAACACTTTGACCTGAACAACACCTTGTTGCAACAAAACAAAACTAAATCCTGTCTCACATAGATTTTCCCTGATTTTTATACCCAACAATCTTTACCAGCTTTAATTCCAACATCATCTGATAAACTAGGCGTGGAAATCTTTCACTGCTCATTTGTAACAATCTAAACCAATAGCTTAGGACAGAAATACTAGAATTAACATAAAGAGGAAATCTTCCTAAATCATTTTGTTAGGAGTTCTGACTGGAACACCTAAAAATCTTTTACTAGCCATAGTATGACCTTTTTCTAAATGATGTAATTTGTTTAAACCCCATATTTCAGAGGCATACAGGAGAATTGGTTGAATTTTAACATCCAAAATCTTTTAAAAAATGTTTTGGCGGTCATTTCCTTATATTTTTTAAAAGCCCTTTTCAGCTGAACAACTGCTTTTTTTTTACCCTTAGATACCAAAGTTCTGCACCTCTTTTCATGCGTATCATTGTAGTGAAATGGAATTCTAAATAACAATAGCTATTCACAACATCTAGTTTCTTACCATTAAAAAACCATTGTTCATGTTGTCCTAAATACCCCCCTTTTCTAAATACCATAATTTTTGTTTTTTCAGTGTTCACATTCAATTTCATGTCATTGCAACAGTTATACAGGATATTCAGTTGGTTTTGTAAGCCATGAACTGAAGTAGAAAGTAAACCCACATCATCCGCAAAAAGTAATATAAACAATACCATAATATGTGGCAAAACTTGAATACTGTATCTTCCATTAATATTTATATAACTAGCAAGCTGATTAATAAAAACAGAAAATAATGTAGGACTTAAAACACATCCTTGTCGTACCCCAACTGGGCACTCAAAAAACCCAGTAAGTTCACAGTTCGCACACACACATGACACCAAGGAAGAATATATTGCTTTCAATGAGGCCAAAAATGGTCCATTCACACCTTGTTTTTTCAAGCATTCAAGAAGTTTGTCATGATGTACTGAATCAAACGCTTTTTTTAAATCAACAAAAACTACATATAATTTTCTTCGATTCTTTGACATACATTTTTGAATGATAGCATATACATTAAATATCTGATCTACTGTTAAATATCCTCTGCGGAAACCTACCTGACTCTCAGAAATCATATTGTTGTCATCTAATCAGTTATAAAATCGTGTATTTAATATTGTTGTAAAACATTTTGAAATGGTACTTAATAATGACACTCCTCTGTAATTATCTACATTTTCAGGGTCTCTCTTGTTTGTAAATGGGTATTATTATAGCTTTTGACCAGTCTTTTGGATAAACACCTAAACTGAAAATGGTGTTAAAGAATTTAAACAAAAACTCAAGTACAACTTTGCCTCAATTTTTTAGCATTTCACATGATATATTGTCAATCCTACTGGCTTTTCCTATTTTAAGCTTTGATATTGCTTGTACTACTTCTGTTTCACAAATTTCTTCATTCAAAGTGTGTTCCTCTCCTTCCTTTTAATCAACATTTATATGATTTCCTTCTGAAATACATTTTTGAAATGATTATACCAGTCATCACTACTAATAGAGTTGTTAGTCACTACACGGTTTCCACATCCCATGCTTCTTACCTCTTTCCAAAAATGGGAAGAATCAGAAATGCTATTCGCCAAGGATTCTGCTTTCATTCTTCTATATCTTTAGCCACCGTTTATATAATTTCCTTTTCTCAACATAGATTAGTCTGTCCTCTTCATTTCTTTTTTTTTCTGAAATGGTTTAATTTTGATCTGCTTTCTTTCTTTGCAACCTCACATTCATCATCAAACCATTCACATTTTCTAATGCTGTGCTGTGATGTTTTTTTTTACATGCATACACTAGCCTCTTGTAAAGTTTTAACAAATATATGTAAAGCCTCTTCTATATTGTTTTCAATAGTATTTATGGTCATTGCAACTTTCTTCTGCATATTAGTGCTGTTCAATGCCTTCAAAAAGTCATCCTTCTTACTTTCATTCCATACTAGTTTCTCATAAGAAACTATCTTTTTAGAATTCTTATTGCATAGGTTTTCTGGTATACTGTTAGTGGCTTCTATCTTAATACAAACAGGAAGATGGTCTGACTCTGTTAAGTTTTCCACACCTAAAGAAAGTATTTTAACAGATTTCACTTGTTCCAAAAATGCAATGAAGTAGTCAACTGTACTTGAACTTGAAGATGCTATAAACGTATAACTATCATCAAATTCTGAACCCCAGAGCCCATTTAGAATAACACAATCAAACATATTACACAACTCAATTAACTGGTTACTAAATACATTTGTCTCTGTATCCTGTGATTTCCTGGGAATTTGGGAATTAGAAAAAGAATGCAAATTATCAAAATCGTCAAAATCATCCCCAGCATTGTAATTGTAATGAGCAGTTTGAGCATTGAAATCCCCCATTAGCATCAGATTGAAGTCATCATATGAACTTTGGAGCTCTAGTAAACATTGTTCCAGGTCTTCCATACCATACACTCCTTGTATGGTTTTCCAAAACACAGAACCAAATGGAGGAATATATGTACAAACCAATCTTTGTTCGTACCCAAACAAATCTCTGTGCAATTTTACAACTAGAGTATTTTCAGTATCAACCTCAATTTTTTCCACAAAAGTATCCAAGGATTTTCTGACTAAAAGAATTACCCCTCCCGAATACCTTCCCTAGTGTAGCCTTTGAAAAGAACATTAAATAATCGCTAAAAAGGAGGAAATCAAAATTAGCTGCAACAAAAGTTTCTGTTAAGCAAACGATATAATAGTTTAGCAAAAAACAATGAAATCTCTGTTGTCAATTTTAGGCAACAGACCATTAACATTATGATTTAGAAAATTAATTCCAGAAATATTTACCCATTGGTCAGACTGCACTACCTTTAACCCCTTTGCAGTTCTAGAAATATTCTTCTGCCTCTGACTGTGAGATTCTGTGGCCGGCCGAGTCCCTATTTTGCCCTGACTGGGCTATCCTCAATTTTAGATTTTGCCTTTGTCTCTGGTGTTAAATCTCTGCCACTTTCCCTATCACCAGAGTGAAATCTGTTAAAGGAGTCAGTGATGCTGCTTTGGCTACCAGACCTTGCTAGCACTTTACGGCAGCTTTGCTTACCAGTGACCACTTGAGAAGCAGCACGCCTGGGCCGTAAGGCCTGCTTTGAGCTCAGAGACTGTCTGGTCTGCCTGCCTCTCTGTCCTTGTGGTGGGTCACTGCTCTGTGGGTTCACTGGCTCCCCTGCAATATTTGTATCATCTTTCTTGTTAAGTCTTTTGTTACTGGTACATAGTTTACCCTGTTTGTGACTGTCTCTACTTTCTACTTTGTTGTCAGTGTACTCGTCAACATCTGTCTTGTCAGTCGCTGATTCAGTCATGTCTGGTTCTGTCATTAGAGTTCTGATGTTACCAGTTGTAATATTATGGTCAGTCATTTCATAGTCTTTGTTTTCTCTTCTGTCTGTTTCATCACTGACAGCTTTGTCAGATTTGTCACCATTATCCAGAATTCTGTCAGATACATCATCATCATCTGTCTCCTCAGTATCAATATTACTAATATCCCGTTCGTCAGTGTCCTCAGGACTTTCATCAGTCCTCTGTCTGGTAACATCTTCAGAATTACTACAAAACTGCCTACAACCATTCAGTGGGTCATGATTTTTAGACTCTCTTTTGTCACAGTTGTTCCTGTCATGTTCAACTGTCAAATTTTGTCTTTTATTTTTCACATGTCTGTGGTCACAAGAAACTGAGTTTTGTCTGAGGTTTTTATTTTCTCTTTCACAAAAACACTTCTTTCTGGCTCAGCTTGCCTTCTGTGAGTCACTGCCTCCCTGTAGAGACGGGGACCTGGCACAACTGGTACAACACTGCCCCTTCTCCTGTCGTGAAGACCAGTCTTCTGCTGTGGTCGTCTACTGTCTTCCCTGGTGACAGCGTTGTAGTGGTTGGTTGGCTGCCCTCTGCTTGCCGTCTCCTGTTGAGCCGCATGTTGCTGAGGTGATTCACCAGTTCTCTGCCAGGACCTGTTGTGCACTCGTGACTGGTGATTGTCACGATGCTGGTCCTCTTGGGCACGTAGGGGACTGTAGTGATGCTGAGCCCTCTGCTTCCAAGGCTGATGACGGTCTGGAAACACAGGACCTGCACTCCTGTTGTAAGCTCCACGTCCCCTGTCCTGGATTGGGGGCCACTTCTCTTCTTGGTAGTGAGGTTGATGTTGTAGCGACCCCTGGGATCATCACGCCAATGACTGGGGTGATGTCCATCTCTCACTTGCAGCTTTCGTGATGAAAATATGCGATTTTGCCCTGGACTCGATGAAAGTCTATCATTTCTCTTTGATGTGATGTGAGGTCAGCTGACACCTTGATGCCACTCCTCCTGAGATTGTCACGGAGCTCCTTTCTCCCATCACAGCCATCTTATTGGCCCATCGGCAGAAATGAACAATGATGGGTCATGGTTCACTTCTCCATGCATGTGGTTTGCCAATCCGATATGCTTGTGCAATGTCTTCTTGGTGCCAGTCCAGGTATGGGGCATGGTCATTTAGAATGTCAATCGCATACTGAGTTATTGTCTACTCTGTTTCTCCTTCAAGTTCTTCAACATTTATTAACTTTATGTTGTTCACCTTTGCATTTTGCTCATTTGATTCCAATTTTTTCTCCAATGTTTACAGCCTGTCAAATAAGATTTGCTTGTCTTGTTGTAGTTCATGAATATCTTCCTTGTTTTGTGTCACACACTCTTTTAGTGCAATGATTTCTTCAAAGAAATGAGAGATTCTCCCATTTAGTGCTGTAAGCTTTTCTTCAATGCTGGTCTTTATCCCATTTGAGTGCACGAGAAGTCCTTGCTGGATCTGAGTTTTTTTCTGGATATTTTTTTTTTTACAGTACATGAGCACCAAACATGAGAGCAGGAACAAAATTACCAGCTAGTATTATACTTGTGACAGCAGCTTGCAGTGCGAGTTCATCCCAGCTATCCTCTGCACTGTGCATTATGCATAGGAGGTTTCCCTGCATTTTGGCTAGAATTTGAGACGAGATCAAAAACGCTTTTCTACATATCCTTTGTAATTAACAAAAATGTTAATTTTGGCATTATTACTGACCTCTTTTGTAACTTGATGACATGTTCGTCTACACCAGTCCTTCATCAACACTGTTGCAAAAATTCACCACACTACATGAACCAAAACAGTCACTTTTCATGCATAATGCGGAGCAGTCTTACCCCACGTCCTTCCCTACACACAACCCTCCCAAAGCCCCCAGGAGAGAGAGAGAGAGAGAGAGAGAGTATGTGTGCACTTAGCATGGGTGTGTACATTCCTAAGTGCCTATTGTTGCTGTTGTTGTTTCCTTAGTTTTAGTTTAATTTAATTTAATTGACTAATAATAGTAACTTGTTATATTTGGGTTCGGGATACCTCATATCAGTGGTCAGAGCACTAGCTTTCCCCAAGCTAAGGATAAGCAGCATTGAGCGTGCCTGCCTAGTGTATGGGCGACTGTTTGTACGCCTTGGCTTTAGTACAGTTCCCCCAGTTCACCCAGCTGTAAATGAATTCCTGCCCTCTTTAGGGACAGGGAAGTAAGCAGCGAGGGAGAGGAGATGGGCACCACCCTCAAGTGCTGGTCCATCTTTAGAAAAGCTAAGTTTTCTAACACCTCGCTGCCCTCAGATGGCGTAGGTTTACCATTACATCCGACTTTACCAAATTATGGTATTTGACTTTACCCCCAAAATGTTCAAAGTTTCTTTTAAAAAAAAACACAACTGCCTGTCTTAGTTAATAGCTGTTAACCTAGATATAGTACAACTTGTTAACCTAGATATAGTAAAACTTGTTAACCTAGATATAGTAAAACTTGTTAACCCAGATAAAGTACAACTTGCTAACCTAGATATAGTACAACTTGTTAGCCTAGATACAGTAAAAACAACATTTCATATTGTTTTTGTTACTTTGACACATCCTGCAGCACTGCCCTGCCCTGCCCTGCCTTCAACACTCTGAGACACCAGACGTGGCCCAGCCCAGTAGAGCTCTGACAGGAAAAACTGTGGGGACCGGCAGGGTCACTACCACAGACTGCAGACTTTGTCATCCAGACCAGACTAAACATTTAGCATGGCCAGGGAACTAAGAAGAAGAAGAAGAAGAAGAAGGAGGAGGAGGAGGAGGAGGAGGAGAGGGAAGAGGAGAGGGAGGAGGAGGAGAAGAAGAAGAAGAAGAAGAAGAGGAGGAGGAGGAGGAGAAGAAGAAGAAGAAGAAGAAGAAGAAGAAGTTGTTTTGATGCGTTTTCAGAGCCTCAAGGGCTGTTGAGGAGGAGGAGGAGAAGAAGGAGGAGGAGGAGGCGGAGGAGGAGGAGAAGAAGAAGAAGAAGGAGAAGAAGGAGGAGGAAGAAGAAGACGAGGAGGGGGACGAGAAGAAGAAGAAGAAGACGAAGTTGCTTTGATGCGTTTGCAGAGCCTCAAGGGCTGCTGATTATTATCCAAGCATGAAGAATGCAAGGAAACTTTATATTACTTCACACTGTATCCCCGGTGGGGATGCTGGGAGCCTGTCAGTATAAATAGCATCCCCACCTTTTGGAGACAAGCATTCTGTGTGTCTTGTAGTCGATGATGTCTGGGTTTCCGGTGTCATTATTAATATTCATGAGCTACTTGTGGGGGATAGTTTCTATGTATTCACTCGTATTCATGTGTGTCTTGTGTTTACGGTGTCATTAATATTCATGAGCAGCTTAGGAGATAGCTTGCATGTGTTCACTAATGTTCAGCTGTTTGTCAGTCCTTCGGATGAGACTATAAACCGAGGCCCCGTGTGCGAACGCATGCAGAACATCTTGCGCGCACGTTAAATCCTGTTCCGCTTTTCGAAAGAGTAGGCCACTGTGTGCCCGTTGGAACAGATGACAAAATTTACAAAACTGCATACACACGGGGACTGGATGTAAACAAGCACATGAGTGCTTATTCCATTATCCTCCATATATAAAAAATGACATCTAAGTGCTTTGATTTGTTGTTTTACAAGATTCAGCGCTATATAAATTCCATACATTATTATTTGTATTATTATTATTATTATGTATGCATGCATGCATGCATGCATGCATGCATGCATGCATGTATGTATGTATGTATGTATGTATGTATGTATGTATGTATGTATGTATGTATGTGGACGGATAGCTCAGTGGTCAGAGCACTCGCTTTCCCCAAGCTAAAGTTAATTAAGCTATAATGAGCGTGGTTACCAAGTGGATGGGTGACCGTTTGTGCGCCTTGGCTTCAGCACAGTCCCCCATTTCACCCAGCTGTAAATGGGTACCTGCCTCTTTAGGGACAGGGAAGATAAAGCAGCGAGGGAGAGGAGATGGATTCCGCCCTCAATATGCTGACCCCTGGAGAAGCTGAGGTTTCTGATGCCTCGCTCCCAAACGACTGCACAGGTTATGGGAGCACTTTACCTACGTATGTATGTATACATGGATGGATGGATTCATCTCTCTCTCTCTCTCTCTCTCTCTCTCTCTCTCTCTCTCTCTCTCTCTCTCTCTCTCTCTCTCCTCTCTCTCCCTCCCTCTCTCTCTCTCTCTCTCCCCACCACCACCATCATTACCACCACCACCACCACCATCTTTCCAATTCTCCACGTTTTATCCCTAATTACCACTGGGTAGCTTCTCCCTCTTGCTTAATTATACACACCATCATGCACTCCCCCTCCCCCTTCCCCTTTCCCACCATCCCTCCTCCTGATCCACCACCACCACCACCACCCACCTTCCTCCCTCACCCACCCCCTCCATCTCTGGTTCCTCACCCCTCCCTGACCTTATTCTTCCCAAGAAGAACCAAACATCTTTATCATCTTCCTCCCTACCCCCCCACCCCACCCCACCCCACCCCCACCCCACACACACACACACACACACACACGCACCGAGCCACCCCCCCCCCCCCCCCACCCCTCACCCCATCCTGCCAGCCCCTAATAAGAGAATAAACTGGATTAGGGCCATACTCAGAGCACAGGACAGAAGAAAATGAAGCACTGGGTGTGGTGTCGCTAAGTGGCGGTTTGTCCTAAACTGGTCAGACTTGCCAAGAGGTAAGAACTGTTCCTTCCTTCCAGGTCTGGAATTTGTGTATGTGTGTGTGTTTTTTTTGTTTTTGTTTTTGTTTCTTGTTTAATGTCCATTCACTACTTGGTGATAAGGACACACCCGCATTCAAACCAACATATCTCTCCTCTCTCTCTCTCTTCTCTCTCTCTCTCTCTCTCCTCTCTCTCCTCTCTCACTCTCTCTCTCTCTCTCTCTCTCTCTCTCTCTCTCTCTCTCTCTCTTTAATGTACGTATATTTATATACTCACAACTATCTACAGTAGAGGTCTTACTGGGGAAGAATATATAATCTCAGCAACTGATGTTATGAACTGCTGAGAGTCATATAAAACTTCTTGAACAGTGACATATTTTTTTTATGAATATCTATTCCTTTCCTTTTAAACAGGTCAGTTAGGATTGGGCAATCAAACAATAAGTGGTGGATTGAAAGAGATTGAGAACAGCAACATGTCACATTTTTAGAGTATTTGGTGTTCCATGCATGTAGCCTCATTTTATATATTAAAATGTCTAC
>CM054147.1:45209567-45364567 GCA_028751875.1 Rapana venosa
AGAGAGAGGACAATTCACATCACGTAAACAGACCAACTTGTAACGAACTTTACCATAACACAATTTTGGCTGAATTAAAATTAGTGTATCTTATCCATGTTTTGTAGAACTGAGTAATTTTTTATGTGAATGTTCCCTGGGCTTGCTTGCTCTACAGCCTGTTTCCATCAGTTAAAGACAATGTGCTTCTGATTGTGAGAGTCATGGTGTGTGCTGATTGTCGTGAGTGCTCTGGCACTGACAGTTTGTGTGTGTGTATGACAAGGTGTGTGTGTGACAGGTGTGTGTGTGAATAGGTGTTGTTGTTGTGTTGACAAGGTGGTGTGTGTGACAAGTGTGTGTGTGTGACAAGGTGTGTTTTGTGTGTGTACAAGGTTGTGTGTGTGTGACAGTGTGTGTGTGTGAGTGTGGTGTGTGGACAAGGTGTGTGTGTGTGACAAGTGTGTGGGTGTGACAAGGTGTGTGTGTGTGACAAGGGTGTGTGTGACAAGGTGTGTGTGTGTGGACAAGGGTGTGTGTGTACAAGGTGTGTGTGTGTGTGTGACAAGGTGTGGTGTGGTGTTTTGTGTGACAAGGTGTGTGTGACAAGGTGTGTGTGTTGACAAGGTGTGTGTGTGTGTGACAAGGGTGTGTGACAAGGTGTGTGTGTGACAAGGTGTTGTGTGTGTGTGACAAGGTGTGTGTGACAAGGTGTGTGTGTGAAAAGGGTGTGTGTGTGGTGTGTGTGACAAGGTGTGTGTGTGGACAAGGTGTGTGTGTGGGTGTGTGTGTGACAAGGGTGTGTGTGTGGACAAGGTGTGTGTGTGTGTGACAAGGTGTGTGTGTGTGCAAGTGTGGTGTGTGAGTGTGTGTGTGTGTGTGTGTGTGTGTGTGTGTGTGTGTGTGTTGGGGGAGGCAGTCACACTAGAGCGCAGACTGTATTACTCGTCCCACCTGGGAATCGCTGTAATGCTCTTAAGTACATACTGGGTGGCAAGTTCGCGTGCGTGTACGGCTGTTTTTTGTTTGTTTTTTGTGGGTTGCTTTTTTTTAGTACCTCGCCATATAGGCAGCTATACTCCATGTTCAGAGGATTTTGTTTTTTTCTTTTCATGGAGAATACAGGTTGTTGTTATGCCAGGAGCGTGTCAGGATGAAGACAATCTCAACATTAACATGATTATTCCCCCTAGGCGGGGGTGCCTGGGGCCTGTCAGTAATAAATAGCATCCCCAACTTCTGGAAATTCTGTGCTAGGAATTCCCTCTTTTCTATCCCTCTCTTTGTTTCTGGAGTGTGTGTGGGTGTTTTTTTTCTCGTCTTCCTGTCACCTCCTTCTTGTCTGTTTTCTGCCTTCTTAGCTCATTCTCGGGCCTGGGTTGTGGGTTTTTTTTTCCCCCAGAAAGACTTAAAAGATAACAAATCACTTTCACACCACGCTGGGCCTGACTTGTCAAGCGCTTAACGGCAGCGCCAATGCATTTTCACTCACCTGAACAGACGACAATAGTTGCTGTCTGAGCGTTGGACGACGAAGAAGAATGTTACACGTCATAACACGATAACATTATGTAGGCCTTGGTCTTTCGCTTAGGTCAATATCCAAAGGAGTGGTGGTGGAGGGGGAGGGGGGGGGGGGAGACTCAATAGTGATGGTAATGAGCCAAGTTATTGATTCATATTTTGTGTGTGTGTGTGTGTTGTATTTTATACCACTTTAAGTCACGGCAGATTTCTCTCCATGAAATTCGGGCCGGCTCTTCCTGAGGAGAGCGCGTCGCCACAAGAGCAGCGCCACCCGATTCATAGTCGCCGCCTGTGAGGGCGGGATGGCCTAGCGGTTAGAGCGTTCAGCTGGCAATCTAAGTGCCCGGGTTCGAGCCACCACCGAGGCGCCCGTTCGAGGGGATTTTTCTCTCCCTGGAGTTAACATCAGTACTCCACTCACCCCCAAAAGTCCTTCCGATGAGACTATAAACCGAGGTCGAATGCGCGAACGCGCGCAGAACATCTGACGCATACTTAAAACCCGTTCCACCTTGTAGAAGTGTAGGCCAATGGTTGCTGGAAGGTATGGGTGACTTTTTTTTTAAATGGATGCACACTGGTATCGTGTTTACAAATCATCCCCAAGGTCAGAATGCGGTTACCTAAATGGTGACCATGTGCTATTGTGGCACGTGGTCCCAACAGCACTTGATCACAACAGCACTTGATCACAACAGCACATGGTCACAACAGCACATGGTCACAACAGCACATGGTCACAACAACAGCACTTGATCACAACAGCACGTGGTCACAACAGCACGCGGTCACAACAACAGCACGTGGTCACAACAACAGCATGTGGTCACAACAACAGCACATGGTCACAACAACAGCACGTGGTCACAACAACAGCACGTGGTCACAACAACAGCACGTGGTCACAACAACAGCACGTGGTCACAACAGCACGTGGTCACAACAACAGCACGTGGTCACAACAACAGCATGTGGTCACAACAGCACGTGGTCACAACAGCACATGGTCACAACAACAGCACGTGGTCACAACAGCACGTGGTCACAACTGCACATTGTCGCAACGACATGTAGCCGTTTACCCTCGTTTAAACAGCAGTGACTGGGATAAAGTACCATGTGTGCTCTGCTGTTCTAAGTCTGGAAAGCAAAATCTGTTATGAAGAAGAAGAAGAAGACAAAGAAGACAAAGAAGACAAAGAACAAGAAATTAATGGATGTGATGGTGATAGAGATGGTGATAGTGACACCACCAAACCAAAATGCTGGTGACGAGGACTACGACGACGATGATGATGATGACGACGATGATGATGATGATCACGACGACGACGACGACGACGATGATGATGATGATGACGACGACGACGACGACGACGACGATGATGACTATAATCATAATCAGGACGACGACGACGATGATTGATGATGATGATGATGATGATGGTGATGATGATGACGACGACGACGATGACGACGACGACGACGACGACGACTATCATCATAACCATATGATGATAGAGGAGAAGGAAGTTGGAGAAAACCAAAAGCTATAAGCAACTCCATGCGTTCATTCCCTTCATCAAAATCAGCAAAAACTATTTACCAGCTCTTCACATTGATTTGTTGTTATTGTTTTTCTTTTTAACTCTGGCTTGCTATCAGTAAAATCCCAGTGGGGTTTTCCAGCAGAGTTTTACGAATGTCCCAGGGGTAGTTTTCCAAATGTCCCAGCGGAGTTTTCCAAATGTTCCAGTGGAGTTTTCCAAATGTTCCAGTGGAGTTTTCCAAATGTTCCAGTGGAGTTTTCCAAATGTCCCAGTGGAGTTTTCCAAATGTCCCAATGGAGTTCTTTTTAATGTCTCAGTGGAGTTTTGTAAATGTTCCAGGGGATGGGATATCATGATAGAGTGATGCATTCGTGATCTGCTGACCCAGGTTCGAATCTCCTTCAAGAGGATATTTCCTCTGGAGTTAACAACAGTGCCGACTCCACTCTCCCCAAAAGTCCTTGGGATGAGACTATAAACCGAGATCCCGTGTGTGAACGCACGCAGAACATCTTGCGCACATGTTAAAACCCATTCCACTTTTCTGAAGAGTAGGCCATTGTGTGCCGGTGGGAACAGATGACAAAATTTACAAAACTACATACACACGGGGACTGGATATTAAAAAGCACATGAGTGCTTATTCAATCATCCTCAAAATAAAAGAATAAAATTTTAAAAAATTTTAAAATGTCCCAATGAGGTTTCCAATGCCCAAAGCAGCATTTTCAAAATGTCCCAAACGAAGCGGGATTTTTTCAGATGTCCCAGTGGAATTTACCAAATGTCCCAGTAGAGTTTTCCAAGCAACCCAATGGAAGTTTCCTAAATTTTCCCAATGGAACTTTCCATGCAGCATGAAGGGCCCTTTAGTGCAGACACACTACAGAAAGGACAACCAGCAAACTAATAGGCCCTGTATCACTAAGGGTGAACAGAGTAAAAGCGAGGTCATCAACAACAACTACAACCAGCCATGACTTGCATTATGGGTTAAATACTTGAGAACTGGTGCCATGGATTTTATGATATCTTTCCACAAGCACCCAATTGTGCAGAATATGCAGGACGGGGGGGGGGGGGGAGGGGGGGGGAGGAAGCCCTCGGCCTAGCACATAATATGATTTTTGCTATGGTTGAATGGTGATGACCTACAAACATGAAAGAACTTGAGGTCAAGTGTGTGATTTTTGTTATGGTCTGATGGCGGTGAACTGTTAGTACATAAAGTCATAAAAACATCTGAGGTTAAGAATAGGAACTCTTTTCCTCCCTTTTGTCACTCTTCCTAGATCCTCTGTGTGTGTGTGTGTGTGTGTGTGTGTGTGTGGTGCGCGCGCGCGCGTGTGTGTATACGTTTTTTACAAGCAAGTGTTTAATATCAGTTTAGTTTGCATAATTTGTGTGGTGGTGTGTGTGTTGTGTTTGCATGCATGCCTGCGTGCGTGTGTGTGTATGTGTTCACACATAAGAGTCTATGTGTGTTGCATGTATGCCTGAATGTGTATCCGTTTGCCTGCGTGCAGGCTGAGGCATAAGTGTGTGTGTGTGTGTGTGTGTGTGTGTGTGTGTGTGTGTGTGTGTGTGTGTGGTGTGTGTGTGTGTGTGTGTGTGTGTGTGTGTGTGTGTGACATAGAGAGTGAGAGTCAGTGAGAAAGAAAGAACGGCACAGTTCATTGTATTGTTTGTTATGTCGAGTCAAACTTTTATTTCCAGATGGTACATTGAAATAAGTAATGCGTTTCTTGCTTTCTTTATTCGTTTATTTCGAAGATAGTGAAATAAGGATTCGTGTGCTTTTTTTCCCATCCAGTCCCTGTATGTATGCAGTTTTTGTAAATTTTGTCATCCGTTCCCACCGGCATGCAATGGCCTACTCTTCCAAAAAGCGGAACGGGTTATAACGTGTGCGCAAGATGTTCTGTACGTATATTTGCTTTTTTCATCAAGCCATCTATCTATCAAGCGAAGGTAACTCATGACGAATGAAAAATGTAAGACTGGATGGCAGCTTAAGTAAGGAAAGGACCAATGCTCTAGAGATAATATTAAAAGCTGGTAAAGGACCCCGTATTTATTACGACGGAATTAATGATAAAACAGAAAAAATTCTCGACATTAAATGTTTTGTAAATTGGGAGAGACAGCTTTAACTTTCAATAGACTGACACAAGTATTAAAATTGACCCCCCCAAAATTAAAGACATTAAATTGAAATGGTTTCAAATAAATATCTGTTATAGAATATTCGTCACGAGCAAAATATTAAAGAACATGAATGTTACAGATAATGACAACTGCCATTTTTGTGACAAGGCAAAAAAAGACAGGATAAACCATTATTTAGGGGACGGTCAGTATGTCCAGTTTCTGGAAAGAACTTGAAGTGACTTTGAAACACAGTTGTCATCATTGCTAGAGACTGGACCTTAATGTGGAAATAGTGCTATTTGGCACTGATGCAATTACAAAAACTGATGAAGTGTTCTACTTGATACACATGTAATACTGTTAGCAAAGCTCTATGTTCACAAATATCGGCTTGGTAAAACAAAACCTAATGTTGGTATTTTTCTGAATGAACTAAAATACAAAATTAATATGAAAATGGAAAAGTTGGAGCACTGCAAACAAATGCAGTTGACTGATTTTCAGAAAAAATTGTTTCAGTACATAAACTTAGTAGAAAGCTGAGTACTATATCAAAATAGTAAAATTCTGTATGTAATCTATAAATCTTGTCTTGACAACGAAAATGATGATTGATTCTTTTTGTACTTCGTGTAGCTAGTAGCCTGGTACGTCTGTAAAATGGAAATGATGAAATGTTGTCTTGATGAAAAGTCAGTTTGTTTTGAAATGCATGTGTGTGCCAATCAAAAAGATTTAAAACTTACACACACACACACACACACACACACACACACACACACGGGAAATGCGTCTTTTTTTATATACTGTTTTAGACTCTGAGGCTAATAAAAGATGGTTTGTTTTTTTTAAAAGGGGGGGGGGGGGGGAAGGTGACTCATGAGTCATGACTGTGCGAGTCACGTGCTGATGCAACTATATTTTATGGGGGCCATGATGTCATTGCAGAAAAACATGGAAAATAATATTGAGTGCGGTGGATTCCTTTGTCGCACATTGCTTCCCCTTGATTTAAAATTGTATTTTTGTAACCCCCCACCCCACCCCTTCCCTTTTTTGTTTTTCTCTGCGTTCTCCTTTTACATTATTTATGACGTTTTTGTGTCTATGTTACATTGTGCAATTGTCTGTGTATAGCGGTTCTAAATAATACAATGTTGCTTTCTTCTTCCTGTTTATGCTAGGGGGATTTTTTGTTTTGTTTGTTGTTGCTGTTTTTAATCAACAGCAGCCCTAAATGTGGGAAATGTTATTTTTTTACGGGGTTCTATCAATATTGTTTGTTTTGTATTATATTATGAACTCTCTCTCTCTCTCTCTCTCTCTCTCTCTCTCTCTCTCTCTCTCTCTCTCTCTCTCTCTCTCTCTGTCTGTCTGTCTGTCTGTCTGTCTGTCTGAACTTCCTGCTATATCCTATCCATTCGGTCTATTCAATTATTTACCCCTAACCAATACATCTGTGTTACTATTACCGTTTGAGTCATCTAAGGAGGCGTCTCTGTGTCTGATATCTATACTGTGTGTATAAATGATTTCCTTTCATTAGACATTATATATAAAAAAAAACAAAAACAAAAAGGGTTGAAATCAATAATGATGCATGTATACTGATTTGAGTATGTTTGGTCATATCCTTTCTTCTATTTTTCTTTTCTTTGGATCATAGCTTGAATGTTATCATTGTAGTCTCTGGTGGGGGCAAGGCTGGGATGAAAATAATGTAAAAGCTTTTCTGTCACCCTTGAAAATATGATTTACTCTCTCTTTTCTCCCCCCCCCCCCCCCCCCTCTCTTTTTCTCTGTCTGTCTGTCTTTCCTTTTCTCTGTCCCGCCGTTTTCCTCTCTGCGTCTTTCTCTCCTTGGGCCGCCGCCTCTTTCTGCCTCAGCTGCCAGCTGGTCCATGGCTTCTCTCTTGTCACGGCGTGCGAGTCTCTTCACTTTCCTGTGTGCCTCTCTGTACAACTCTTCCTGCCTCTCTCGTAGCCATGGAGACTTTACTTGCAGAAGTCTCTTCTTGGTCTCTCTTCTTTCTTTGATGGAATCGAGGGTCTCTTGTTGGATCCAGTCATTGTTAAAAGTCCTTCGGATTAGACTATAAACGGAGATCCCGTGTGTGAACGCACTCAGAACATTTTGTGCACATGTTAAAACCCATTCCACTTTTCTGAAGAGTAGGCCATTGTGTGCCGGTGGGAACAGATGACAAAATTTACAAAACTGCATACACACGGGGACTGGATGTTAAAAAGCACATGAGTGCTTATTCAATTATCCTCAAAATAAAAGAATAAAATAAATATATTTTTTAAAATGTTCCATTGAGGTTTTCCAATGCCCAAAGTAGCCATTCAAAATGTCCCAAACGAAGTGGCATTTTTTCAGATGTCCCAGTGGAATTTACCAAATGTCCCAGTAGAGTTTTCCAAGCAACCCAATGGAAGTTTCCTAAATTTTCCCAATGGAACTTTCCATGCAGCATGAAGGGCCCTTTAGTGCAGACACACTACAGAGAGGACAACCAGCAAACTAATAGGCCCTGTATCACTAAAGGTGAACTGGGTAAAAGCGAGGTCATCAACAACAACTACAACCAGCCATGACTTGCATTATAGGTTAAATACTTGAGAACTGGTGCATGGGTTTTATGATATCTTTCCACAAGCACCCAAGAGTGCAGAATATGCAGGAAGGGGGGGAGGGGGTAAGCCGAGGGGGGGGGGGGGGGGGGGGGGGGGGGGGGGGAAGCCCTCGGCCTAGCACATAATATGTTTTTTGCTATGGTTGAATGGTGATGACCTACAAACATGAAAGAACTTGAGGTCAAGTGTGTGATTTTTGTTATGGTCTGATGGCGGTGAACTGTTAGTACATAAAGTCATAAAAACATCTGAGGTTAAGAATAGGAACTCTTTTCCTCCCTTTTGTCACTCTTCCTAGATCCTGTGTGTGTGTGTGTGTGCGCGCGCGCGCGCGTGTGTGTATACGTTTTTACAAGCAAGTGTTTAATATCAGTTTAGTTTGCATAATTTGTGTGTGTGTGTGTGTGTTTGTGTTTGCATGCATGCCTGCGTGCGTGTGTGTGTATGTGTTCACACATAAGTGTCTATGTGTGTGCATGTATGCCTGAATGTGTATCCGTTTGCCTGCGTGCAGGCTGAGGCATAAGGTGTGTGTGTGTGTGTGTGTGTGTGTGTGTGTGTGTGTGTGTGTGTGTGACATAGAGAGTGAGAGTCAGTGAGAAAGAAAGAACGGCACAGTTCATTGTATTGTTTGTTATGTCGAGTCAAACTTTTATTTCCAGATGGTACATTGAAATAAGTAATGCGTTTCTTTCTTTCTTTATTCATTTATTTCGAAGATAGTGAAATAAGGATTCGTGTGCTTTTTTTCCCATCCAGTCCCTGTATGTATGCAGTTTTTGTAAATTTTGTCATCCGTTCCCACCGGCATGCAATGGCCTACTCTTCCAAAAAGCGGAACGGGTTATAACGTGTGCGCAAGATGTTCTGTACGTATATTTGCTTTTTTCATCAAGCCATCTATCTATCAAGCGAAGGTAACTCATGACGAATGAAAAATGTAAGACTGGATGGCAGCTTAAGTAAGGAAAGGACCAATGCTCTAGAGATAATATTAAAAGCTGGTAAAGGACCCCGTATTTATTACGACGGAATTAATGATAAAACAGAAAAATTTCTCGACATTAAATGTTTTGTAAATTGGGAGAGACAGCTTTAACTTTCAATAGACTGACACAAGTATTAAAATTGACCCCCCAAAAAATTAAAGACATTAAATTGAAATGGTTTCAAATAAATATCTGTTATAGAATATTCGTCACGAACAAAATATTAAAGAACATGAATGTTACAGATAATGACAACTGCCATTTTTGTGACAAGGCAAAAAAAGACAGGATAAACCATTATTTAGGGGACGGTCAGTATGTCCAGTTTCTGGAAAGAACTTGAAGTGATTTTGAAACACAGTTGTCATCATTGCTAGAGACTGGACCTTAATGTGGAAATAGTGCTATTTGGCACTGATGCAATTACAAAAACTGATGAAGTGTTCTACTTGATACACATGTAATACTGTTAGCAAAGTTCTATGTTCACAAATATCGGCTTGGTAAAACAAAACCTAATGTTGGTATTTTTCTGAATGAACTAAAATACAAAATTAATATGAAATGGAAAAGTTGGAGCACTGCAAACAAATGCAGTTGACTGATTTTCAGAAAAAAATTGTTTCAGTACATAAACTTAGTAGAAAGCTGAGTACTATATCAAAATAGTAAAATTCTGTATGTAATCTATAAATCTTGTCTTGACAACGAAAATGATGATTGATTCTTTTTGTACTTCGTGTAGCTAGTAGCCTGGTACGTCTGTAAAATGGAAATGATGAAATGTTGTCTTGATGAAAAGTCAGTTTGTTTTGAAATGCATGGGTGTGCCAATCAAAAAGATTTAAAACTTACACACACACACACACACACACACACACACACACACACACACCTTTTTTTATATACTGTTTTAGACTCTGAGGCTAATAAAAGATGTTATTTTTATTTTTTTTTAAAAAGGGGGGGGGGGGGGAAGGTGACTCATGAGTCATGACTGTGCGAGTCACGTGCTGATGCAACTATATTTTATGGGGGCCATGATGTCATTGCAGAAAAACATGGAAAATAATATTGAGTGGGGTGGATTCCTTTGTCGCACATTGCTTCCCCTTGATTTAAAATTGTATTTTTGTAACCCCCCACCCCACCCCTTCCCTTTTTTGTTTTTCTCTGCGTTCTCCTTTTACATTATTTATGACGTTTTTGTGTCTATGTTACATTGTGCAATTGTCTGTGTATAGCGGTTCTAAATAATACAATGTTGCTTTCTTCTTCCTGTTTATGCTAGGGGGATTTTTTGTTTTGTTTGTTGTTGTTTGTTTGTTGTGGCTGTTTTTAATCAACAGCAGCCCTAAATGTGGGAAATGTTATTTTTTTACGGGGTTCTATCAATATTGTTTGTTTTGTATTATATTTATGAACTCTCTCTCTCTCTCTCTCTCTCTCTCTCTCTCTCTCTCTCTCCTCTCTCTCTCTCTCTCTCTCTGTCTGTCTGTCTGTCTGTCTGTCTGAACTTCCTGCTATATCCTATCCATTTCGGTCTATTCAATTATTTACCCATAACCAATACATCTGTGTTACTATTACCGTTTGAGTCATCTAAGGAGGCGTCTCTTTGTCTGATATCTATACTGTGTGTATAAATGATTTCCTTTTATTAGGCATTATATTAAAAACAAAAGCAAAAACAAAAAGGTTGAAATCAATAATGATGCATGTATACTGATTTGAGTATGTTTGGTCATATCCTTTCTTCTTATTTTTCTTTTCTTTGGATCATAGCTTGGATGTTATCATTGTAGTCTCTGGTGGGGGCAAGGGCTGGATGAAAAATAATGTAAAAGCTTTTCTGTCACCCTTGAAAATATGATTTACTCTCTCTTTCTCCCCCCCCCCCCCCCCTCCTTTCTCTCTGTCTGTCTGTCTTTCTCTCTCTGTCTGCCTGTTTCTCTCTCTGTCTGTCTCTCTCTCTCTGCCTGTCTCTCTCTGTCTGCCTGTTTCTGTCTCTCTCTGTCTGTCTCTCTCTCTCTCTCTCTCTGGTACAGGAGACCTGAGAAGCAGCCTTACAGCATTTACACAGTTTACACAGGCGACTATTCCCCTCCGGGACTGGATGCTAAAAAAACACATGGATGCTTATTCGTTATTCTCGAAATAAAAGATTTTGATTTGATTTGATTTGACTAATAATACCTACTGGTTAACATAAGGTGAGTGCCTGCCTTTGGCTCTCCACTGTCTTGCCAAGTTATTATTAAATCCAAATTTGTGCTGACATAGTTTCCATGTATAATTTTCGCATTGCAGTTGCTTTTTTTTATGTGTGGCAGATTTTCAAAACAAAAATGCATGTTAAGCCCAATCAATGAATCTTGAGAGGCATGCTGAATGGCTGGTTAAGTCATTAACAGCAGTAAATTTTGTTCATTGCTTTTTTCCCCACTAAAAATTACAACAATCAATCATAGTTTACATTGTAGGCCTATTTGTTTCAGCTGTTAAACCATGATGTAGAACCCATGCCATAATGATTATTTGGGCTGTTGTTAATTGAGTTTTTGAACAATAATGTTAATGGTTTGCTTGACAAATTCGAAAATAATGATTTCATTATCTTTCTTCTGTCTCATGACTTTATCTGTTTAACGGAGACTTTCATTGCAAATAATTTATCTTCACCATTATTTCATGATTATGTCATCTTTACACTAAAAGCTAGAAAGTTATCACACCATGGAAGATATTCAGGGAGAATTATTGTTATGGTTAGAAAAAAATTTACAACATACATTGAGCAGGTTGCAGAAAAGAATGAACATGTTGTTGTTATCCAAGTTCACAAAGACTAGTTTTCAACTAACTACCATATTATGTTTGTCTGTACATACATTCTACCTCATGATTCTGTTCACTGGAAAGATCAGCATGATGGATTTGGTTTAGAAGTATTGGAACAAACTTTATTGGCTTTACAAGAGTTTAATGGCAGTTTTCATATCCTACTTACAGGTGATCTTAATGTAAGGACAGCCAATTGTAACTATTCCTTTGATGTTGATGATTATGACTTTCAAATACTAGATATTTCTAGCGCTATTCGTGAATTTTCTAGACAATCAGATGATCTTCAAATGACTACTTTTGGAAGCCAAATACTTGAGGTTTGTAATATGTTTGATCATGTCATTTTAAATGGTTTGTGTGAATATGATTTTGATGGCAGTTATACCTTTATTGCATGTTCGGGCGCAAGTACTGTAGACTATTTTATTGTTTCTTGTGAACTGCTTGCATTGATCAACATTACTGCAGTTGATATAAAAAATGTGTCAGAATCAGATCATCTGCCTGTTGTTATGAAAATGCAACAGAAAAATAACACAACTGGAGATTGTTATGAAACTAGAGAAATAGATGAAAGTACATCCCTTGTAGAAAAACTTAAACGGGATGATACAAAAAATGATGTTTTCACCAATGCACTAAGAAGTGAAAACAGCAGCACTAGAATGGTAGATGCTCTGAATTTGTTACACTTTGATGTAGATGGAGCTTTGTCAATATTTGTAGAATGTTTAACCGAAGCTAGCAAGTGTATGTATGTTAGACATCGTAAGGGTCAGAAAAAGTCATCGGAATGGTTTGATAGAGACTGTATCGAGGCAAAAAAGACAGTCAGACTACCTTAAAGCATTTTAGAAGGACCAGGCAAGAAGAGGACAGAATTAACTATGTCCATGCAAGGAAAATATACAAAAAGATACTTAAGGCAAAAAGACAGGAATTCAGGAAACTAAAAGCAGAAAGCTTAGTTAACAATATTTCCGATTCTCCAAATGTTTGGAGACAGTTAAAAAGTATGGGGTGTGGTACTAGAGCTAATTTCAAGAACACTATAGAAACACTTGATTGGGTAAATCATTTTAAGTTTGTTTTCCAAAGTAACAGAAGTACTAGCTATAATTACTGTCATAGTGATACACACTTATTATATATATTAGAGCAGGCAGATCATGAACTTAACCAAAGCATTTCAGAAGAGGAGCTAAAAAGAGCAATAGATAAACTAAAATCGGTAAGGCAAGTGGACTGGATGGCATAACTGCTGAAATGCTGAAGAATGGAGGCCAAGAGGTACACTGTTTTCTCATAAAACTATTCAATTCTATTTTCAACAAAGGTATTTATCCACAAGCCTGGGCAAAAGCTATCATAGTTCCAATCTTTAAGAAGGGAGATCCCAATAACGTGGACAATTACAGGGGAATCTCATTGTTGAGTATCCTGTCAAAGTGCTTCACATCTATACTAAACAGTAGGTTGTATTCTTGGCTAGAAAATAATAATAATAATAATAATAATAATAATAATAATAATAATAAATGGAATTTATATAGCGCTGTATCTTGCACAGACAAATCAAAGCCCTTGCACTCAACTCATTCTTACACAGTCATGCAACCAATAGCAAGTAATAGTTCTAACAAGTCCAAATGCACACACACACACACACCGCGCGCGCGCGCGCGCACACACACGTTATACACTTTGGCAGGGTGATGGAATTTTTGGCTGTTGAAAAGCAGGGATAGCTATGAAATGAAACAGGAGAGGAAATTCTTAGGTTTGAAACAAATATGTCTTGAGGCCAGATTTAAAAGAGTCACAAGAAGGCCTTTGGCGAAGACAGATAGGGAGGCCATTCCAAATCGATGGACCAGGAACAGAGAAAGAGCGACGGCCAACAGTGGACTGGTTGAATCTAGGTGTTTGTAAGCACAAGGAATCTGCAGCAGAGCGAAGGGAACGAGAAGGGGTGTACAGGTGGAGACATTCACAGAGGTAGGAAGGTGCTGTTTTGTGGAGACATTTGTAACAGGTAACCAAATGATATCTGAAAATCAGGCAGGCTTCAGGAAAACATACTCTACCGTTGATCAGATCTTTAATTTGCATGCAATTATCCTGAAGTACATGAACAAGAGAGGTCGAAAGTTATATGTTGCATTTATAGGTTTTAAAAAAGCTTTTGATTATGTCAGACATGATTTACTTATAGGGTGCATCAAAGATCAGGGAGTAAAGGGAAAGTTCCTTGCAGCAATGTCAGCAATATATCAAACTTTATATTCATGTATATGGGCAAACTGTGAATTGTCTGAATTTTTTGAATGCCCAATTGGTGTGAGACAAGGATGTGTGCTAAGCCCTACTCTGTTTTTTTATATTTATCAACCATTTATCTGAGACCATGGGTAAAAAAGGTAAACATGGAATACAACTAGTACCAGAAATCATGAAAATCTTTATTTTACTCTTTGCAGATGATGTGGCTCTTATTTCAACAACTCCTGGAGGTTTACAAAACCAATTGAATGTATTGAAATCGTGCTGTGATGATTTGCCATTAAATGTTCATTCTGATAAAAGTAAAGTATGGTCTTTATTTTCTTGGGAAAAAATGAACAGTGGGTTTAATAATTTCAAATTAGAAGTGGTAAATAAGTATTGCTATTTGGGGTTTAATTTTATGACAAAACTTAGTGCTAAGCTGGGCACAGATAATCTTGTGACCAAGGGAAAGAAAGCTGTTGTAGAACTAAGTAGGGTTTTTCATAAATATAAAGAAATTAATGCTGAAACATTTTTCAAGATCTTTGACACTAAAATACAGTCAATCTTACTATATTCATCAGAGATATGGGGGTTACATAAATTGTAACATATAGAGAAAGTACACATGATGGCTTGCAAGAGATTTTTGGGTGTACCATTGAAAACTCCAAATAAAATTATATATGGTGAGCTGGATCGATATCCTCTATACATCAATTCATGTATAAATACTCTTAGATATTGGTTTAAATTACTACAAATGAATTCTAACAGACTACCATATAATGCTTATCAAATGTTGCTTGACATGGATATATCTGGAAAGAACTGTCGGGTTTCTATGATTAGACAAATTTTATGTGATGGAGGATTCGGCTTTGTGTGGCTTCAACAGGGTGTTGGTGACATCAAGGTATTCTTACATCTGTTTAAGCAAAGACTAGTTGATATGTTTATCCAGGAATGGTATAGTACAATCAGAGACCGAGACAGATACAATAGCTACAGGTGTTTCAAAACAATATTTGTTAAAGAAGAATATATTCTACAATAAGATACCTACTGCTTTAGAGTTGCTGTGTCACAGGTGAGATCTAATGTTTTACCACTCAACAACAATGTACATCGATATAGTGCACAGAATCAGAAGAAACAATGTCATTTTGTAAACCGAAAGTTGAAGATGAAAAAAATTTCCTTTATGCATGTTTTGTGTATAATGATTTAAAAATTAATTTTTTATGGGATTGTGTTGATACACCTTTACACGATCTACTTAAAGCAGAAAACAGTAACAAAAATCACTGCCTGTATAGATATATATCTTCCATGCCATCAATAAGAGAAAAAGCTTGTTGTATTAAGATATTTGCATCTTCTTTCTTCTTCTTCTTTCTTTCATCTGCTGCTGGTGCCCTTCGGCGTCGCGGGGAGACACAGACGTCTGTCTGCAGCTAGGCGGGAGGCTTGATGTAGTGACAGGTCATGGGCTCGCAGGGTGTCAGCCACGGAGTTGCTCCATCGTCTCCTTTTTCAGGATATTTGCATCACAAACGAAAATACGGTTATCGTTTTGTTATGATTTTGAGAAACTATATGTATATTGGTTTTTTCTAGACATAAGGAAGGTATACTTAGATCAAGATAGTGAATTGTGTTTGATACATATGTATTTTTTATGCATATGTGCATTGTCTTCATTATTTCTTTCACTGACACTGAGCTTGGTATTGTGTATTTTACTGGGTTTTTGCCCACTCTGTGGCATTGTCAATTTCTCCTACGCCAACCATGTATTATGGCCTAAGGCCGAGTTACATTAAATTTCTGAATTCTGAGTTCTCTCTCTCTCACCCCCCCCCCCCCCCCCCCTCTCTCTCTCTCTCTCTCTCTCTCTCTCTCAAGTACTGGTAGGGATCACGTAGTCCTTTGACATGATCTGTACAATGATAACACAGAATTGTTCCTTTCAGTCTCAGCAATAAGGACACAGCAAAGTCATTGAGAACCAAAAAAAATATATACAGGTGGTGTATCCTAAAGTGGGTTTTGTCCTAAAGTGGACAGGCTCAATGGAGATCTATAAGAACTGCTCCTCTGGTCTGGAAACTTCCCGTGGAAACTGACCTTCTCCTTTCCCTCACCAGGAGGGCTGCCAGTGCACAGACTGCAAATCGCGAGACAAACGATTCCAAAAATGACAGTCGCTATTACCTTTGTTAGCCTGCAAAATTAATTTGGTACAACAACAACAACAGATTTTCTTAGGAAGGTCAGGGAGTGCTCGTTTTACATTGGTAGTCAGGACAGAATTGTTATTTCTCTAATGTCTTTTTACTGCCCATTATTTTGAGTCCTGTTTTCAAGTGTGTGGATAAAAAAAGAGATGTGCTAAGCAGTTTCAGAATAATGTCAAGTTATGTCTGAACAGGGCTTGAGCAGTTGAACGTCTTCATCCAGTTAAGGACAAGGAAATCATATAAGGACACCAGAGAAGGGGGAAGATTGAGGTGGAAAGGACGGAGAACTGAAATGAAAAGAACATTATGGGAATGTTTATCCGGCCCACTTGTTTTCGACAGGGGCAGAGGAGGGAAGATAGTTCTCCCACCTACGCACGCCCTCTGCCCCCTACCATTTGTACCCCAAGCCTACAGGAACCATTTATAGATACAGTCTCTGTGTTAACACCATTTGGGGGGAGGGAGGGGGAGGGTAATAACCTTTAGAGCGCCAAGCACATATAACCTGACAGCCTAGATTCCAGCCACCACTGACACACCCATTCGAAAAGATTTTCCTCCTGGAGTTAGGATCAGTACTGACTCACTCCCTCGAAAGTCCTTCAGATTAGACTATAGACCGTGTGTGAATGCGCGCAGAACATCTTGCCCTCACGGTAAAATTCGTGCAGCTTTTGGGATGAGAAAACCATCATGTGCATATACAAAGGGATTGAGGGGGTATTTTTAAACGCACTGGTGTCGTGTTAAGAGTTATCCCCGAAGTCGGAATGCAGCTACCTTCATGGTGGGCAAAAATGGTCACATACACAATATTTCACCATTGGTGAACCTGGAGCTCTAACCCAGAAACAGGAAAAGAAAAATCAATAAACAACACCATTTCTCTTTTGATCTGATCCATACACACACACACACACACACACACACACACACACACACACACACACACACACACCTCTAGACTTGCAGGGACAGGGGAGATAATGTCACATGCTGCAGTCTCTACTGCGGTCAGCACCTCCACACCATGAACGCAAGGCAGTACACTGCAAATTGGCTTTGAAGCATTGACAGCCTACTCCTCCTCCACAGGCAGCTTACAGCCATCGTGAATCAGTTCCTGGCAGGTTTCCTCTCCCTGTGGCAGTGTAGTCCACACAGGTCTCCCTCCATCCATGATCCTGTTCTTTCTGCCAACCCAGAGTCCAGGGCAAGGAAGGTCTGGTGCTTTCACCAAACACTGTCCCCATAATGGTGTGACCACTTTGGTAAACAGCTCATAAGGTATGCTGCTGAAGCACACCAGAAGTGGATGGAATGTTTTCCAACTGCCGTCCTCCCTTTGTGATCATGCTTTTCCTGGGCTTCACTAACTCACTGGTCAAGCACAGCAAATATTGTTGAAGAGCGTCCATCATTGAGTCAGATATGGGCAGGGTAGCTGGTTGTTCCATCATGAGCAGGAGGGCATCAAAAACTTGTAGATTATTATGCAACCCATGGATTCCATGTGCTAGTATTGCCCCTTCCAGAGAGGAAGGACACATAGTCACACCCTGTGAATGCATGGAAGGCTGGAAAGGCTTTGGAGCATTTTGGACCAAGCTGAGTGGCAATTGTGTGGGCTGCTAGGTATTCAAAGTATTTTCCAACTCCAAGAGCAATCTACAGTTCATTAACTGCAGTTAACTGGACACAGGAAACAGGAAGTGCAACTACGTCAGTATCTGTTGTGCTCATCAAGACTCTTTGCAGGTCCTCTTTGACACAGTCATCCACGTGTAGCATTAGATGAGTATCTGCCAACTCATGGCTCCATGGTTCTACCCTGCTGGTGTCTTTGCAGGATAAGCACAGTGTCTTCTCGCAACTTGTACATGACAAAGAAAGCTTTGCCAGTTTCATAGAATCTGTGCTGAAGCCATAACCGTTCTTCCAGCACCAGAACCTCGCTTTTCCCATGTAACAGATTTCAAGCTGTCAGCCCTATAGACATAAAAAACAATCTAACTGGCACATTGTGTGTGGTAAGACAATGACATCTACATACTTCTGAAAGGAAATTGTCAGCTTTGGTGACAGACTTTGGATGAGAGCAGCACCATCAACAAGCTTGGTGTCTACTTTTGGAGCACTGTCAGGAATAAGGACAAAGACTATTTCATGAATGATCTTTTGTGCAAAGTCTGAAGGAGTCTTTCACTGCTTCCAGTGACATCATCCAGTGCCTCATTAGGAACGGATGTAAAGTCGTCAGCAACTGCAACAAAGTCGACATCAACTGCTGAAGGGATCTCATCAGAAAGTGAAGCAGAACAAGTATTAGGAAAGCACTGTTTCTGGGCTTGGTGGAAGGAGATCAGATCAGCTTTGGTTCCTGATCTCAACTGACCAAGTTTTGAAAGTGCAGGTGGCCAGGCTTGGTTCTCATGCTAGAAAAATTCATCCAAGTTCCCATTTATAGATTGACAAGACATGTACAATCTGGAGACCAAAGAACAGTCGTTTTTCTTTTTCGTTAAATGCTCAGACAGCAACTGCTGAGGCCCTGACAAATGCTACTGTGCACTAAAAGCCCTCCAGGGATCCAAAGTGTTTGTCCCTCATTGGCAGGACCGTCGTTTTTCAAAATTGTCACTGTGCCTTTTAAAGATGGAACTGGGCTTACACTTCTGGCTTGAGAAAAGAGGAAATGTGTTTCTTTTTCCAAACTGGAGCACTGGCTGGCTGTGAAAGCAGTTTGAAATGTTCTTCAATGATGCTGTTGTATTGCTCTTCACCCAGTGAATGGATGGTATAGACTGTGTTTACTATGAGCAAAAAGGTAACGACTGTCTTCTGCCAATGGATTTCTTATTTCCTGAAAACAAGTCAGCACTGCATTCACTTGCCATACAAAGGTCTCCTCAACACCCGATTGTTGTTCATGATGCATAGTTTGATCAGGTTCAGCAGCTTTCAGTTGGTGTTCAAAATCATCCATCATCCATGAACTGTCTGGCTCACCTATCATCCAGCAGCACAAAGCATTAGGGTTTGCTGGTTAGACCTACTGCTGCACCATCTCCTTTAATGAGTGCATTGCACTGTTCATGCCACTGATCAATGGCAATGCTGGGGGGAAAAAGGGGGTTGTGTTTTCCGATCAACATAAGACATAGCAGAAGTCACAGAAGATTTCAGGAAGAGTGTTTTCTAACTGCACCACATCACCGATATGGACAGACAACCATCGTGGGTAATTTTGTTTGGTCTAGTGCACAGTGCCAGGACATCAGTTTTATTAAGTTTTCCACATACTTGATGATATTTCCAAACAAAGTGCATAAATCATCTGCAGGATGATGTGCTGAAACTGAAAACTGAAGCACGAGTGCCCAGTAGTTGGACTGTGGATGCTCCTCTGCTTTTTTATGAAAGCTATTCAAGGTCTCTGTTGTTGTTGTGCGTTCCCCAGCTTTACACCCTGGGGGTCACCCAGAACATGCACTCTGACTCGTACACACTGGATGAGAAGTTTGCGTGTATGACTCTTTTTCAAGCACCTTGCCATATAGGCAGCCATACTCCGACTTCAGAGGATTTTTGTTCTCCTTTAACAAAGGAGAGTGCGGGTTGTTATGTTAAGAGCTTGTCATGGCTGAAGGCAATCTCAACACAACATTTTACAACATAACGTTTTAATGTAGGCCTTGGCAATTAGCTGACATCAATAATAATTGACACAGCTTTTGGCCTGGGCCATATTCAAGGTCTCTTAAACATACCTGTACCCTACACCATCCTCTCTAGCTGGGATATATCAATTGCGCCAATATTTCTTTCTGGCAGAGAACACAAATGTTCTGGGCAGCTAATAGCTTCATATTTCTGAGATGCTGATGGCAGTCCAAGTGCTTGAAATTTAAGGCAAACATCATAACCAACTTTGAACTCTATACACCTACCATAGAAATAATACAGAACCCTAAGTTGAAATAAAAATAGTAACAATCATCATATGACATTAACTGTGATGTTGGTTATAATAATGATAAAAGGACATGTGCAAAAGCTTAGATATCTGATAGTATATCTAAAGGGAGCATGCATTCCATAACAAACATACCACAATTACACGCAGGAAACACACACACACACACACACACACACACACAACACACACACACACACACACACACACACACAGAGTATTGTAGCTATCAGAAGTTAAAAAGGCTACAGGAGTATGCTTATTCTTGTGAATAGGATTGACACTTCTAAATTCTGAAAAAAGTGTCTTGGTGTAAGGTACCCCCCAGGGTGAAGCTTCAATCACCACTGGGACCTCTGACGAAGGCTCATCCAGGGGCCGAAAGTGAGTCAGGTCAGGCCAGAAGCATGGCTCTTACTCAGAAATGACTTTTTAAAAAGCTGTCATTGAAAGCTATTTTTTCCAGATTGTTTCAAATTAATTGAATCTTTGATCAATCATTTTCAAAATGATTGAAAAGTTGTAAGTGGTGACCTGCACTTGTTTTTCTATACTAATATGTCGTATTAAAAATTTTTTAGCGAAACTGAACATATTTTCCTGAGCATGAAAACAACCAAAATCAACAAGATGCTCTGTACAGTTAATGACTAACCCACACCCTTCCTTTCACAAGCTCTCTAAACAAACCACAAAAAGAAACCCAACAAACAAACAAAGAAATCCCTAGACAGAAACTGAAATCAAATCTTTCATCCATTAAAGTATCAGAAAGTTACCTTACTTTAATGCCAGTAGCATCCATCAGTAATCCTTTGAGAAATCTAAGGAATCAAGGGCTTGCATGCAAAAACACACACAGAGACAGAGAGAATGAATGAATGAATCTTTATTTTTCAAGGGTATAGAACAAGCATACGCATACTTTTTTTTCATCCAGCCCTTGCCCTGATTAGGGACTATCAACAAAACAAGGGAAAAACCCTACTACAATGACATGATTTAAAAAGATAAGTGTATATTTAACAATGCATAATCCCTAACTGACCTGAACATTAATGTCAAGAGATATATAGAAATTTTTTTTAAGAAAAGAGATGTGCGTTAATAAACATATAATTCTCAAATGAATTAAACATTAACATGAAAACTGATACACTGATTATAATTAAGTAATATGAATAAAGTAAAATAGAGGGGAGACAGCAAGAGGCAAGAGAGAGAGAGAGAGAGAGAGAGAGAGAGAGAGAGAGAGAGACACACACACACAATTGACACAATTTTATTGCTATTTAGGGATCAAGCCATATAGTGCTGCGGTGCAGTAACGACAATATCGAACGCACCGCGATTACAATGACATGGAAACCATGGCAGTAGTGGTATGTACATCAAGATTCCATACATTATTGTCTGTGTCTCAAGTGTCTCAATTTTCAAACCAGCCTTTCCTTTTCCAGTCTACAGCCAGCCAAGTCAGCCCATGTAAGACCGGATCAGATGATGTAACTCCTCCTCAGCACTCGCCACCACTGTCCCACCACCGTTGCTGCGTGTTGTGTTGTGTGTTAGTACACTGTTTCCCTTTACGAAGTCTGGCAAACCTGACACGTTCTTCTGGCAACATGTTTTTCTCTTCTTGCTTGATGTACCAGAACACACACTTAGATTCCTCGCCAGGATCTCCATTCCAAGAGTATTCCAGGGTGATGTCATCTGATTCACACATCACAATGTTTTGATCAACCGAACTATGTACCACCAAACTATGTACCACCACCTTTCGAAACTGTGTGTTTCTCTTGCTGTCCCTTAATCTACGCTGCACATGTTTGTCAGAGTAGACACATACTGTTTCACAATACCAGTATGAGAGTCATCCACTGTGCAGCCAACTGTCAGCTCTTCCTGCACATCAGACGCCTCAGAAGACACACCAATCTTGATGTCTGTTGCTGGATCACACAGTAGATCAAGTGAATCTGGTGTGGCCGAGGCATTCAATTCACTGCTGACACACAGCTCTGTGTACACACTGGTTTGTTTTTCTTCTGTTTCCACATCGAGCAGGGAGTTAATGTTACACAAGACCGGCTCTTCCAAGACACTGCCATTGTCACATTGGCGATTTGCCTGTCTTTCTTGGTGTTGTCTGCTTCTTTGAACATCGCAAGGTATTTGACCCGGGGGCTTTTTGCGATAGTACTGAACACAGGAGTTACCGTTCAGCACCGTCCGGCCATTTCTGTTGACACTGGCTTGTCAGCTGGCTTCATTCGCAAGACGAACACAAGGCTGCCGCTCTCCCCCGCCACTTTCCAACTCGATACGACGTTGTCGATCAGCAGGGCGTTTTAAGTTGTTATTACAGTTGCTGGAAGGCCAGTAACTGACATTTTGAAGCTAAAATGCAAAAATTTGCAGCAGCTTACTAACAGCACACCCGTTCAGTTCTCGTCCTGTCACGTCACCCGAGAGAGAGAGAGAGAGAGAGAATTTTCAGGTTACACCAACATCAAAATAAACCAGATATCAAATTCTGATAAAGCACCCTCACTAAAACCTTTTTTTTTTTTATACATACTATCATAAACATATCAAGTTAAGTTACAAAATGCCAAAGAGCCTGATATAAAACAGTTTTAACAGTCCTGCCAACAACAGCATCAATACAACAATTGGAAGGTAGGCAAATCTGTTAAAGCTCACTCAATACATTTTCAAGAGGCATGGTATATTGATTGAAGAAGGAGAACAATATTGTATGCATTTTGCACTAAAAAATGTACAAACCAAACATTTATATAAAATAATGCATTTCATATTATAAGAGGAATACCGAAAGGAGAGAGAGAGAGAGAGAGAGAGAGAGAGAGAGAGAGAGAGAGAGAGAGAGAGAGAGAGAGAGAGAGAGAACTAACTCGAACTCTAAAGATTTTTTTACAAAATGGCCATTGGCCCATACATGAAGGGGGTTGCCAAACTGCTTAGTATTTTAGTGAGAAAAATAAGTAAACACAAAAAAACAAAATGTTATTGTATAACCACAACCACCACAATAAAAATCAGTTCCACCAGCCGCCATGGCGCAGTGGTTAGCGCCTTGGGTTACGGACTGGAAGGTCGCGGGTTCGATTCCCATAAGAGTCATAGGGATTTTTTCGGACTCCGGCCGGCTCCTACCCAGAGTGAGTGTGCTGTGGGCTCAGTGGGAAGACTGGGACCACACAGTCGAGCTTTATCCACTTAACAGATGCCAGTTTGAGAGTGTTGCTCAAATTACCTGACCAACACTGCAGGTGTCTGTATCTCTCGCCGGGATATATTATGATAGTAAGCGTAGAGTACAACCCTGTCAAGTAGTCTCAAAGCATATGCACTTCCACAGCAGCATCATTACGTCATACTCATTGTCATTGATCATCATGCATTAAAAAAAAAAAGTTGCCTCTGATTCGGTGGTCCCGGTTTCTCTGGTCTCATGGTGACCTCAGAATCGGTTTCCCCATACACTTCTGTGCCTGTGGTGAGTTTGTGTCAAAGCCTTTGGGGTTGGAGGTTCGCGGGGGACGGTCGTTGGAGGGACGTTGTGGTGGTTGCCACCTGGGGTGGGCAACTCACCCAGTCTGGCTCCGCGACTGAGCTAATACTGTCGTTAGTAGGGGGCTTAGTAGGTGGTGTCCTGCGTATGTTAGCTCAGAACAGGCACCACTGAACACCACCAAAGTGACCCAGCAGCAGTGCAGGGCCCCTCTGGCTGGTGGCCCCACGGCGGCCTGATAGTGATGGGCTCCCTGTGGACTTCCGACCCTGAGGATGAGACATAACAAATCTGGGTGTGGTTGTGGCGGGGAGATTGGAATGAGCGACGTGGAAACAGTAGGACGGGGGTCGTCAGAAGATGAGGCAGCAACAACAACAACAACAACAAAAAACCAACAAAAAAAAATCAGTTCCAAAAAATATGACTTAAGAAACCAAGATATCTCTTATTCTAAAGGCTTTACACAAATATAAAGCAAGGCTGCGCACAATCTCAGGGTGACTAGATGCCATGAGTAGACAGAATCTAAATAAATTAGGCTGTCTACTATACTTTACCGGAATGTAATTCTGTCTTACATCTTCTAATACTGGACAGCACAGCACAAAATGAACTTCATCTTCCACTGTTTGCTTACATAATGGGCATAGCAACCTGAGGTCATCATCATCATGTTCTATATATCTAAATTTATGAGCATTTATGTCTGATACACCAAGTCTAAACTTAGACATAATTCTTTTCAAATGTATGTCCATATCAAGCTTTAGATAAGGTTTGACATCGTGTGAACCTATAAACTGTCTGTACATTTGAAATCTTTCACTGTTTTTGTATATGACCACTCTACCGCTGCCAACGGCAGTCAATCAATCTTTGCCTGAAAACATTGATAAACTCTCTACAATTTCGGACACCTTGATTGAGCCAAGCAAACCTAAAGCCAAGTTCATATAAACAGATATGTATTTGTGAAGCCCAGGTGCTTTCCCCCTTGACATCCAGATCATAAAGCATCTTGTAAGACAAAAGCTAACCTGCACTCATCCATATCAGAATCTTAATCTAATATCTAATGCATCTTACAGCAGCATTAACAGAGAGGGGATATCTATTGGTTTCACTATAAACAAGATCATTAGGTGTTCGTCTATCTTAGCCTAAAAACTGCTTTAAAGCAGAGGTGTACTGATTCACAATGTGTTACAGCTGCATCCAGTCCCCAAATTTCCCGCCATATAACACAGTGGGTTGTATTTGTGCATCAAACATCTTAATGAAAAAGTAAAAAGTATTATTATTCAATAATCGTATTTTTTTCAAAACAATTAAGAAGCTTCTTTTACCTCAACTTGCCAGATTGCAGTTGTAAAACTAAGCTTTGTAGAAAAACAGATTCCTAAATATTTATATACATTAATCACAGGCATATGGAGGCACCGTGGTCGAGTGGTTTAGGTGGTCAACTCGTGATCCAGAGGTCGCGGGTTCGATCCCCGCTCGGCTCGGTGTTGTGTCCTTGGGGAAGACACTTTACTCCTATTTTCCTCACTCCACCCAGGTGTACAAGTGGGTACCAGCTCTGCTGGGGAAGTATCTGGCGACAGACTAGCGTCCTGTCACAGGGGTGGTGAAAAACCATCAGTTCGCTTAACGCTACAGAAACCGGGATAAGCTCCGGCTCTATGGGCCTTCTGGCTCGAAAGAACATACTTTTTTTTTTTAATCACAGGCATGACATTTTTCATTGTACAGCCATTTTTCGTGAGCAGCTAAATAACCACCTTTTCTGAATACAACAATATTACTCTTATTCAGATTAACCTTAAGATCAAGTGTTGTTGCAGCTCTGCTTAAGCTATTCAATTGCTGTTGTAAGCCTACAACCATTTCAGATAGCAGGATGACATCATCAGCAAGCAGAAGAATAAACAATTCTGTGAAATCTGTGGGGAAAGTGGCACCATGTTTACCCTTATTAATGATTTCTATGGCTAACTTATTAATGAAAACAGAAAACAAAAGAGGGCTACATACATCACCCTGTTTGACCCCTGTGGCGCAGCATAATATGTCCGTCAGCTTAGATCCACATCTTATTCTGCTTTTGACATTCTCATACATGGCTCTCAAACATCGTAATAATTTACCCTTCACACCATTTTTCAGGAGAATAGGCCATAACAAGTTTCTATTAACAGAATCAAATGCCTTTTCAAAGTCAATAAATGCTACATACAACTTACGGTTATGAGCAAACTGTTTCTGGATAAATGCAAGTAGAGTAAACATATGATCTATAGTGGAATACCCTCTCTTAAAACGGGCTTGGTGTTCACCTGTAATGTTGTTTTTCTTAACCCATTCCTGTAACCTATTATTAATGATGGTACTGTACATCTTACTACTTATATCACTAAGAGAGATTCCCCTGAGAGAGAGAGAGAGAGAGAGAGAGGGGGGGGGGGGGGGACGTGTTTTGTTACCATACGTAAGCACTGGGTTATCAAACACTAACCTAGCCTGTGCAGACATTCACACAAACAAGGCATTAGGCTAGTGGATGACTGAAAGTCACTGTGACCAGTAAACATCGTCAGCTAGAGTTTGAAAATACTTTTTCATAAATGAAGATTTAATGTAGAAACTGTGAAATGGTGAGAAAGAGTAAAACGAAAGATTTAGCAAATTAAAGACAAGGACAAAGAAACAGGCCGAGGGAAGGGGGGTGGGGGGGTGATGAAGGCATGAATCAATCAGATATGAGTCATGCTTTGCCACACAATTGTAAGAAGAGTACATCATTGTTTATTTACACAATCTCTGATCCTAAATATGGCTAGAAGACATTACCTAGTTAACGCATTCGAACATAAAACAAATAATGCACAAAGCAGTTGATGCTTACTTTCAGTTGCGGAGGGCTACTCATCACTGATCTAGGCTAGTCTAATCGTAATTTACCGGCATCCTCATTCACATAAAACCTGCTTCGGTGCTCACACAAAAGTGGTTCCCGAGTTTTTGCTTCTTCAATTGAAATAATTTTCGATTTTTTTCTCATAATTTTTTTTAACGATTTAACGACGAAAAGGGCTCCTGATTTTCAACTAGGGGTTATCAATCCACGAAAACTAGATACATATTATCAATCCACGATCAAACAAAACAGAGATCTACAAAGTCAATGCATGACATTCTTTTAGGCTATCTTAGTAGAGGGAAGAACTGGCAAAGTTGAAACACCGCGCACACGCAGTGTGTGAAGGATGCTGGGCCAGCGCTTCAGCATCAGCCGCTTCTGGGTGGGTCGAGGCAGCTGAAACCGAAATCGCCCAGTTCCAGAGAGCTGCATAACTTATCGTTTACCATGTCTTCCAGAGGGCAACCGATTGATTGTTTACCGCGCTATTATTGTTCACTATGGTCGTAAGATTAATCATTATGCATGCAAACCGGCTTCCCGTCACTCTTTATGTAAGATTTCGTTAGGGGCCCTGCTAGTTTTAATTAAATGGGGAGGGGGAAGGAAGAGAGGAAGGGGTGGGGTGGAGACGGGAATGGGAAGAGCATCCTTGACATTGCAGCCACATCGTCCTTGACAGTGCATACAGTAGCAAACAACACACTCAACCAATCAGAGCCGGTAGCCGGTAGTGGTTTGAGGAGGCTGCATTTAGATTGACATTATGAAGAATGCAGTGCAGAATGATTTTGTTGTTGTTGTTGTTACATACGCTCTATCGTACTTTTGTTGTTGCATACGCGCGCATTCATGCACACACACAGTCATTAATTATAAAGTATACCAATGAAACCGGTAATATTGTAACCTGATATATTTGTTTGATATATTACTTTTTCTCTCATTTTCTTGTAATCCAAATCTAAGTGAGTACAAATATGCGCGTGTATGTTCTTGAGTACGTGTATGAATGTGTGTGTGTGTGTGTGTTGTGTTATATTGCGGTGCGTGTGTGTACGAGTTATGCAGTGTATTTCGGGGGAGGAAGGTTCATTTTCTTATTGATGAGTTTCTTGTTTTTGGTCGCGTGTGCGGGCATGCATGCGCGCGTGTGTGTGTACTTTCTTTTTTTCTCTGTTTCTATTTTTCTTATGGAGTTAGTCTTATCATTATTGGTTATGGTAATAATGTAGTTAGATAATATTGATCAAGTTTTTTTGTTCCTAGATAGATGGCTTGATGAAAAAAAAGCAAATGCATTGCTTATTCAATGTACTATCTGGAAATAACAATTTCATTTGACTTGACTTGACAGAGGCATATGATGTGAATCTAAATGCAGCTACCTTTACACACTAGTAGGCCGATGCCGATTGGCTGATGACGCCATCTTTGTTTCAGGCGATCGTCTGTTCCGCCATTTCCTAAATCGGAAATCTCCGCTAGGAAGTAAATTCAAGCACAACAAAACTCGTAGTCGCACGTGTACACACACACACAAACATGGACTGGCGTCCGCGCGCTCGCAAACATGCAAACATGTATGTGTTCTTGTGACCCAAAAATAACCAGCACACATAACACACACAGGCCTAAGCGTGCTGCACACGCGCTTGCAGACCGGGCAATCGCGGGCCCGCAAGCATGCTACCAATGACGTTTGACCTAGAAAAAACTGGCGAAAACTGGTTGACACACTTTTCTCCTTTTCTCTTTGAGCTATATAATTGTAAGTGTTGCCAAGCTACCGTCTTTTCCACATTATTCTCGTCAACAAGGTGCACGAGTGTGGTGGTGTAATAATCAGGGATAGTTTGAAAGCCGGAATTTTTTTCCCCCATACACCAGGCTTGTAATATCTAATAATATCACCAAGCCTAACAACACCGTGCTTGCTGTGTCGTAAAGTGGTTATCGATGTGAAGTAGTGATCAGGCTGAACAAGATAGCAGAATTTCTTCCTGGGTTTGGAAACATCTTGTGGGAAACTCACCTTCTCCTTTCTTTCACCAGGTAAGCTGCCAGTGCACAGACTGTTGGTTGAATTGATTTGATTTGAATTTTATTTAAAGAGGGTTGTGGCAGTAGCAAGCATGGTGGGTTTTTTTTGGTGTTTTTTTTTTGGGGGGGAGGTGTTTTTGTTGTTGTTTTATACCATCCTCTCTCTCTCTCTCTCTCTCTCTCTCTCTCCTCTCTCTCTCTCTCTCTCTCTCCTCTCTCTCCTCTGTACGTGTGTGTGTGTGTGTGTGTGTGTGTGTGTGTGTGTGTGTGAGATACTGATATAATTATGAGAGGAAGTGAAAGTTAACTACAGGTCAAATTTGTATTTCCACATTCAGAGATGGAGATATGCTTATATATATATATATATATATATATATATATATATATATATATATATATATATATATGTGGTGTGTGTGTGTGAGAGAGAGAGAGAGAGAGAGAGAGAGAGAGAGAGAGAGAGAGAGAGAGAGAGAGAGAGAGAGAGTCAAATCCCAAAGTCAAATGTATATTTCCACATTCAGAGTTGGAGAGATACATTGAAATGCAGAATAACGCGAACTGCCGACAAACATTCCAAATCTGAAAATTCCTAATATCTTTCTGAGCAGGCAATTCCTGTCAGTATTGCCATTATTTTGAGTCCTGTTTTTATGTGCGTTGATAGAAAACGGTGTGCTAATCAGTTTAAAAACGACTAGGTTCACTCACACCGCTGAAGGCCAAAATCCAGTTAGCGACACATAACTCCATTTAAGGACAGCACACACACTTCGGTTCCTTTCAGCTGGATGTATCCAGATCTGCCCATGTTTGCGACTACAACCAGACTTGGGTATAAAAGCTGTCTGGTAGGGAAATATCCAGTTTTTTGCTCCCTGTCCACTCGGCGTCATCAGTACTGCTATACCGTGTTTACTCCGTCGTTCGTGCTGTGATTTAGCAACAGAACGCAGGTAGGAAAGGATAACAGAATTTAGGTAGGCCTCATTATGTTGTAAATGACTTTGCTTTGGTGTTAGTCATTTCCCCCCCCCTGTTTCGTTTCCATAGTGTAGTTATTTGAACACAGAATTTGCAAATAGTGTTTGGGTTTCGTTTTTTGTTTTTATTTTTGCTTTTTGTTTTGTTTTGGGTTTGTTTTTTGGGGGGTTTGTTTGTTGGATTTTTTGGTGGTGGTGGGTTTTGTTTTGTTTTGTTGGTTGGTTGTTGGGTTGTAGGTTGTTGTGTGTTGGGGTTTTGTTGTTCGTTGTGTTGTGGTGGGTTTTTTTTTGGGGGGTGGGGGTAGGTTGTTGGTGGTAGTGGTTTGAGGTTGTGTGTTTGGTTGGTGTGGTGTTTTTTTCTCCAGTTAGCAAGAGCTTCGAGGTACACCTATAGTGAGTTTTTGTTTGTGCAACCGTTTTCGCACACAGTTAATTTAGCTGTATTTTGACTTGGAGGATGATGTCTAAACACCATGTTTGTTGTTGTTTTTTTGTTGTTTTTTTGTTTTGTTTTTAAGCACATATTTTATTGGTCATCTGTTCTTACCAGTACGAATGGCCTACTCTTCTGAAAAGCAGATGTTCTGTATGCGTTCGTGCACATGGTACTTTTTTTTTTTTTTTACGCAAGCAACCGGGGTTTTTTTCCTTCTCCATACCATTTAGGTAGGCGAATTCCGACTTCGGGGTTATAATATAATTATGACTTGCTTGATTTGACTTATGCCTCTTGGTTCCTTGGGAAACATAGGGCTGCAACAACACCCCTCCAACAAACTCGGTTTTGGGAGATCCTCTTCAGCTCGGCCCATGTCATTCCGGCTGCCTTCGTTTCTTCAACACTTCTGCGCCAGGTCTGTTTTGGTCGACCAACTTTCCCTTCCCTTGTGGATTCCAGTCAAGGGCTTGTCTGGTGACATTTGACGCAGGCTTGCGGAGTGTATGACCGATCCATCCTCACTTCCTTTGTTTAATAATGGACTCCATTGGGGTTTGTCTGGTCCTATCCCACAGTTGTTTGTTGGATATGACTTCCAGCCACCTGATGTTGAGGATGTACCTGAGGCATTTGTTGGTAAAAGATTGGAGTTTGTGGGTGTTGGTTTTTGTTACCCGCCAGGTTTCTGAGCCATAAAGTAGGACCGATTTGACATTGGTGTTGTAGATCCAAATCTTGTTTTGAAATGAGAGGGCTGTTGACCTCCAAATTGGCCGAAGGGTGTTGAAGTCGTGATGGGCTTTGTTGATTCGGCACTTGATGTCTTCATCTGTTCCCCCATCTTTACTGACGACACTGCCCAGGTAAATAAACTTGGGGACTTCTTTGATGGTTTCTTGCTGCAGTCGCACTGGGTCATGTGTTTTGTTGTTCACCCTCATGACCTCCGTCTTCCCGATGTTGATTTGGAGGCCAGTCTTTTCAGCTTCGTCAGCAACACGACAAAGCTTCTCTTGTGCGTCTTGTTGCCTGTGGGAGAGAAGGCTGATGTCGTCTGCGAAGTCCAGGTCTTCCAGCTGCTTCATGAGGGTCCACTGTATGCCGGTTCTCCTGCCTGCTGTGGCTTGATGCATTATCCAGTCAACCACCAACAGGAAGATGGTTGGCGACAACAGACAGCCCTGGCGAACACCGGTCTTTACGGAGAAGGGTTCCGTCAGTTTCCCTTCATGGATGACTTGACAGGTGGCATCTTCATATAGCTGCTGGATGATGGTGATGAACTTTGGTGGAAAGCCATAGTGATGCATCAGTTTCCAAATGACATCTCTGTCAACGCTGTCAAATGCCTTCTGGAAGTCGACAAAGACTGACTATAGGGGGATCTGCCACTCCAGGGACTGCTCAATGATGATGCGCATTGTGGCGATTTGATCTGTGCATGATCTATCTTGCCTAAAGCCTGCCTGTTCATCCCGAAGTGTCTTGTCCAGTGCTGTCTTCAGTCTGTCTAGCATGATCTTTGTCAGCACTTTCCCTGGGATGGACAGTAGCATGATTTCTCTCCAGTTGTTGCATGAGGACAGGTCCCCTTTCTTTGGCAGCTTCACGAGATGGCCTTTCTTCCAGTCTTCTGGTACTCTCTCTTGCTCCCAGATCTTGTATAGGAGTGGGTATAACATCTCAGTGGAAGTTTGGATGTCTGCCTTCAGTGCTTCAGGTGGTATACCGTCTGGGCCTGCTGCTTTGCCTGATTTGAGTGACTTGATAGCTTTGGTGACCTCATTCTTGGTAGGGGGGCCGGTGTTGATGCCAAGGATTTCAGCAGGTGGGGGGATGTCTGGCGGCATGGGTGGTGCAGGTCTGTTGAGCGTTTCTTTGAAGTGCTCTGTCCATCTTGCTTTCTGGTCCTCCTCACCTGGAATGATATTGCCATTCTATAATATAATTATACTGCTGAAAAAAAGTTACCCTTACATAAAATGCATACACATCCTCTCTGCATGCATCTTCCAGCCATGAACGGCACTACTGTAGCGGTCGACGGTGAAGAAATTCGCCAACAGTGCCAGGAACAGCTCAAGATTCTGCAGACTGTGCTCACCCAACTGAAACTCCCGGCCACCATAGACAGACGCAGCAGGCCACGCTCCGGAGATGGCTCTCAAATCACTGTGCTGCTCCTGGCTGAACTTGAAGAGTCCCTCAACATCTTCTTGGAAGGTGAGTTTAAGTTTCGGTGTTTTTAATTTTAGAACCGTGTTGCTGTTGAGGTTGTGTCGTCATGTTAAAGTCCCAGCAGAGATTTATGATCAAGGAAATGGGTGTTGTATTGGGGTGGGTTTTTTTTTTTACCCTTGCATGGCAGTAGCCAATCCATGAACATCATCATCCATACTTCTTCTTATTCCTTATAGCTCCTAGCGGAGCATAGGGCCTCAACAGCGTCCCTCCACCTTCTCCTGTATCTGGCAAGGGTCTTGGCCTCTTCCCATGTCAGGCTGGAGTCTCTCAGCTCACTATGCAGGTTTCTCCTCCAGGTCTGTTTGGGGCGCCCTCTCTTCCTTTTCCCCTGCGGGTTCCACTCAAGCATCATCCATACACTTAAAAACATTTTTTTTTAGATCAGATCTTCAGTTCTTCCATTGTGCCACTACCAAGTAATAAAACCACAACCGTAGGCTAAGGAGTACTGAAGTAAATGGGAATCTTTGTTTTTCCTGTTGCTATTGTGATGGACATGAAAATGATGAATTGAGCATGCATTTCTCTCTCTCTCTCTCTCTCTCTCTCTCTCTCTCTCTCTCCTCTCTCCTCTCTCTCTCTCTCTCTCTCTCTCTCGTTTATTAACGCTTTCAGGCAAAGACTGATTGACTGCCGATGGCAGCAATGGAGTGATCATATACAAAACAGTGAAAGATTTCAAATGTACAGACAATTTATAAGTTCGCATGATGTCAAACCTTATCTAAAACTTGATATGGATATACATTTGAAAAGAATTATGTCTAAGTTTAGACTTGGGGTATCAGATATAAATGTTCATAAATTCAGATACAGAGAACATGATATTGACGACCTCAGGCTGCTATGCCCATTATGTAAGCAAGCACCTGAGGATGAAGTACATTTTGTGTTGTGCTGTCCAGTATTTGAGGATGTTAGGCAGAACTACATCCCTGTTAAATATAGTAGACAGCCTAATTTATTTAGACTCTGTTTACTCCTGGCATCAAGTCATCCTGAGGTTGTGCGCAGCCTCACTTTATATTTGTGTAAAGCTTTCAGAATAAGAGAGATAATGTTATCCTAAGTGATATTTTGTAGTTGACTTTTTGTTATACAGTAACATGTTGTCTGTGTGTGTGTTTTTTGTTTTTTTTAAATTTTTTTTTTTAACCAAAATACTAAGCAGTTCAGCAACCCCCTTCATGTATGGGCCAATGGCCTTTTTGTGAATAAATCATTGGAGTTCGAGTTCTCTCTCTCTCTCTCTCTCTCTCTCTCTCTCTCTCTCTCTCTCTCTCTCCTCTCTCTCTCTCTCCTCTCTCTCTCTCTTCACATTATCCTCGAAATAAAAGAATTTGTCATTGTTATTGTCATTCTCTCTCTCTCTCTCCCTCTCTCTCTTTCTTCTCTCTCTCTCCTCTCTCCTCTCTCCTCTCACTCCCTCTCCCTCTCCCTCTCTCTCTCTCTCTCTGGTTTGGTAGTCTTCTTGTCTTTACCTTCTTGTTCCCCTTCTTGTGATCTCTTGTTGTTTTTGTTCGTTCCTCTGTGTTCCACCGTCATCACCCCTTTCCATTTGTCATTCATTGGCTTGTAAGCCTGCAAAATGGTATGTTGGCCCACCTGTGCATAATCCTTCCCCAAAGTTTCTGATATGCTGGTCTGGCATGGGGTTCTGGGCCTGTAAGCCTGCTGCCGGGGATGGTGGGCATGCAGGGCCCCCGGGTCTGTGCTTGGCTGTTGCCACCATCCCTACACTTTGAATCTGTCCACCAGGCAACCGTCAGTGCCCCGATGGCTTTCTGTGGGTCCCCTCGGCCAACTGGGTGACGCGTCGGCCGTCGCCTAGCAACAAAGAGGGGGACACCCTGTACGTGTGGCAGGCGGTGACGGCGGACTCCGGTGGGCAGACGTACCTGGACGTCTTCCAGCCACCTCGGGAGGTGACCTACCTGGACAACCAGCTCTTCCGGGACGTGACCAAGTCGGGCCGCGGGACGGGGAGGCGGTGGCTGCCTTTGGCCTGGACATTCCCACCTGCTCCTCGGTCGCTCTCAACGCCAGAGCCGATGACAAGATTCTCACCACCAGCATGTGTGCAGGTCTGTGGTGGTGGGAGGGGGGGTGTTTGGGTTTGTTGTTGCGGGTTTTTGTTGTTGTTATTATTTATTAAGAGCTGGGAGGATAACATCAGTGAATGGACAGGCCTTAGAACTCAACAAAACCCTGAGAAAGGCAGAACAGAGAGAGGAATGGAGGGAACTGGTTGTTGGTTGAGTCTTTGAGGGTGCCCCCACAGTCGTCAGACTACGGGACAGATATTTAGATAGATTATTTATTCAAATTTTTTAAATTTTATTTCGAGGATAATGGAATAAGCACTCGTGTGCTTTTTTTTATTTTAAAAAATCCAGTCCCCGTGTGTATGCAGTTTTGTAAATTTTTGTCATCCATTCCCACCGACACACGATGGCCTACTCTTCCGAAAAGCGGAACCGGTTTTAACAGGTGCGTAAGATGTTCTGCGTGCGTTCGCACACGGGACCTCGGTTTATAGTCTCATCCGAAGGACTTTCGGGAGAGCGGAGTTGGCGCTGATGTTAACTCCAGAGGAAAAATCCTCTCGAACACGGGTCAGCAGATCATGAGCACATCGCGCTAACCGCCAGGCTACCCTGTGTGTGTGTGTGTGTGCGTGTGTGTGTGATTTTAGGTACATTGGTAAGAAGGAAGGTGGGTAGGATGGTGCAGATGTTCACCTGCCTCACAAGTAAACTGGAATTTTATTCATATTATGATAATGATGATGTTGGTTGTTGTTATTATTATTATTATTATTGTGTCCTTTGCTTGCTTTCTTGCGTGGGAGCGCATACACACATGTACATATATACATATGTGCATGTGCGTGCGTGCATGTGTGTGTGTGAGTTATACCTATGCTCGCATACACTCATGTCTGTGTCTGTGTCTATTAGCTGTGGGGGTGGCCCATCCAATCACGCTGGGTCTGTGGTTGCGAGGGGACCAGAAGCAGCCGGAGTACCCCCACAACTTCCCCACGGTGACCGCGATCTGTGTGGACCCCTTGGAGACTGACAAGGATCACCTGCAGGCTGTCATCACCGCCTTCCTCCACTCCCCCTTGATGGGAGAATTTGACCAGGTGTGTATTGTGATTGATCAGGGTCTATACTGTGATGGGGTAGTCAGGTGGTAAGGTATGTATTGTGATAGGGTACCTACATATACTGTGATTGGGTATGCTCTGTGATCATCAGCTTATGTAATGTGCTCGGTCAGGTGTGCAGGTATGCGATGAGTATGCATTGTACTTATGTACCGCAATCAGGTGTGTTCTGCGCTTGTGTACTGTGGATCAGGTATGTGCTGTCAGTGTTGATTCCAGGGTGCGCCCTTGCGGGCATTTTTTTTCCAGACCGCCCAAAGGGACGCAACCCCCCCCCCCTTTCCCCACATGAAGCTAAGGAGAGCACCTTGTCCGGCTTGTGATTGGCTGCTGCAATCACGTGTCCGGAATCCGCCATCTTGGTTTTTCGTCCGACAACAGATTGAAGTTCAAGTTGTAGAGTACTTGAAGTTCAAATCTTGCCACAGTGTGAAACTGAAACTCTTCTGTGTTCCTAAAACGGCCTTATCTTTCAGTACAAGTGTTTGGATCTCTCTCTCTCTCTCTCTCTCTCTCTCTCACACACACACACACCACATCATATGAATCCAGCCAACAAGTTCATTTATATATTTCAACAAGTAGGCAGTAGATGGCGGATTCCGGACACGTGATTGCAGCAGCCAATCACAAGCCGGACAAGGTGCTCTCCTTAGCTTCATGTCCTTTCCCCCCCTCCTGCGTGTATTTGAACAAATAGTGAGCCATCGTAACTGCTGTTTGTATGATCTCTAAATTTAAGTGCTACTTCCGCCAAAGTTTTCCATCGATGCTTCTGATAGGCTAAGCGCCTCACTTTTGACCAATTGCAGAAACTGTAGTTCGTCCTTGTTAGGCTAGGCTAGTTCAACTTTATCACAGTCCCTGCAATGGTTATTTCATAGATAGGCCTATCCCAGGGACCGGCAAGATTTAGCCTACTGACAAGCACAGGCCCACAAGCCATCATTGCAATGAAGCAGGCATATCAGAGTCTGTTTTCCTGTTCATTTACGTCATCTTCCAAGAAGTCTTGTACTCCTGAAACAAGTGAGGCAATTGGAACAGAGATCGATGAGGAGATAGCAGAAGAAGCTGCGTCCAGCAGGGTTGGAGTTGTGAGATGAAACAGTTTTATAGGCCTAGACAGTTTTCCAGAGCTGGCTAGTGGCCTTGGCTTCAGAACAGTGATGATGGCATAGGATAGGCCTGTGGGCTGTACATCAAACATGGAAAGAACAATGCCTTTGCTAAAGGAGGATGTGCTAACTACAGCACATCAAGCATCATCAAAAAACACTGATCACCAGGCTGCTGTACAAGATGAAAATCTAAAGAGATTTTCACCAGTTAGGTGACACACACTCTCTCTCACTCTCACTCTCTCTGTCTCTGTCTCTCACTCACACAAACACACACACACACACACACACACACACACACACACACACACACGCACACACTGTAGGCTACCATCTGGGGGAAACACAAGACTTAGATGTTGGCTTTCACTGCTCTTCTCATTAAGATCTAGATCTCTTTCTCTCTCTCTAACTCATGTTGAAAATTTGACTTTTTTCTCCCCCCCCCCCCCCCCCCTCTCTCTCTCTCTCTCTCTCTCTCTCTCTCTCTCTCTCTCTCCTCTCTCCCTCTCCCTCTCTCTCTCATAGTGTATTACTATATTCTAGGTATAAATATACTGTGACTAGGTGTGTACTATGATTATGTACTGTGGTCAGGTGTGCTCTGTGATTATATTACTGTGGTCAGGTAAGCAGTATGATGTAGACAGGTAATGGGGTATACAGTACTAAACTGGTCAGGTATGTACTATACTGTGGTCAGGCATGTATACTGTGGTCAGGTATGTACAGTGTACTGTGGTCATGCATGAAGTATGTACTATACTGTTGTTGTGTGCCATTCTGTCTTTTTATTTTATTTTACTGGCAGACCGGACAGGTTGAAGTCTAATAATACTAAACAATTATTGCAGTAATCCGTTGTCTTTCACCAGGTGGTGGTCAAACCCTGTGGCCCAGCCTGGAACTCCTGCAAAGGGGTCAGCTTCCATGACATCCAGGATGTTGCCTCCGTCCTTCAGGCCGTCCTTCACCTCTTGACCCTCATTGAGCCAGGGTCAGGCATTCTGGTGCAGTCTTACCATGGGACCTTCAGCCCTGTAGTGATCCCTAACCATGACCTTGGCCGTCACTGTGAGGGATTTGAAAGTAAGCCATTTCCTTTTTTTCTGTTTGTTTTTCTCTTTTATTTTGTTTGTTTATCTCCAATCCTTTTTTTTTGTTTGTTGTTTAGGCTAGAGCTCCGAGGTTCACCTATGGTGAGATAATTTAGGTGTATGCGACCAAATTCCGCCCCCCTCCTCCCCCCCATTTAGGTAGCTGGTTTCAGACTTCAGGGATGATTATCTCCAAATCTAATCCAGTCATGTATACACCCCTCCCCCGACCACAGAGGCCATATTAGGGGCTGTCATCTCATTAAAATTCATATCTTACATTAATACTGCAGCTATATATATATACAGATTAAAAGAGGATGAAAATTATTTCCGACACTAGTGACATTGCTGCTTTTTCAAAAAGGGGGCTGGCACAAAAGAAGTTAATTGATTTTTCATTAAATGTGGAACCTTAGTTTTAACTTTGAAATGGATTCTTGAGGCTGAGGAAACTTAACTGTGTGTAAAGTAAGTCTAATTTTGTTTTGTGATTTAGCTGATGGATACTAACAATTTTGTCAAGATAAAGCATGCGAGTGTCAAATTTTATATATATATATATATTTTTAACTATCACTGTCAAGATAAGAAAGTGAGTGTCAAATTTTATGTTTTATTTATATTTTAGCAATCACTGACTTGACAAAGTACATAAAGATATCTACCTATATCGAAAAGACTTTTTATATCATACGTAGTAAGTACACAAAATGAAATATAATTTATCTGAGTTTTATTAATTTTATTATGTTTGCTGAATTTTTAAACAAGGGCCAAGATGTCCCTGAGTAGCTATCAGGTAAACTTCAAAGCATTTCCAATATTAATGCTTGCTTCTGTGTATGTACAGTGGATTGCTTCCCTGTCAGCATCCCTATCAAAACTGTCTACTTGGCTCTGCACTCGGTCTCCCATGCTGATATGAAAACTGTTGCATTCATCTGTACTTGTTCTCTTTCTATTTCATTGTTAAGTAGATGCTTTTTGGGGGTGGGACCACCATCATACTTATTCTCATGGTAATGTAAGTAGCATCTCCTTCTCATGTTAATGTTAGTAGCATCTCCAAAATAATTGACACTTGTTCATTGATGCCTAAAGTATGGTTTATATGCATAAAGCAGCCGGCAGACTGGCTTCCCCAACTGTAAAGCTGGGACTGTCAGGGCAAAACATCCCAAACAGATTGTCTGGCACCTTAAAAGTACGTCTTAAAACAGCTCGAGGTGTCAGGTTCAACCTGACCATTTGAATTAAGATCGTGTTCTGTCTCAAATGGCCACTTACATCCACCAGCCAATAGGTGCTCCTGACCATCTGAATTAAGATCGTGTTCTATCTCAAATGGCCACTCACATCTACCAGCAATTAGGAGCTCAGTTTGAAGCTTTATGTCACCTTGCGCATGCAAGCACGTGTGTGTCTCGAGTATGTGATTCAAGCTGCGGGGCACACAGTGACCTATTGCTTTGTACACCTTTCTGGTGCTCTGTGTAGCACTTCATCCTTTTCACACTAACAGGTCGGAATTAACATATTTGAATGGTCCGTCTGAAATTGCAAGGTTCAAAAGGATAGTCTGTCTGGCTTCTGAAGTTGATTATTCAACTTCTTTCAGCGGTGGGTACTCTGCTTCCAAACATCAAGATTCAGGCAAACCACTGTTCGCCGTCTCTTTTTCACTATCTGGTCCATCCACTTGGAATGGCCTCTCCATGTCGCTTCGCCAAAAAACTACAATCGATATTTTCAAATCCAGCTTTACTTTCTAAGATCTTCCCTCCCATTATCTATCCATACTCTTCAGTGGCCACCCCCATCTCTATCACCATGCATAGGCATGCTGTGTGTGCATGCACGCACATGTGTGTGTGTGTGATATTGATATCTTTTTTTAAATTTTATTCATGGATGATTGCGTAAGTGTGAATGATTTGAATGTAAGCGCTTTGATTTGTTCCTTTGCAAGATTCAGCGCTGTATAAATTCCATACATTATTATTTTAACAGCATTTTAGGACAAATTCATAGCTAACCAGACTTGTTCATGTCGTTGCAGACAAGCATATGAGTTTCCGGGTGAGGGCCATAGTGGTGCGCACACCAGACAATGGAGCTCGAATGACACAGGTGAGTTACATCATTAAAAAAAATTTAATATGATTATTATTATGTTTATAGTAGTAGTAATAATAAATAATAACAATAATAACAATAATAATAGTAGCAGCAGCAGCTACAACAACAAAACAACAACAATAATAATAACTGGCCCAGGCCAAAAGCTGCGTCAGTTATTGATGTCAGCTAATTGCCAAAGTATATATATATATATATAGAGAGAGAGAGAGAGAGAGATGTATATGTGTGTGTATGTATATATATATATATATATATATATATATATATATTATATATAATAAATGTGACTCTCCTCCACAAAATGAGTCACTTAGCACCTGACCCACTTTTCCGCTAGGAGCCATTTTAGGTAGGTGGGCGTCAGGTTGTCGATTCTGAGATTTTGATAGATTATAAAACTAAGGCCATTTTTTGACCTTGCACTGAAGTATCAAGGTATAATTTTGTTTCCTTTTGCTTTAAAAATGCATATAAAAAACACACAAGCCCTCATTCAAACCACTTATTACGGTGTAAAACTTGTCAATATCTCATTTTACCACTGTCTGCAATCTACCATTTCATATTGTAATTTACCTTTTCAAAGAATTGTCCGATTTACAATCTGTTTTCTGTAACGAATAGCTTATTTATTGCAGGTTAACATGTTAATAACTAAAAATTTGACCTCTGGTGCAATGCCACTCATTTTGTGGTGGAGCGTCACAAATGTGATAATGATGATGATGATGATGATCATAATAGTAATAATAATTGTAAATTATAATAATAATGATAATGGCACTACTAATGATAATGACATTGATGATGATCATAATAATAATAATAATAATGATAGTAAATTATAATAATAATGATGATAATGGCACTACTAATGATAATGACATTGATAATAACAATAATAACAAACACACAAAACAAAAAACTTCTCAGGTTGTCTGCGCCATCGGTGACAGCAGTCGGCCCATCGGAGGGGTGAGCTGTATGCCCACCTCCCTCACCCTTACCCTGCACAAGTGGGGGGTGAAGGAGAAGGAGAAGCAGAGGGCCATCTATCAGGCCATTGCCGACAGCTGCGAGAAGCTGACCCTGGAGCTGTTCAGGCAAGAAGCCATGCTGTCGCCCAGAGAGAGAGGGGGCAAAGGCTGCCAGACCGAGCTTGTGGGTAAGTTGGTGGTGGTGGTGGTGGTGGTGGTGGTTGTCATTATGTTGTTGGTGGTGGTGGTGGTGTTGTTGTGTGTGTGTTATTATTATTATTGTTATTTTGATGTAGTTTATTGTTATCATGATTATTATTATAATTTACTAGTGGTGGTTAGGCTGGTTTTTGTTTTGTTGGTTGGTTGGTTGGTTGGTTGGTTGGTTTGGTTGGTTCTTTTATTTTGATAAGTATGGGCTCTGTCTCTGTCGCTGTCTGTGCCTCTGTCTGTCTGTGTCTCTCTCTGTCTTTCTCTTCCTTCTCACCATCTCCTCTCTCCCTCCCCCTCCTTCTCTCTCTTTGCGTCTAGGAGCAGCTTCCCTTGCTAGGAAATCAGCAAGACGCACCTCCTCACAGCAAGTCATTTAAAGTATCAAGTTTTTGTAATACAAGATGCACGTTGGAGGACTTCCGTCTACTTTAATATGCTATACTGAATGTAGCTCCGCAGGAAAACTTATTGTCTTCATTCAAATGGCAGAGGCAACCAAACAACTGTGGTACTCGTCAGGCTGACAAACAACTACTACTACCAACCAGCCCCCTGTCACTGAAGATCCCAGAGCCGCGTACAGGAGAAAATCTGTGTTGCAGGTGAACAGGATAGGAGAAGAGGTAGGAGGAGTGCAGAATGGAGCAAGGGAAAACAAGTGCAAGTCAGAATGATTTGTCCCCTTCGAATTTCTTTTTACCAACCCTACCCATTTTGCTAGACACTGTCAACAAATGTGATAACGGAGCTGGAATGGACGTGTTTATGTACGGTGACGAATCCCCTCCCTCTGTAACCCAACCTCTAACTGACAATAGTCATGATAAGCAATCGATTGACATGGCACCGTGCAACGCTGACACGCAGACTGTCACACTTGCTAATGGGGGGGGACTTGGATGTGACAGACTTAGGTGAACAGTGTGCTTGTGACAGTGTCGAAACTGTCATGTGCTGTTATGGATGATATGCTGTTATGTCATGAAACTGTCATGGATGGAAGTCCTTCAACGGGCATTTTGTATGCAAATCTGCGAAAAACTTGATATTTTAAATGATGTCCTTCTGTGAAGGAAGGTGGCAGGACGGTTAAGACGTTTGCCTGCCAACAAGTAAACCATGAGGTTCTGGGTTCGATTCCCAGCCTCGCCCTTTCTTCCCAGTTTGACAAAAACATTGAACTGAATGTCAAAGTCCTTCGGATGAGACTATAAACCGAGGCCCCGTGTGCGAACACATGCAGAACATCTTGCGCACACGTTAAATCCTGTTTCGCTGTTCGAAAGAGTAGGCCATTGTGTGCAGGTGGGAACAGATGACAAAGTTTTTACAAAACCGCATACACATGGGGACTTGATGTAAAAAAAAAAAAAAAAAAAAAGGTCATCTGAGCGCTTTGATTTGTTGCTTTACAAGATTCAGCGCTATATAAATAAATTCCATACATTATTATTATTATGTGTGAAAATGAAAGACTCCTTGCTGTCAAGAGTGGCGACACAAATGTTTCGAACTGTGTAGTGAGCACCCAACACATGGAGACATGGGACAATGAACTTTGGGAATCATGACAGCCAGCTGCACAGCCATGAGATTTTGGCAAAGAAATGTTGGCAGCTCTCCAGAAATCCAAAGGAAAACATGGGACAACTGGTTTGGCGCATAACATTGAGAGATGAAGAGCCAGTGGTTTTGTATCAAACTGTTGAAAAGGGAGCATCTTTCTCGTGATATATGTCATGATTGCTGTAAAGATGCAAATGTTTGGCAAAATGTGTTCGAAAGAATCTTTCTGATATGCTCTTTTGACCAACTGACAGTGAATTCCATAATAAGGAATCCTTGTCAGGGTGATCATAATTATGTGCCATGAATCCTCTGCTTTCTGTCTTTGCTATTAAATCATTTGAATCATTGAAATCTCTTTGTGTCTTCATGTCTGTGTATATTTGGTTTTTTTCTGTGTGTTTTTCTCTGCCTGTCTGTGTCTCTCTCTATGTGTCTTGTCTCCCCTGTCACACCTCTCTCTCTCTCTGGCGAAATTTTGCTGTGTAAATTTTGTGTTTAAATTGCCAAATAAACCAGCACCATGCCAGTTGTCGGGTTACCAACAACGCTGGAAGTGACGCTAGGTGCCCTGCTGCAACAACACTGCATCACCTCATGGAAGGTCTGTGGAGAAGGCGAGCAAACGACTGTTGTGCTGCGACTGAAGGCTGCCTCAAGTGATGGGAACATGGCCGGTCAACAAACCCCTGTGTTCTTCCGCACAAAGCCGACCAGTCAGACCAACAGGGACCGACGAAGGACAGAGGAGAGGAGACAGGCAGAGGAGAGGAGGCGGGCAGAGGAGAGGAAGCGGGGAGAGGAGGCAGGCAGAGGAGAGGAGACGGACAGAGGAAAGGCAAGAAGACAAGGCAAGTGCATTGTTCCCATTTGAAACTTCACCAAGTTTGTTTATGCCAACACCCCCCATCACCCAGTCTGTCTCACAGACCAACACCCCAGCCTCTCCAAACCACATGCCTTCGCAATCGCTGCTTCCCGCACGTGATTATCGCCGTGCGTCAGATGCTGTCAATGTTGGAAGCTGACACAGTGGCTGAACAACAAGGTGGCATTGACCTGGTTGAGGTGCCTGTACCTGACATTACGATGGATGGGGAGGACTGTGACGAATATCTAGATGAGATTCGGGATGCCGGCTACAATGGAGATACTATAAAGAACTATGTGGGTGGGCTGACAAACAGATCCCTGCAGAGAAATCTCAGGGTCGTTTCTTGAAACGACTTTCTTAATGTGTATACCTCTGATGAAATACCTGACACTATCATTTGCGAAAGTGAAGATATGATTTTTCAGTTTATCTGGACAGATGACACTTGCAACCCTGCTGATTACTTTTGGTTTGCAAAAAAGAACACCAGGCAACTGACTCAGGAGGAAAAAGACATTTATTCCAAGCTGCAGCTGTGGACACCTGCCGATCATGAAAGAATCAAAGACAGAATTAGTGCTGAACTGGATGTTTTACATGTTATGATGGATGCTATCAGATTTTTTCTGGGTTAGAAGTGACTGTGGTTGCCTGTATATGTGTGAGTGTGTGTGTGTGCATGCGCACCCTCTTGTGCATGCGTGCGCACGTATGTGTGTGTGCGGTGCGTGTGTTTGTGCGTGCGAGTGTGTGTATGTGCGTGCGTGTGTGTGCGTGCGTGTGTTTGTGCGTGCGTGTGTATGTGTTCGTGCGTGTGTGTGTGCGTGCGCACGTGTGTACGTGTGTGCATGCATGTGAGAGAGAGAGAGAGAGAGAGCAAAACAGGACAGGTTAGGCATATTGTGAGTTAGGTTTCTCATGTGTTGGATAGAGCACGAGTTACCGGATCAGACGGAACGTAGGGACACGGAAGCCCTGTCACAGACTCAGTGTTTATATAATGTTTGTGGTTGTTGTTACCCTCCCCCCCCTTCCTTTTCCCATTTGCAATGGGCAAAAGTGTTTGGGGTACCAAATCATCTGAATCGTAATGTAAAACGCTTCACCATGTCGTGGAATCCATGCCATGTCGACCATTTGGGCTGTAGAAATTATACATCTGTATTTCTGAAAATACGTGTTTTGTGCCCAGTCCCCTTCCCACTGTCCCCTTATAAATGGGCATTAACAGCTTATTACAATAAAATATTGTCATTGTCTCTCTCTCTCTCTTTCTCTCTCTCTCTCTCTCTCTCTCTCTCTCTCTCTCTCTCTCTCTCTCTCTCTCTCTCTCTCTCTCTCTTTGTGTCTTCTCTGTCTTTGTCTGTCTCTCTGTCTGTTTCTGTCTCCTCCAAGGACAGTTTTTTTTCTTGTGATAACCTCCAGAGAACAGCAAAGGTAAAGCATTCTCAAGTAACATGTTTTTGACCTTATTCATAGATGGGATACTGACACTGCTGAAGAACAACTCTCTCCAAGATTATATCTATAGACAGTAGTGTAAAATTGACAGACTGGTCTGTGATTTTGTAAAAAAAAATTTTGATATGCATTTCTGTGATTAAAAAAAATAATTACGCATTTGATTTAATCAGTCCTTATATAATACTTAAAACATCACCAAGGTCCTTAGTTCGAACAAACACAGGAATAATATCTTAAAAGGTAAAAGGTGTTCTCCAAATCCAAACAAACAATAAAACAAAACACAAAAAAATTCCAACCCCCAAACCCTATATCCTTTCTGTCACAGGAATTGACGTCATCCTGACGGAAGTGCAAAACAAACTGGTTCCTCTGGTGATCGAGGTCAACGCGCATGACTGCCTGTACCACGTGACAGTGATGGAGACGATGCAGCCCCGGAAGCGAGGTCAGACTGTGGGCATCCTTCTCCGCACCATGCTCCACCGCGCCCAGCGCCACCTGCTGGCCGGAAAGACCGTTGTGGCAGTGGGGGCAGGGGGCTTCAGCAAACGCCACCTGTACGCAGAGGCTGCCGAACTGGGAATCAGGGTGAGTCAGTCCCTCAGAAGACAGGGATGTTGACGAAAACAAGGGGTCTCGAGACAGAGAGAAAGACAGAGACAGACAGAAAGACAGAGAGACAGACAGAAAGACAGAGACAGACAGAGACAGACAGAAAGACAGAGAGACAGACAGAAAGACAAAGACAGACAAAGACAGACAGACAAAGACGGAGATGTGTGTGAGTATGTGTGTGTGCGGCTTTAAGTAAGGATATTTTGTGTGCCTAATCTCTCTCATGAAAACTCTTTACAAACGGATGCATCATAAGAATGATACAGATTGCCAAACAAAAAGACAAATGCATATTGGTGGCCACGCATACACTTTCACCCTAACCTATTCCCCTCACTGGCTACCCTTCATCTTTTACAAGCCTCTCATATGAATACATGCCATTCCCCATGGGGATACTGGGGGTCCTGTTGGTATAAACAGCATCCCAACCTCCTGGAAATTCTGTGCTTGGAATTCCCTCTTTTCTGTCCCTCTATTTATTTCTGCCTGGTTCCTTTTCTTCCTGTCACTCCTCCTTGTCTATTCCAGAAAGTCTTATAGCTGAAGTCGGATGTGCTGGGCCTGACTTGTCGGGTGCTTAACGGCAGTGCAACGCATTTTCGCTCATGTGACAGACAACAGTAGTGGCTGTCTGAGCGTTTATTGAAGAAGAAGACTATGAAAACATTCCCACTGTCCCACATTACAATGTCCCTTACCCACATGCGCAGGCACAATCCCACCCATGCATGCGCATGCACGCACACACACGTGTGCGCACGCACGCACACACGCGCACGCATGTAATTTAAGACTGAAAAGACATGTTTTTAAGGTTGGATGTGAAAGATTTAATTATTGTTGTGTTGTGCCTGAGAGAGTATGGGAAAGAGTTCCAGCAAGAAGGGGTTTGAAAAGAAAGGTCGCTCACCATGTGATAATGGATCGCTCACAATATGATTTTTTTTTGAAAGGTGGGGATACGAAACAGACGAGTATCAGCAGAGGTGGAGAGATTGCGAGATGGGACATAAATTTGAAGGAGGCCAGAAAGGTATAAAGGAACAGAGATCAAAGTTTCCAAAGCACTGTGGGGCACGTTTGTGTTGAATTCCTTTCTTTACGGGAAGCCAGTGTAAGTCACGAAGCAGAGGAGAGACATGCTGGAACCTGGAAGAAGGAAAAACAAGACAAGCAGCATGGTCTTGTACTTTTTGAACCTTGACAATAAGTTGCTTTGTAGATACAGACAACAGAGCATTATAGTAATCAAAACAAGAAAAAAATGAAAGCACAAACTTAAGTTTGTGTAGCTTCCACCTTGAGAAGGTGTTGGATGGAGCTTATTGTTTGCAGTTCAAGATAGCAAGTACGGCAGATGTTTGAGATATGCTGCCGAAAGCTGAGAGCATTGTCGATGGTGACCCCAAAGTTTGTTTTACAAAGTTAAGAAAGAGTGATGTCAGTGCTGTCCAAAGGTGCTGTTGACGGAAGTAAATAAGTGTTGAGAAATTTCTCTGGCCTGATGAACACCATTTCAGTCTTATCATTTAATTGTAGCTAGTTTTGAGTCATCCCGTCTTTGACATCAGAGATGCAGGCTTTAGTAGTTTCAGCAATGGTGCTTACCTGAGGATAGGACCTGACATATAGAACTGAATATCATCAGGAAAAAACCTTTGATGAGACAGAGAATGATGAAGAACAAATGTGTGAAAGAGGCTGGATATAGAGTACGAAAAGGACCTGACCCAGAACAGAACCCTGGGGAACCCCGTATCTCCGGAATGAAGCTGAGGAAGACAAACCATTTACCGATACTGTCTGAGCGATCAGAAAGGTAAGACTGAAAGCAAGGCAATGCAGAGCCAACTCTGTGTGTGTGTATGTGCTTGTGTGTGTTTGGGTGTGGGTGTGTACATCTGCATGCGCTTGTGTGTACATAGTGAAGTTAAATGATCACATTTAACCACTGTTTAAGTTTATTCTTCTTTTTCCTTGAGCTGTTTGTTCTACAATTTCTGTTGCGATATTTTATGCTTCTATGATAATAATAGTTTCCTGTCATCATTATCACTATTGTTGCCATCATCATCGCCAATCTCGTTGTCTTGTCATCATCATAACCATCAGGTCAGTCAATAGCAGCAGCAGCAGCAGCAGCAGCATGAATGAGTGACACTGGTAGGCGTGTGTCTGACAGCATCCATTAAAGATGGTCAACTACCTTCATTGGAAAGTACCCCAGCAGTCGAGACTGTGACTATTAAACGTATTCTCCTCAACTTTGCTGGGAGAATTTGTTGTTTTTGCCTGATTATCACGCTCACTAGGACAATAGGAATTTGTCAGATGTGGAACGGTTTGTCTTGTAATTTTGCAGTCTGTGCATGTGCAGCCCACCTGGTGAAGGGAAGAAGAAGAAGGTTTTTTTGGGGGGCTTTTGTTGTTTTTTGTTTTTGTTTTTTTGTAACAGAAAGTTTCCAGACTGAGGGAGTTGTTTCCTCCGTTGAGCCTGTACCACTTTTACCACAATAACGACTTTACCACACGAGCATGCCTAGCATGGGACTGTTGTGACCTGGGTTGAGATGGGCTCCACCAGGTTTAACTTTTGACAAGTCACACTGCCTTGAAACTAGCTTCATTCACTTCAGCGTTGTGCAGCGTTGGCTCTTCCAGAGTGAAGGAAGAAGCCCAGCCGTGAGCGCTGCAGTGAGTATCTTGTGCAGTATATTTATCTCTTTGTAGGGAACATATCCTAACCCGTCTTTTGCCCTGACGGTTGGTTGCAGCTGGTCCTGGTGGACTCTGACCCTGACCACCCTGCCAAGGACGTGGTGGACACTTTCCTGCACGTGGACGTTTCTGACCACACTCAGGACATCCACCACGCCAACACCATCATCCATCTGCTGCAGGAACGTCTGCAAGGTCAGAACATAAAATAATAATAATGTATGGAATTTATATAGCGCTGAATCTTGTAAAGCAACAAATCAAAGTGCTCAGATTTCATTTCATACCACTTTAAGTCACGGCAGATTTCTCTCCGTGAAATTCGGGCTGCTCTCCCCGGGGAGAGCGGGAGAGCGCGTCGCCACAAGCGCAGCGCCACCCTTTTTTTTTTTTTTTTTTTTTTTTTTCATGTCTGCAACTGTATTTGTTTCCCTATCAGAGTGGCTTTTTTCTAAGAATTTTGCCAGGGACAACTCTCTTGTTGCCGTGGGTTCTTTTACGTGCGCTAAATAATTACGTGTAACACACGGGACCTCGGTTTATCGTCTCATCGAAAGACTAGCGCCCAGACCACCACTCATGGTCTAATGGATGGGGGAAAAATTTCCGGTCCAAACGGGGTATGAACCGCCGCACACTTAAGACCCGGACTTTTCGCTTTCTAGACAGGCGCGTTACCTCTAGACCACCGATCCACATGGAACGTCCCTTGCCCTGCTGGTTGTACATTGTACAGTAATGCAGCGTATGAATTGGCTGGATAACCGTCGAATCAAACAGATGCTCCTTTAGAGATGGAGGAGATGCACGGGACATTAGACATAACCCAGAAGGAAGGTGGCAGGGTGGCTAAGACATTCGCCTGGCGAACAAGTAAACCGTGAGGTTCTGGGTTCGATTCCCAGCCTCGCCCTTTCTTCCCAGTTTGACCCCCCCCAAAAAAAAAAATCAAACAATGTCAAAGTCCTTCAGATGAGACTCTAAACCAAGGCCTCGTTAGCAAACACACCCAGAGTATCTTGTGCACACATTAAAAACACATTCTTCCTTTTGGAAGAGTAGGCTATTGTGTGCCGGTAGGAACGGATGAGAGAAAACAAATCCAACCCACACCCGCATGCACACAGGTGTCATGTGTAGACACCATCCCTGAAGTCAGAATGTGGGCACAGCCGATTTTTTAATGACCTGTTCCGTGACGACCCACCAGACTGGGGGATCTGCTGTCAAGCGGTAAGGCACTTGTCCTCAGTCACAATGTGAAAGATCGCAGGTTTGGATCTGGTCAAAAGCCAGACTTCCCCTTCATCTACTACACCCTTCTACACCCTTGAGTTGTGGTCTTGGTACATGTTTTTCAAGTGATATAATAAATCGAAATCACGTGTGCAACATATATTATAGTGCACATGAAAGAGCCCATGGCAGCAAGAGTGTTGTCCCTGGCAAATTTCTGTACAGAAAAAAAAGTCACTGTTATGGAGAAACAAATACAGCAGAAAAAAATAGTTTGTACTGTTTTAATCGTGACACGCTTTTCTTTGTGGAGAGCAGCTCAAGTTTCATGCAGAGAAATCTGCTATGAGCAAAGAGGTATACCATGAAAAAAAAAAATTCTTCAGAATCAGGTATTGTTTTTCTGATAAAAGTATCGCATTATGCATGGACTTGTGAAATGAGTCCTGTGAGATTTGATGTCTGAGTTGATATTTTATTTTATTTCATTTTGTAAATTATAATGGTTATGGTTTTGCCACTTTGTGGTATTGCTTAATTGTGGCTTGGAAATGACAAACAACATGAACTGCTGGTTTTAATCTGAATGTAGCTGCCCAGATTTTAATCTGAACTCTAAACCAGCTGACAAGGTGATAGCCCTGATATAGCCTCTGTGGTTGGTCAGCAGAGCTGTAAACAGCATGATAGAATTAAATCTGAGATTGAATTCTTGTTGAAGGATAACCCTGATATAGCCTCTGTGGTTGGTTGGCAGAGCTATAAACCTGATCAGATAAAATCTGAGATTGAATTCTTGTGGAAGGGATAACTCTGATTTGGCCCCTGTGGTTGGTCAACAGAGCTATAAACAACATGATGGAATTAAACCTGAGATTTAATTCTCGTCAAAGGGATAGCCTTGATATGGCCTCTGTGGTTGGTCAGCAGAGCTGTAAAAACAGCATGATGGAATTAAACCTGATATTTAATTCTCGTCAGAGGGATAACCCTGATATGGCCCTTGTGGTTGGTCAGCAGAGCTATAAACAACATGATTGAATTAAACCTGATATTTAATTCTCGTCAAAGGGATAGCCCTGATATGGCCTCTGTGGTTGGTCAGCAGAGCTGTAAAAACAGCATGATGGAATTAAAACCTGAGATTTAATTCTTGTCAAAGGGATAACCCTGATATGGCCTCTGTGGTCCCTCTTTGGTGGGGCAATAAACGGGGTTTGTGGATGGGTGTGGTTTTTCAGGGCGCGAAATATCAGGCTGCCTGACCTGGTGGGAGGACTGCGTGCCCCTGGCAGCCCGTGTGGGGCAGGCTCTGGGTCTGCCTCACGCCATGCCTGTGGAGGCGGCTCTGAACGCCAAGTCCAAGGAGAGGACCCACAAGGTGCTGGGTCGGCAGGTGGAGGAGCTCCCCCATGACCTGGCTCCTGCCGTCTACGCCAGTCCTGTGGTGAGGGTCACCCAGATGGAAGAGATTGACAAGGCTGTGCAAAAGGTCAGTGGAACATGGATTTACGTGTGTGTGTGTGTATGTACCAGGTGGTAGGAACTCGTATTGGGGGCATTTTTTTTCAAGCTTTAACTGTTACTGTCTCACCGGTTCTGCTGCAGATACCTTATGCTTTAAAACACCCAGATTCAATCAATCCTCGGTTTGGTTGTCACTCTTTATTTCCGTTCCATCCACCTGGAACAAACTCCCCTCTCTCACTTCGCCAAAACCTTCATTTGATATTTTGAAATCCAGGCACAAGACACACTTATTTCCGACCTATGACCTTCCCCTATAGCTGCACCTCTTATCTGTTCCAACTTTCAATAGACATCTACACCTCTATCACCCTGCCTAAGCACGGTGTGTGTGTGTGTACATTTAAAATCTGTCAATCTTTTGTGAATGGTTGCACACGTGGGAATGTTATAAATGCAAGCCCTTTGATTTGTTTGCTTTGCAAGATTCAGTGTTATACCAATTCCATACATTGTTATTGTTATTATTATTATTGTTATTATCATTATTACTGGGTGTTATGAATATGTATGCATTGATCATGGACATTCTTCAGCTTTTAACTGCTACTGTCTATAGTTCATTGGTCCATTTTCTTTGTTGTTCTGGTTTTTTAAGATAACATTGCATCAGTGTCCCTGTAGGAGACATCAGGTTGTCCCATGACAGAAATCCCACAAAGTAGATGGGTCCTGGTGACCCGATGAGTTTGGCATGTGCATGAAATTATGAAGACTTAAAAAAAAAAAAAGTGTGGTGGTTTATTCATGGATAGTTGCATTATTTACATGAGGTTTCTTGAATCGTTTCATTCGCAGCTATTTCTCTAATGTGACTTCTTTTTTGTGTGTGGACTGGTTGTCCTGTTAAGTTTTGATGGGTAACTAGCCTGTGTAAGGCTTTAGAGAGTATAACGTCAACATCTTTGACATGCTTTATTTATAAACAATAACAGACAACTACTGTTTCTGCTGTTTTTCTTTCTTGCTTGCTTGCTCTGCTGATGTGTCCTTTTCCTGAAATTCTACAGAATGTATCCTACTGTTTGGTAGGTTTAACATTATAACAAAATACTTACAGATGTTGTTTTTTTTTCTTTTGCCTTTGCTCCATCTTCTATCCTACCAAAAAACAACAACCCTAAAACCTAACCGTAAACCTATTTTTGTGTGGCGGCACCTCAGGTCTCCATGCCCGCAGTGGTGAAACTGGAGTTTGGCTCGAGCGCGGTAGGGGTCAAGCACGTGAACAGCGTCAAGGAGGTCAAGGAGCACATGACGGTGGTGGAGAAGACGCTGTACGATGAGCTGTGCCACCCTGGCAGTGGGCTGAGCTTCGGCCAGTCCATGGTGCTGATGCCTCGCCTGCTGGGCACCGAGCACGATGTGGACCTGGTGCTGTTCGACAACCAGGTGGTGGCTGCTTTCGTCTCCGACAACGGGCCCACCCACCTCCCCTTCTGCATGGAGACTGCTGCTGTCATGCCCTCTTTGCTTCTGGAAGGTGCGTAACGCCCTTAGGGTTGGTCACCAGGGCGGGTTGATAACAAGGAATGATAGCAGTGGTCGGTTTTAAACCCGGTTTTGATAAGTGTATAGTTGCGCTGTTTTAATCTTGAGATGTAAAATTTCACAAGGTGACAGCCCCGATATGGCCTCTGTGGTCGGCAGGGCTATAGGCTAGAGGGTTGGATAGGAGAGAGATAGGGAAGAAGATGAGTGGAGATAGGGTAGACGAGAGATAGACACAGAAGATACAGAGAGACGATGACAGACAGAATGATGATTGATTGGATATGCCTCTGTGGTTGGGGTATAAGCGATGGGGTTTGATTGATTGAGGTGCTAACGAAAATATCGGTTTTTCGTTGTATGGGTTTCCAGCTTTAACTAGGGGTCATCAGAAGCAATCTTGACTACTTTCATCTGGGAATCGCTTGTGAGTAGGAAGCCGCGTAAGAATTGCGTGATGACTGTTTTCAAGTACCCAACCATATAGGACAGCTTACTCCGTGACTTCGAGGTTTTTCTCCTTGGAGAGTGCAAGGTTGTTTCAGATGGTCATGTCTGTAAGTGCAATCTCACTATAAGTTAAATGAACATTTATGTAGGTTCTGAGAACTTAGTATGACATAGTATGAGTTTTTTTAGCCCTGGGTCCACAACCAATGTCAGCTTTTACGTTTTATGTCACTTTTCATTCCTTGGTTAGGCTTGAGGTTTGTCATTTGTGATAATTTTCTTTTTAATTGTTGCACGTTTTTGTCCATTAATGGTAAACCACATTCAGGATCATTCAGTATGTCTGGCATGACACTGTTTGTGGCTTTTTTTTTCAAATCAAGCGCATACGCTCTAACAAGCTATAAATTAAAGCGTTCTTGTTTTTTCATCAGGTCGGGCTTTGGGGTTTTGTACATTTTATCATCTGTTCATAGTCTTGTGTTTAGTGAGTCAAAGTAACTTGGGGACAAAGTTCAATTCACCACAGAGATGTGTGTCCATTTTGAGGGGTTTTTTTCTTCCTAGTTGCTAACATTTTGTTCTGATGCCCTTGCAAGTTTTTCAGATGAGACTATAAACTTAGCTCCTGTATTCAAACATACATGTACAGTAACATCTTGTATATTTGCACACAACCTCCCCTCCTTTGCATCCATCTTTCATAGGAAAGTAATCCGGCGGTGACCAGAAGTATAGATAACCCGAGCATACCTAGCATGTGTTCAGCCACCTGTAGGAGATGGGCTCCACCAAACTGAGTTAGTCCAAGATACAGGCAGGCCTATTGCCTGAAGATTTCAGCCAGTGTCCCATTGACTTGTCTGGGAGTTGAGGGAAAGTCAGGTGGTAAAGCCTTCATTGAAGAGGCGGTATGCTGTAGCCGAGTGGTTAAGACTGTTTGGCTTTAGTTTAATCCTGTGGGTCCACGAAGTCGTGGGTTTGAATCCCTCTGATGAATCAAGGGTGGGGGTATGTACACTAGGGCTCTTAACCTAACGTAATCCGACAAAATGTCTTTGAAAGTTGAAGGTGCTGAATCCATAACATTGCACAGCCACGTTGTTCTGTACGATTTTCATCTAGTGACCATGAAAAAAATATGTCTTATAACAATGTAATCTAATCACCGCATTATTATACACGAAATTTAGTTTTGATAGGCATCAAGTCTTAATTAATATATATATCAGGCTTATCAACAACTTTTGATGTGTGTGTGTGCGTGCGTGCGTGCTGGCTTGCATGCTTTGTTTCTGCAGAACAAAAGCAGCAAATGATAAGTGCTGCAGCCACCTGCTGTCGAGGTCTGGGCTTACACACCGGGGTCTTCAACGTGGAGATCATCCTGACTCCCTGTGGACCTCGCCTTGTGGAGGTGAACGCCCGCATGGGAGGCTTCTACCTGCGGGACTGGATCCGCCTGCTCTACAACGTGGACATTTTCCACCTGGCTATCATGTGTGCCTGTGGAATCCGCCCCGTTCTCCCAGAAAACAGCAGTCTCAGCAGCAGCAGCAGCAATCGCAGCGGCAGCATCTCTGGAGAGATGTATGAGGATAAAGACCAGGATCACCCACGCATAAACGGGAAGGTGAACGTGATGACGAAGGAGCAAGAGAAGGGCTACATCATGGGCATCATGCTGTACCCAGCTCGCCACGCTAAAGCCCTGGCCACCACTGCAACCCCTCACAACCTTCGTCTCTTGGACCAGGAAGGTCACATCATCTTCTTGCAGCTGGAAGCAGACATGGCCGTACCTGAAGAGAACGGCTTTCACGAGCCTTACGCCAACCTGGCTGTGCGAGCTCCGACTCTTCAGGAAGCTAAGGCCAAATTGATCACTGTCTGTACCAGTCTTGGTTTGGAGACTGAAGACTCTATGCGGAAACTGTTGTCTGACTTTGTCGATCTTTCATAGTGAATACTTTGGGGACGGGACAGCTCAGTGGTCAGAGCGCTCGCTATCCCCAAGCTAAGGCTAAGCAGCATCGATCGTGGTTACCAAGTGGATGGGTGACCTTTTGCACGCCTTGGCTTCAATACAGTCCCCCAGTTCACCCAGCTGTAAATGGGTGCCAACCTTCTTTAGGGTCAAGGAAGGTAAATAAAGCAGCAAGGGAGAGGAGATGGGCGCCGCCCTCAATATGCTGGCTGCAGGAGAAGTTGAGGTCTCTGACACCTTGCTCCCCAATGACCGCATAGGTTATGGGAACACCTTTACCTTTTAAATATACTGGGGAGCACAGAAGTTTACACTGAATGGACCATATATTCTCTGTGTGTGTATATTTAATCTGGGGTTTTAAGAACATTTTTGCTTGTTTGTTTTCTTTTGGTGGCTTTTTAAAATATTTTCCTTTTCTTTTTCTTTTAGGTGGGAAGGATGGACAGTGTTAGATATTTGAAGGTATCAGAAGATGTTGGTTTTTTAACTTGAGGTGAAAGTTACAGGAGTTACTGAAACTGAATGAGGTGACAACCCTGATATGGCTTTCATGGTCGGTAGGGCTATAATCAAATCAAAATTGAATGGAATGGAAGGATTAGGGGGTGGGGTGGTGGATAAGAATTAATAGTGGCGTGACCTGGAGACGGCTGAACACTACTTGCTTTACTGTCCATATTATAATTATGCTCGTACAAATACAATTTCAACCCTATCTCCTAACTATATATGTGTGCAAACTCTTTTAACAGGCAGAACTGACCTTTCATATGAAACAACTACATTTATCTTCTAAACTGTGCATTGATTTATTTATTTGGCCCAGGCCAAAAGCTGTGTCAGTTATTGATGTTAGGTAATTGCCAGGCCTACACTAAAATGTTATGTTGTGTTGAGATAGCCTTCAGCCATGACAAGCTCTTAACATAACAACCTTCACTGTCCTTTACAGGAGAAAAAAATCCTCTGAAGTCGGAGTATGGCTGCCTATATGGCGAGGTACTTAAAAACAGGCGTACACGCATGTATAGTGTCCAGTCTGCAGTTTCAGTCTCACAGTGATTCCCAGGTGAGATGAGTGAGTCAAGAGTGCACATTCTGGGTGACCCCAGAGTGTTAAGGTTAGACACTTGTCTAAAAGAGGCCAAAATCATGTTTTTTTAGAATAAAATATTGCTAGATGCAAATATGGAGATTTCCCTGCGTGAATTTAAAGAATTTAGGTTGTAAAACATGTCTGAAGAAACGGGTTTCTGGTACCTCTTATAGATAAAAACACTTAGAGTTTGAAACATTTAGTTTTAGCAGCCATTTTGGATTGTTTCCATGGCAACAGTGTATAAAAATGAGTAATGTGTAGATTTTTAGCATTTACAAGTGATGCCCTTTCAATATGTGGTACAACTTCTAACATGAGCTCATAAACAACATTTCTCAGTTTCGACCCCATGTCCCGCCTTATGATGGGGATCGCACAACTTCTTAAAAATCTATGTAATACATTTTTAAATGTCAAATAATGACACATAATTGGTAAAGTACGGTTGATCACAGTATATTCAGTGTTTGACTAACCTTTGGATGGTTTAACATTTCTCCATCTGTTTCCACCAATCTCTCTGGTCTTTGTTTTGTACAATTGTTGGCTTGTTTGTCATCTCTCTGGTCTTTGTTTTGTATGATTGTTGGCTTGTTTATTTAATGTTTTGTTTGTTTGTCTGTGTGTCGGTATGCTGATTTGTTTTGTTTGTTTTTTCTTCTGATGATGATCTGTCCATCTCATTTTGCAGCTTGTTGTTTGTTTGTGTTTGACTTGCAGTTAGTTCTTCTTTCATCTTTTACTTTTTCTCTTAACTTTGCGTAGAACTGCAAAAGATTGTGGCATGTTTGCTTATTTCTTCAATAGACATGTCTTTTGGTACAATTGTCAATTATTTCACAAACTGTGAATGGGTCAGTGCTGTTATCATTCTAAGCAGTCATTTTCCCCCTGGTCTTCTTTGGTCATTATAGGGATCATTAGCCACATTGTGAATGTTGATTTTGTACTTGAGCACAAAAGAATATATAGGCTATTAGCTTGTTGCTGTGCTGATTATGTTCTCTATGTTTATATGTTCCATGTTTATAGAATGAACAAATCCTATTGAAACCAAGTAAAAGAATGATCCGGTGCATGTCAATCCATTTTTGCTTCTGAAAGCCATGATTTTTTAACTTTTCCTGTTGGTTGAAGTTTCATGTTTTATTCAGCTTGTTTTTTTCTTTGTTTAGTTTTAATGTTCTATGTATTTTGTTTTCTTTAAAAAAAAATTGAGTCAAGGCCCATTGTGCTTCAGTTAACTTGTTCTTTTTTCATTCCTCTGCTAGAGCTCCAAGGTTCACCAATTGTGAGATTTTGTGTATGCGACCGGTCACACACTATTAAGGTGGCTGTATCCTGACTTTGGGATGTCTAAACATGACAGCAGTGTGCGTGCGTTTCTGTCTCTTTTGCTATTTTGTCTTCAGCCGCTACCGGCATGAAATGGCCTACTTTCCCAAAAGGCAAAATGGGTTTTAACGAGTGTGCAAAGATGTCCTGCGTGTGTTAGCACATGGGACCTTCGATTTACAGTCTCAACTGAGGGACTTTCAGGGGAGTGGAGTTGGTAATGATGTTAACTCCAGGGGAAATATTGTTTGAAACAGTTGCCTCAGTGATGGCTTGAACCCAGGCTGTCAGACCATGAGTTCAACAACGCTCTAGCCACTAGGCTATCCTCCCTGCAGGGTCAGTTAGGAGATGCAAGGGTTTTGTTTGTTGTTTTTTTGTTGGCCTCTCTCATCGCCACTAGCAGGACTGCTAATGTTGCATAAACATGTGTGGGTGTATGTCAGATGTGTGGTGTTTGCACAGAGAGCATAATGTGTTGTGTATGGTGCTGTAAGCTCTCTGATGACATATATATGTACGCGATTCATTCTTTTATCCTTAGATGTTTAGTCCTTTTCTTGTAACCTAAATGGATTTTTCTGTTTGAAATAATGTGTAAAATATTTTTAATGATTAATTTCTGTCTTAAAGAATGATAGGAAGCTGTTTTGCGTAAATAATATACTTGCGACCATAGTGAACAATAATAGCGTGGGAAACAATGAATATGACATTGTCACCTCTGGGAGACATGGTAAACAGTAAAGTTGTGCAAGACTCTTTGAACTGGACGATTTTGACACTTTCGGTTTGCCGTAGATAAGTCCTGCATCCACTGCCCAGACCCACCCAGAAGGTGTAGCGTCAGTTGGAGGATGCGCTGGGCCTAACTTGTCAGGCGCTAAACAGCAGCACAATGCATTTGCGTTCATACGACAGACAACAGTAGTTGGCAGTCTGAGCGTTTGACGAAGAACTGGCATTCCTGCAGCTTTTTCTCTGCCTCTGTGGTGTTTGTGTGTGTGCATGCACGTGCATGCATATGAGTGTTTGATCTGTTGCAATTATTTTGTCTTCTTTAGTCCATTACTTTGCTGTGTTTTTTGTTGTATAAATACTTCTCACTACTACATTACAATGATAATATTGAGGGTAGTTGTTGTGGCTTGTTGTTTGTTTGTGGTAACTTTGAAGATCTGCGATCATAATTATATCTCTAATGATCATAATGTGTTTGTTTGTGGTAACTTTGAAGATCTGTGATCATAATTATATCTCTAATGATCATAATCATATCGTAATGATCATAATCATATCGTAACTGCTGCTGAAAAACGTCGAGTTCTGGGTGAGAGCTTTCCATTGTCTCAAAACCATTGTCAAGTGCGGCGCTTGGGGAGACTTAACACACATACAGGCTTCTTGTGTTTAAATAATAAGAAAAAAAAATTATAGTGTTATATCTTGCTTGGTTTGGTTGTATTAATTTTTTTATGTGTTCCTTTGTCTTCCACATGATTATTTCATATGTAACCATCTTTTTGCACGCTTCTCTTTTCCTCTCTCCTTTGTTTGAGGCAGTGGCCATTACATGACTCTCTCTCTCTGTGTCTTGTTTGTCTCACGTGAAATAATCACTTTTTGTCTCAGCATGATTACCAAGTTTTGTTTATTTTGTTTTTTCTTTTGATTTCTCTTAGTGGCTTAAGATTTTTTGTTTGGCTGATGGGAGAGGTTGTGTCCAGAAATTTTATGATGTGCCCCACCGGGCTGTTGTTTAGATCCTTTGATACTGAATAAAGATATAAATGTATATTGTTTGTGCCTCTGTGTTTGTTACTTTGAGGGAATCCCCAGTTGAATATATGTTCACCTTTGTGTGTGTGTGCATGTGTGTAAATTTGATGTGTGTGTGTGCGTGTAAATTTGATGTGTGTGTGCGTAAATTTGATGTGTGCGTGTGTGTGAATTTGATGTGTGTGTGTGCATGTAAATTTGATTGTGTGTGTGCGTATGTGTAAATTTGATGCGTGTGTGTGCATGTAAATTTGATTGTGTGTGTGCGTATGTGTAAATTTGATGTGTGTGTGCGTGTGTGTAAATTTGATATCTGTTAGTCCTATTTCTGTAAGCGCTTTGATTTGTTGCTTTACAAAATTCAGCGCTATATAAATTCCACACATGATAATCATCATCATATAAATCAAGCGGAAACCTGCACATCTCCCCACCCTGAAGAAGCCCAAAGTACTAAGGAGGAGGCCATTGTGTGGAACAGATGACAAAATTCACATTCATTAGCCTCGAAATAAAAAGCATGCTGAAGAAATGTGAACAGTCCCAGCAAACTACTGGACTGGATTCCCTCAGTCAATGGAACACTCGCCCCCCACCCACCTCCTGTCACTCCGGATTCTTTTACTTAGGTTCAATGTTATGTTGCATATAGGGCCTTGTCTTTCCTCAGACCACCATTCATTCATAGCCTTGTGGATGGGGCAAAAGTGCAGCATCACACTTACACTATGTCAAAGTATGTTTGAACCCATGGCTTCTTGGATTTGTTGTCGCTGGGTGCACTCGCACTGTACCACACAGATCCACAAGTACATGTGTCCTTAGTTCACAGACCTTTTCTGAAGTTGATGTTAAACCTAAAAGACCAGGCCAAAAAAGCTTCGTCAGTTATGGGTGTAAGCAAAGAACTACATTACAATGTTGTGCTTTAAAATGTTATGCAGATATTGTGTTAAAAGCCACGATAAGCTCTAAGCAAAACAACAACTCGTACTTTCCTTTGAAAGAGAAAAATCCTCTGAAGTTGGAGTGTGGCTGCCTGTATGGCGAGGTACTTTAAAACAGTCATACAGGCAAACTTCTCATCCAATGTGTACTTACAGTCTCACAATGGTTTCCAGGCGTGATGAGTGAGAGAGTACTTATTCTGGATTTTAACTTTTTTTTTTTGCTCCGAGGTTCACCTGAGGTGAGGGTTTTTGTATACAATATATGTGACAGTTTTTGACAACATTAAGGTAGCTGTATTCTGATTTTAGGGATGATGTCTAAACACGACACCAGAGTGCATGCATTAAAAAAAAAAAAATTGGGGGGGGTTGTTGTCGTCCATTCTTACAAGCATGAATGGCCTGCTTACAGAAAGGCAGAATAGGTTTTAACGCGGAAGATGTTCAGTGCGGGTTGGCACACTGGACCTTGGTTTACAGTCTCAGCTAAAGGATTTTTTTTGGGGGGGGGGGGTAGGGTGGAGTCGGTATTTCCAGGGGGAAAAAATTCCTCTTGAACAGGCATCATAATAATCATAATGTATGGAATTTATATAGCGCTGAAGTCTTGTAAAGTAAACAAGTCGAACCATATTGATGGTTACCAGGTCCCAAGCTTGATCCTGGGACATCAAATAGCGAGGGCAATGCTCTAACCACTAGGCTATCCCACCCCTCCCCCTTTTATGGACGACTCTCATAATGAAAACCCAGCAACCACAAACACTAGTGGAAAACATTTTCTGAAGTCTGTTGGTTTATTTAACATTAAGCATACCTCATGAACTTCCCTGATCGTCTTCAACAGTCAACTTGTTTTACTTTGAAAACCTCAGTGTGACCTAAAACCAAACAACTTTGATAAATAAAAAGGTGTTTGCTAGTGATACTAAAGTTTCGCTCTTCCTAGCGTATCAGTGACTTGTGGGTGTTGGTGCAGGAAGCTCCACCTCCTCACACAAAAACATCCCTTACTATCCTTGCACTGTGACTCATCCTGTTTTCCTGATAATGTCACCATGTCTGTATCCTGTCTATCTCTCAATGTGTGGCGAAACCCCCGATAGTAAATCTCTCAGCTATGATAAACATTAGATCCTGAGAAAGAAGACTCAGCCCGAGACAACAAGCTTTTAGGAGATATCAGGTGGTGGGGTTTACTGGGGAAAGAAACGGGGGATCAGCACACATACAGAAGACTCAAGAGGGTCCTTTTGACAAACTTAAGGCAACTTATCCTTATACAAACTCCCCTCTCAACAAACGTGTGTGTGGGGTCTTATCTCGACTTGAACCAGTCACCACCCACTAGTTGATATTGACTCTCTGATCTTGGTGGGAAGATTAAGCTGGTGAGTGGTAGTTATGAGCTGATAATTTTTAAATGTTGGATTTTTTTTTTTTTTTTTTTTTGGGGGGGGGGGGGTTATGTGTGTGTGTGTGTGTGTGTGTGTGTCAGACTGTGTGCATGTGTTCTTCAGTTTAATGTCCTTCCACCAAAGAGTGACATCAGATGGTCAAGTGTGTACGTGTGTGTGAGTATAAGTGTGTATGCGTGCGTGCATGAGAGATATTGTGTGTGTGTGTGTGAGCACATGTGACCGAGTGCGAGTGTATGAGTGAAATTATCAACGTTTGTGAGAGTGTGTATGTGTGTAAACATATGAGAGAAATTGTGTGGTTACGTGTGTGCCTGTGTGTGTGTGTGTGTGACTGCCCAATTTTGCCTTAGAAAGGAATAGAAGGGGGAAAAAAAAATCAGATCACCCCTACAAATAAGGGGTAGGACAGCCTAGTGTTTAGAGAGCACCGTGTTCCTGATCTGATAGTCAAGGAACAAGCCATGACTGAGACACCTGTTCAATGGGGATTTTTCCCCTGGAGTTAACGTCAGTGCTGACTCAACTCCCCTAAAAGTCCTTCGAATGAAACTATAAACCGAGGTCCGTGTGCGAACGCAAAGCGGAATATTAAAATCCATTATGCCTTTTTGAAGAGCAGGTCACTGTGTGCCATTAAGCACAGATGACAAAATAAAAAATAATTATAAAAATGCACGCACACCGATGACATGGTCAGACATCATTCCTCAAGTTGGAATGCAGCTACCTTAAATGGTGGGTAAAAACGATTGCATATGCAAAAGGAAGAAATTTATTATATAAAAAAATCTTACACACCATAGAACCCCCCCCCCCCCCCCCCCCCCCACACACCAAAAACAAAAAAGAAAACAAAACTATACCATGAATTTCTCAGCACGGATGCAGCAACAAACGTAACAAAGCAACTCCCCCAAAAGCACTCCAGACACCAGGCTTGGCAATCACAAACAACGCTTTACTTCCTGCCATTCTCTTTCAAGCAACACATAAACACTAAAACAGGATAAAACTCACCGCTCTCTCACTAAGATTCACACATGAAAGTAGTCCCTGTCAGGTTGAGCCCATAGAATAGTCAAGTCCTTCAGTAAGGGCTCATTTGGTTGGCAATATGGCAAACTGACAGTCTTTTTTTTTGTTTTTTTGGACAATGTGAAGGACTGGTATCCTTGATTCAGACATAGCAACTCATCCTTTAATGACCGACCATTCCTCATTATGCCAGAGGACAGACAACACTGATTGGCACCTGAGACATTATACGATTTAACACAATGGTGATGCAGTAAAGGAATAATAATACATCATTAGCTGTGCAACTCAACAATCAGGCTACAGCATGTTGGGATACAAATATTCAAACATACTCACATGCTCCGAAAACAACACATCTGTTGTCAATGCTGTCTGCAGTATCTTCAACACCTACCATGTTAGAAATTTATCTGAATTATGATAATACACTGCTATGAACAGATTAAGAGTGCAATGAACGATGTGAACCTTGCCAGGCTAATATGCTGCTACAGTCTTAATGTATAATGAACTATGTGGACTTTGCAAGACAAATATGCTGCTATGAACAGTAATGAACTACACGGATTTTGCAAGGCTAATGCTATGTTTAATGAACTGTGTGGACTTTGTAAGACTTCTGTGGTGCTATGCATGGTCTTAGAGTGCAATGAATATGAATAAATCAGTCTGACAGTGTCCTGAACATGAATCTATAAGTTACAAAATGATAAACACACTTACAAATCTTTTGTCATTGTATAAAGTCAGGTATCAGAAGGCGTGGAATTTATAGTTTTGTTTTGGGGTTGTTGTTGGTTTTTGGTGTTGTTTTTTTTTGGGGGGGAAGGGGGGGGGCCAATGTGCCTAAATATTCAAGGCTCAAGCACTCAAGAATGTGTTGGACAGCGGGTCCTTAATTTTTCTGTCTAAAATATGATTATTTGTCTGTTACTGTTGTCGGATACAAGTGTTAAACAGATCATCTATGCATGCAGAGACGCATTTCCACCTCAAGAAGAATCAATATTGTAAACATATCCAAACACAACACAAGTCACATGAGCTTAAAAAGGGACTAAAACTCCAAAAAGAATGTAAAAATTTCCTATACTTCTGGCTAAACAGTTAAGATAAAAATTGCTAGCAACACCGATGCAATATTATAGGGAAATATGTGTTTGCGAAAAAACGGTTAAATCATGATTTAAAAGCACTAATCATGATAATAAACGTAACAAAAAGAAAAGAAAATACACAAGACTTCAAAAATGTTCAGATTCATGCACCTGAAATTTCTAAAAGATGAATCAGAAAGAAAAATAAATAAAACCAGTTCATGTACAAATCCATAGAAATTGTTAAAGCCACAATAAAAATGCATTCATTATAAGGGTGTTTTTTAAAATTTTTATATACATCTGTTTATAGGTCCAGCCAATGACTTGATCAAAACTGTGCTAAAAAAACCCCAAAACTCCCCCTAAAATATTTGTCCTATCAAACCAGCAGAAAAAACCAACTATGTTCAACTCTATTCAGGTAGAGTTTCTGGAAGACGCTTGACAAGTTCAGGTATGCCATAGGCCCATGTTGGTGTTAAAAAAAACCCCTCAAATGTTTCTCTTGCTACAGAGGATAAAAAGCAAACCTAAGATGAAAAACAATTATCTGACTGCGGCAGTCTTATGGTCACTCCACTTGATTTTTTTTCCATACACACAAAATATGTGTACATAAATTGCTTTTTTTTCTGTTTAAATTCCATATTATATATAACTCTGTGTGTGTGTGTGTGTGTGTGTGTGTGTGAGAGAGAGAGAGAGAGAGAGAGAGAGAGAGAGAGAGAGAGAGAGAGAGAGAGAGAGAGAGAGAGAGGCTATGTGAGTGATAGTTCATGCATGCACATAGGATGTTGGGAGAGAGGGGGGATGGGGGCAACGATGTGTTCACATGTATGTACGAGTATGATTTTTGCATGAAGCAGAGCGAGATATGAACTGCTGTGAGCAAACAAAATGGATATATATGAAATAACCTCTCAGTTATACAATCCCTCAATTGCACAATCTTTTGAAACCTTTCCTTGTTTTGTTTTTGTTTTTTAACAATTTTTTATCTATTCGTTTTATCTACTTTTTGGTGGTGGGAGGGGCAAAAAGAGATGAGGACCAGCTAGCACTAACCCATAAATCAGAAACTGATCTTTTGATAAACTATCATCATTAAAAGAAACTCCTAATCACTCCACAAAGCTACAACACTGTACACTTTTTTTTTAGCACTGAATCCCCCCCCCCTACCCCCCGCTCAAGTAGAGCTAAATCAATCTATTATGTTCTATACATTAAAAATAACCCTCTTTATTTGCTTTTAATGGTAATAAAAAAAAACGACTCACAAAAACTGAATCGGTAACCATAAACATTCTATTATTATTATCCTTTTTTTTGTTAAAAATCTTCTGTGACGTTCCTGTCCTCTGGCGCAATATGACTCATTATGTGATGGAGCTTCACAAATGGTATAACTACACCAAATGTCTTGTGCCTAGTGCAAAGTCGCATGATCTGCAGTGATGAGGATAATTTAATCTGATTGGCTGACATTGCTTTCTAGAACATAATCCTGTTTAATAACAGTAAGGAGGATGGCTGCAACAAAAAATCTGGTTCTAGTCGATTGAAAATACCATGATAAAAAGATCTGGGGCGAGAACATTCAATGTTTCTATCCACATGCATATAGCAAAAAAAAAAAAAGTTATAGAAATAAGTCGCTCTACAGGTGGGGCCATACCCTGTTTCAACACTGATTGAAAAAATAAACTATGCTTGCATACTTTACCCAGCACACACCACTATCAGCTAATTACGTGTACCATGATTTCAATAACATTTTTCACTTTAAACTGAAGAGATAGGCACAGACTCCATACAGAAGACCATTGATATACAGTGACAGATATGCAATAACTGACGGTGCACTACAATTTTTTTATATTTTATAATCTGAATATCAAAACTGTAACGCAATTTTCAAAGAGTTAAATTTCAATTTTAGGTTAATTAATTATACACGAGATTGTTTCAACTGTGTCCTTTAGCTTGCCTTTTCATTTATGGGGCAAAAAGAGGATTTTATGTGAAGTATTACAGCCTTCATCGAAGAAGCACAACCATCTGGAGATTACAGTGCTGAAAATAATTTGCCCTTTTTTTCTGCTGTCAATGTTAACTGACTGACATGACCTGAAGGGGTTTATTGGTACTTCACACACTCACTCTCTCAGCCACTCAGGTACAGGACAAACATACGACACAAGTTCAAAAACAAGTAGTGCCATCAGACTTCTGTACATGCACGATTATAAATCTGCCTGAACGTGGATCATTTCATGGAAACGTTCCCATCCCACAAAAACAAACAAACCGCAAAACCCTTGGGAGTATACCTGAGCAAAACAAAATGTGTTAGATTTGCAGATTTTAAAAAAACAACCCAAAAACAAACAAAAAGCAGCACCCCCCCCCTGTAAAATTCAACCACCTCTTCATCTGAAGTCATTTGCCATATAAAAACAACACACTGATCATGCTCACTTTTAACATATACACAAACATGAAACCCCAAGATGAATATTTGATGATTGACATTGGTAATAACACACACACATATATTTTTTATTTCCTTTTTCATATTAAAAGGAACAAATTTGTCGCGCAATATACGTTTAAAATCAAAATGCAATTTTCTTTTTTTTTTTTAATTCTTAGTCACACAAAACCAATGTCATAGATGTAGAATTTCATAAAAATGACCCTCTGTACCCACTAAACTGTTCAACAGAAGCAAAAAAGAAAACCTGACAGAAACTGCATTGCAGGTTTTAGGCACTAATTGCTTTCTCATACCCTGGGCTTTTTTCCCCCCCTCAAAACCTTCCAATTTGGGCGGGGGAGGGGGGCAGGATCTATAGCCTAGTGGTCAGAGCATTGAGCTTGAGACCTCACAGCTCAGGTTCAAGCTTCCACTGAGGCAGCCGTTCAAGGGGATTATTCCCCTGGAGCTGACAACAGTGCTGAATCTGCCCCCCCTGGTAGTCCTTTGGAGGAGGCTATAAATTGAGATCCTATGTGTGAACGCATGCAAAACAGCTTGTGCACACATTAGAACCCTTTCTGCAGTTTGGCAGAGTAGGTGACTGTGTGAAGGTAGGAACGGATGCCCAAATGTGAAAACTGCATGCCCACACAAGTCATGTTTTGACATCAACCCTGAAGTGGGAATGCGGCTCCTTACTGGTGGGCACAATCATACGCAAACATCTCACCATTTGTGAACCTTGCAGCCCTAGTCAAGGAATGAAATTTTTTTTAAAACTAACAAAAACTTGGACTCTAGACTAACGGTAACACACCTGTCCAGAAAGTAAGAGGTAGTAGGTTCAATTCCTGTGTGAACCCTGGTCTCCCACTCCACTATACATCAATAAGTGCTGGTCTGGGTCCTTGTCTTTTGGACAAGATGGTAAACCTAAGTCACACATGTGGTGACATGTACTTGGCACATGAGAAAAGAACCCATGGCAACAAGAGTTGTCTTGGCAAAATTTTATAGTAAAAGCCATTCTTGTAGAAAATACATCTGCGGGGGTGGTTAGCCTGGTGGTCAGAGTACTGTCCTTGTGATCTGACCACCTGAGTTTGAGCCACGACCAGAATGCCCATGCAAGGGGATTTTTTCCCCCTGGAGTTAACATCAGTTCTCATTCCAGAACATTTTGCACAAATGTTAAACTCTGTTCTACCTTTCGAAAGCGAAGGCCTTTGTGTGCCACTGGGAATGGATGTTAAAAAAAATTTTAAAAAGCACATATACGAGTGCTTTTTCATTATCCTCAAAATAAAAGAATATGAATCCAAAAAAATACACCAGCAAACATTTTCTTTCTTTTTTTTAAAAAAAAAGTGGCACTGCACTAGAAGCGATGTGCTCTCCCCACTCACAGCAGCCCAAATTTCAAGCAGAAAATTCTTCTGCGATCCAATCCAATCTTGTTTACAGTCCTGCTGACCACAGAGGCCATATCGGGGTTGTCACCTTAGATCTTCTGCGACTTAAAATATACTATATAAAAAGTAACATACAACATAATATAACTTTCTCCATTTTTTAAAATTTTGCTTCAAAATCCCTTTGTAACAATATCAGCCCTCACTACCTCTCAATTCTTTTAAAACCTCTGCAGTATTGTGTACAGCTCCTACCGACGACAGTGGCAATTTTGTGAGTGTGTGTATGTGTAGTATGAACTTCTGAGAAAGTTTTTTCCTACAAAATTAACATGATCAGATTACACATCAGGGAACATACACTACATACATGTATAGAAATAACAAAGGGTAAAAAAAATGATTAATAGTAAATTGGAGTCCTGTTAACAAGGATCTCAAAAATTTTTCTCACGCAGCAAACGTAGGGAAGAAATCAAAGTCACAGACATCTCTACACAAATGAACAACACTTAACATCAGCAACATGCTGTAGACAGACACACACATACACAGATTTAACATACTACTTATGAACCAATCTGAGAAAACACCAAAATCCTGAAGTGGCCAACAAAACAAACCAACAAAAATACAAAATGAAATAAAAACTGCCACTGTGAAACCATAATGCTTGTGCAATGAGCAGACAACTCACATCTACACTAAGCAGACATTGTGCGCCTGCCTACACACTGGGACATGGGAGTCAGATGATGAAGAACACACAAAGGACAGTCGACACAGTTCACCAACTACTGAAGGAATTGACATCCACGCAAGAAGTTTCTAGACTGTCTTCATGTGCTGATGTTTCACCCCTGCCATGAGCCAAACTTTCACTCAGAAGAATCACACCTGTACAAGGTTCAGCTTCTCTGTTGCTGCACAAAACTCATTACTCACACCATACACTAAAAATTCCACTTTCAAGTTTTTGTTGTTGTTGTTGTTTTATACACAGTAGACATGAACCACACTAAAAACCAAACACATTTCCATGCCACGTTATCGCCTTCCACACACAGAATACACTAACCATACTGAAAACTACAAATACACACTTCCATTCCGAGTTCTTGCATTCCATACATGTAAACCATAAAAAAAACCACCCCCACACACAACCATGCTGAGTCGTTACATTCCGTATACATACATATATATGAATAAAAATGCAGACTTCCACGCTGATTTCTTGCTCTCTGTGCCCATAGGAACGTTCACATCATCTTCAAACTTTTGGATTCCTTGCAGTCTGCTCAATAAACTGACAGTTATGGACCTGAAGACGTCTTCACACAACCACACTTTTCCTGTCCATTGAGCGACAAGTATTCCCCCCCTCCGTGCACTTTCAGAAAACACTCCTATCTGAGTTGTTTGGGAAAAAACACAAAAACAAACTCCAACAACCGAGCTTCACATCAGGCTTCAGACCACGTCCTCACATAGTTTTTTTCCCCTGGTGCCTCTGAGAAGTCTGAAGATGTCACATAATAATCCCTGATTAAAAAAAACCCACCCACACAAACACACAGAGCCACAGCTGTCATCTCGAAAGTGTGATACTTTGTTGTCCAATATATACGCGCACTCAGTTTGAAGGCTCATCGTTATTCATACACTGCTTCGCATCAACTTGAAAATCCTTGCGCACCATATGAAGTCCCGGTGATGAAAACTTCCTTGGTGCTCTGTCAGCGCACTCACAACACAGTACATTCCATGAAGAATGGGCAATGATGAACAATACAAGTGTGGCTTCCAATGTCAGTGGATTGACACAAATGCAGACTTTTGAGGTTGGATTTATGTTCCGGAAACACTCTTCCCTGTCTGATAGTTATAAAAAAAAAAAAAGAACACTAAGATGTGCCTGAGACAAAGGATTAGAAGATGACTTCGTACAGTGTTGCCTTCTTGTCACCGGAGCCCGTGACTATGTATTTGTCGTCTGCTGCAATATCACAACTCAACACGGACGATGATTCCTTGGACTGCAACATATTACACACATATTTCGTGTTATGTAGAATCATGAAAAGTCATATAAATGAATAGCCAAACATTTACAATTAAAAGAAAAAGAAGAAAAGCGAGAGACAAACTTAAGTTTTTTGCTTGATAAATTTTTTTCTAAAAGAAAAGTAATTGGCCTACTGCATTTAAAATTATTTGTTTCTTGGCTAAAACTCTTGAGGCTCACTAATTGCAAGATTTTCATGCATGTCACCCTTTTCCCACCATTTAGATCATCAGTATTCCAACCTGATGTCTCAAAACGACACTAGAGCGCATACGTTTTTATTCTGTCGTCCATTCCCACCAGTATGCTATGACCTGCTCTTCTCCCAAAGCTGGAATGATATGTGTAGTTGTTGTTGTGCATTCCCTAGCTTTACACCCTGGGGGTCACCCAGAACATGCCACACTCTGACTCACTTATCATCCCACCTGGCAATCACTATGAGATAGGAAGAACACCGGATGAGAAGTTTGTGTGTATGACTCTTTTTAGAACGACATCTAATGAGCAAGCAAGCTCTGTGCCAGTGTTCACACACAAGACCACTTAAGTCTCATCTGAAGTTTAGTTCTGTTTTGTGTGTGTATGTGTGTGTGTGCGCGCGCACTTTTTTACATCCCAGTATACATCAATTCACACACAGCTGTTCATACGTTGCTCCCAGCATCAATTCCTTTACAATTGCTGCGTTCGCACTTTGAACCCCAAGAGAAAAAAAAACCCACAACCAACCAAACAACCCCCAAGAAGACTTTTGACTTACCTGAAAAATGCTAGCGCCATAAGGAGTCCTCCAGGCATTCAGCAGGTTGTCCTTCCCAGTAGACACGAACCACTTGCCGCAGTAGGCAAACTTGAGTGACAAGACGCAACTGTCGTGGAGATGCAGCTGATACTTGTCCGCGTTGGTGTGATGGAGAACTTCAACATTGCTGCTCTCCATCCTGTTGGACCATATGTGTGTACAGAGTTACGTGCTCATCTTGACGGTATGGTCATCAGTGTGCAAGTACAAACAAATGTGGCTGAGGCCTGTGTAAGATGTATGATTATTGACTTTATCTTTGTGCATCACATTTTCATAAAATTCCATAGAGAGACATGAGGGGGAGAGAGAGAAAAAGACAGAGAGGGGGGATGGGGAGCAGGTGACTGTGTGCAAAAATAGACAGCAATTCATGTTTGTTCCGATTAAGGGGAGATAATTGCCAGTTCTTTGGTCAACTAAAAGCTATTCTGGAATGCTGAAAAGCAGAGAATGTCTAAAAACATGGTAAGATAAATTTTAAACTATTCTGCTCACAAGCAAATTATCAAATAATGCCTGTCCTGTTATTGAACCCCCCCCCCCCCCCAATCTTGATTTGTAGTTCGGATTAGGAAAGTAAGTCTTTCCCACTGAAACTTGCACTGACTTTTTACCTCCCAGTTTCTGTTTTGATGTACCACTCTTCTCAATCTACCTTGTTTGCAGTTTTTTCTGCATTTGAACATAAAGTGTGTGAATGCTGAGCTTTGATATGTTTTTAAACAAGATCTGTTACACCAATTTCATGTATTATCATTCATCTTCTCAATTCCACCACATTCAAAACTGGAACCTTCAGTAACTTCCTTACAAAGAAAACATCTTTTCAAGTTTGCTTTTTCTCCTCCCTCTCAAGTGATCCAGTACATTACTTCTGCATCTGATCAAGCGGGAAATACTGAACAAACAAAGATGTGGCCTGGGTGTTGGGGGGACACCAGCCAGCACTTACCCAACAGCTAACCACTCTCCAGTAGGACAGTACCCCAGAGAGAAGATCTGAGAAGAAAAGTCATGTTGCTGAAGCTGCCTTCCCTGCACACACAACAATAATCACCGATAATGTTGATAATGCTAATAATAATAATAAAGAGGGACAGGATAGCCTGGTGGTTACAGTGATGTATTCATGGTCTGCTGACCCAGGTTTGATTCTTGTTTGAGAGGATTTTTCCTCTGGAGTTAACATCAGAGCCAACTCCACTCTCCCCAAAAGTCCTTCGGATGAGACTATAAACCGAAGTCCTGTGTGCAAACACACACAGAACATCTTGCACACATGTTAAAACCTGTTCTGCTTTTCGGAAGAGAAGGCCATTGTGTGTGCTGGTGGGAACGGATGACAAATCTGCATACACACAGGGATTGGATGAAAAAAAGCACACGAGTGCTTATTCCATTATCCTTGAAATAAAAGAATAAACTAAACATTATGTCATACAGTACATAGATCCAGGAAGCTTGCTCAAAGCCCTTGAGAAGAGTCATAGATCCAGGAAGCTTGCTCAAAGCCCTTGAGAAGAGTACTCCTACTCTCCCCGCCTCCTTTACTAGTAATCCAATCATGCTGTCCACCTTATCTTGACAACAATTCGCTCAACATGTACAGACACAAACACAGACAGAATTATATACATCCACAGTTTCGCACATAAAGTTACTATTACTGGGACAGCAAAAAACTGATCCACACAACAAATCACTACGATAAAAACAAAACAAACCCCCTACCACTTTAAAATTCTAAAATCCATTCTAGTCCTACATTTTGATTCTTGCTTTTTTTTTTTTTTAAGCTTGAGAAAAAAGTATGCACATAAAAAATAACTATGGACATGCTTGACTTCATGAATATAACCTCTGTATACATAAGACATTGACTGCTGACACACCAAAGCGAATCCAGTCATTTGAAACAAAATGCCATAGAAAACTGCTGGGCATATCCTGGAGAGAACGAAAGACCAAAGAATTTGTGAAGAGTCAAATAACACGGCTGGCAGGTCCACAGGAACCCCTTCTCACCATCGTCAAGAAGAAAAAGCTGACATGGTTCGGCCACGGCACCCGCCACAACACTCTGCCAAAAACAGTACTGCAGGGAATACTCGAAGGTGGCAGAAAGAGGGGAAGACAGAACAAGTCATGGATGGACAACATCAGAGAATGGACCAGGATGAATGACTCGGCACTACTGCGCAGAGCCGAGGACCGAGATGGATGGAGGAGCCTTACCACGGCATCGTCTTTCGTGTCTCCCCCACGACCGCCAAGGTCACGGGTCTGATGATGATGATACATAAAGCACATAACCAAACATACAAAACAGGACCAGACAGCTTCTAACCTCTCTAAGATCCCATGATCGGACAGTGTTGTCCAGTCCTCCAGTCCAAAGCTTCGTGCCGTCAGGAGAGATGTCTATACAACTGGCCCCATCTGTATGCCCCTGGAATTGCCTGCAAACACACACGCCGCTCTTGTAAAATGTGGAAAAGTTATACAAATGTGACAAGAACCTCTAACAAATGGCTCCATCTAAATGCTCCCAGAATTGCCTGCAAACACCCACCTCTCTTTTAACTGTTTTGGGTGCAGTGATATCTTGGGAATTGTTTTCAGCATTTTTATGCATTTGGTGAGAGATGAAATTGATGTTTGTTTAGTGGGTGTGCATGTTTTGTGGATTTACTTCCCTTGGTATGGTCTTTTCAAAGTTATACTTATGAAGTGTATAACGTGAGCAGAAGGTTAAGATGTGGTAAAGCTATACAAATATGACAAGAGCATACAACTGCCATTGGTTATATGTCATTAAAATTGCCTGTAAAGAAAATGTGGAAAAATCATACAACCCTGATCAATATCTCTTTATTGGAAAACCACAATGCTGACCAGTTTCAAGGTTACAACCTGACCCACATCTCACTTGCACACACCACACACAGTCACCTAAATCCCCAAAGAGCCAGTTACCTGACCAATGTATGATTTGCACACACAGTACCCACATCCAAACACAGCCAGTTACCTGATCAATGTCTGATTTACACACTACTCATCTACAAAATTGACAGCGAGGAGGAGTTTTTGAGGCTGGATTTGGTTGAAATAAACGATGAGAGAGACGATGAGGTAAGGATTGTGGAATATTTTTGAAAAACTTGGTAAAAATCGATCGCGATCGGACTGGATCGAGCGGTGCTAGTTTTGCTGGATGGACTTTTTCGCTACTCGACGATTTCGACGTCACAGATTGTTTTACTTTATTATGACGCAACGAGGCTTCGAAATAACTGTTGTTGAGTCAAATCGCTATGCTGCTGAGTACTTTGCATCACATGAAATCAAGCGATCTTTGTATTTTTGTCATAGAAAGCCACCACTTTGCACATTCCGCCATGACGGTCGCGATGGCGTCGATCCTGTCGCTGAACTTTTCCCGAGTATTTGGTGACCGATAAAGCTATACAAACTCCTTATTTTTTGAAAACTAATGTCAAGAAATAGTGTTTACCTAATCATGACATTTATGCACCGCAAGAACTTTGCTTATCGTGTTAAAATCGATCCGGGGCCCTGACAGTGGAACAGTGATCGGTAGTGCGAACATGATTTTTTTTTGTTGATTTTTTTTTACATAATCATAAACACTACACACTATTATAAAATTATACTCATTTAAAAGCATATTATCTCTTCTTTCCAGTGATCTATAGCTTAACACATTTAATTCAGTTTTATATATCAATATCAAGGGTTGTTTGAGCCCACCCTGCTCCAAAACAATGCTAGCCAATGTTAATTCAGCCAATAGAAGTGAGGCTTGTTGCTGTTTATTTAGCGCTACTAGGGTTAAAACCTGTTCAGCTTTTTGGAAGAGTAGGCCATTGTGTGCTGGTGGGAATTGATGACAAATCTGCATACAGACAGGGACTGGATGAAAAAAAGCATATGAGTGCTTATTCCATTATCCTCGAAATAAAAGAAAAAAGAATAAACTGTCATACAGTACATAGATCCAGGAAACTTGCTCAAAGCCCTCGAGAAGAGTACTCCTACTCTTCCCGCCTCCTTTACCAGCCAATCATGCTGTCCACCTTATCTTGACAACAATTCGCTCAACATGTACAGACACAAACACAGACAGAATTATATACATCCACACAGTTTCGCACATAAAGTTACTATTACTGGGACAACAAAAAACTGATCCACACAACAAATCACTACGATAAAAACAAAACAAACCCCCCACCACTTTAAAATTCTAAAATCCATTCTAGTCCTACATTTTATTTCTTGCTTATTTATCTCTTTTTTTAAAGCTTGAGAAAAAAAAGTACACACATAACAAATAAATATGCATATGCTTGACTTCATGAATATAACCTCTGTGTACATAAATCACATAACCAAACATACAAAACAGGACCAGACAGCTTCTAACCTCTCTAAGATCCCATGATCGGACAGTGTTGTCCAGTCCTCCAGTCCAAAGCTTTGTGCCGTCAGGAGAGATGTCTATACAACTGGCCCCGTCTGTATGCCCCTGGAATTGCCTGTAAACACACACGCCGCTCTTGTAAAATGTGGAAAAGTTATACAAATGTGACAAGAACCTCTAACAAATGGCTCCATCTAAATGCTCCCAGAATTGCCTGCAAACACACACCTCTCTTTTAACTGTTTTGGGTGCAGTGATATTTTGGGAATTGTTTTCAGCATTTTATGCATTTGGTAAGAGATGAAAAAAAGATTTGTAAAAAATTGATGTTTGTTTAGTGGGTGTGCATGTTTTGTGGATTTACTTCCCTTGGTATGGTCTTTTCAAAGTTATACTTATGAAGTGCATAACATGAGCAGAGGGTTAAGATGTGGAAAAGCTATACAAGTATGACAAGAGCATACAACTGCCATAGGTTATATGTGATTGAAATTGCCTGCAAAGAAATTGTGGAAAAATCATACAACCCTGACCAATATCTCTTTATTGGAAAACCACAATGCTGACCAGTTTCAAGGTTACAACCTGACCCACGTCTCACTTGCACACACACACACATACACACACAGAGTCACTTACATCCTCACAGAGCCAGTTACCTGACCAATGTCTGATTTGCACACACAGTTACCCACATCCCAACACAGCCAGTTGTTACCTGACCAATGTCTAGATTTGCACACACTGTGACACATTCACACCAGCACAGAGCCAGTTACCTAACCAATGTCTGATTTGCACACACACTCACCTACCTCCTCACAAAGCCAGTTACCTGACTAAAGTCTGACTTTCACACAGTCAGTCACCTACATCCTAACAGAGCCAGTTACCTGACCCAAGTCTGACTTTCACACAGTCAGTCACCTACATCCTAACAGAGCCAGTTACCTGACCCAAGTCTGACTTTCACACAGTCACCCACCTACATCCTAACAGAGCCAGTTACCTGACCAAAGTCTGACTTTCACACAGTCACCCACCTGACTCTAACAGAGCTTACTTGACCAAAGTCTGACTTTCAACAGTCATCACCTACCCTCACAAAGCCATACCTGACAAGTCTGACTTTCACAAGAGTACCACCTATGTAAGAGCCAGTTACTGACCCAGTTGACTTTCACACGTACCCTACATCCTAACAGAGCAGTTACCTGACCAGTCTGACTTTCACACAGTACCGTCTACATCCTAAGACCAGTTAACTTGACCAAATCTACTTTAACAGTCAGTCACCTACCTCCTCACAAAGCCAGTTACCTGACCCAAGTTGACTTTCACACAGTCACCACCTACAACCACAAAGATTACCCACCTGACAACTCTGGTTGTGTAGGTCCACACAGCGATTGTTGCCGTCACTGAACAGCCAAATCACACCTTGCACAGACGATGGCAGGAGTAGCAGGTGGTGACTGGACGTCAACTCGCTTGATCCAGTGTAGCTGAAACACAAACACACACAGTATTTTATTTTAATAGTTCTGTTCATTCAAGGAGTACAGTATGTGTAGGGATTTAAAAATGCATCTGTGATTACCGTTTGGATTAGTTTAAAGGTCGAATTTTGGATTTTGACGTCTGGTTTCTTGTAAAGAATCAAAAATAAAGGAAATTTCATGTGAAAACTACACACACTGTTAGTTCATTTAAGAGGTTTGGGGGTTAGAGAGATTAGCGAAAGCAATATACTGACTTACATACTATATCTGCTTTCCATTTTTTCAGTTAACTTTTTATCTTCTCTGTTAGAGCCCACTCACCGCAACACACAACACACACAAACACACACAGTAGCAAGTTTGATACTCCTAACATTACAACTTTATTTTTTTTTTAAACACAGTATTTTATTTTGAGATGTATCTCTGCCATATTCAAACAGAGTAAACAGCCCTTCTTGGGGAAAAATTCAAGAAAACGGCAGAGCCGACAGCCAGCTTGCTTTTTCTAGTAACAGATTCACCCCCCTCTCTCTTTGCGCTGCGCCACTTCGAGTTTCTCTGTGTGCCACTGCATCTATGTCCATCTTATTAACACTCACTCATCTCTCTCTCTCTCTCTCTCGAGTTGAAAATGATTACAGAAAAAACAACCCAAAAGTTGCACAAAGGGCAGGAAAAGAGAAGAAGGAAGGAGAAGAAGACGACAAATAAATGACTGACTGTGGCCAGGTCCCAGATGGACAGAGTGCTGGCCTCTCCCCCCACTATCAATGTCCGCCCATCCTGCAGTAGTTTGATGGAACGGATGTAGTTGTCCCTTTGCTGAAAACAGAAAAAAGAAAGAAAAGTAACACAAGTTATAGTATATATCTTCGTAACAACACGTGCATTTATCTTCCTTCATATAATATTTTGAGTACGGAACACATGTGCCTGTGCGTGCACACAGATATATATATATATATATATATATATATAATATACACACACTTTTCACACACACACAGAGAACATCTTGCACACACGTTAAAACATGTTCCGCTTTTGGAAGAGTAGGCCATTGTATGCCGGTGGGAATGGATGACAAAATTTACAAAACTGCATACACATGGGGATGGGGACTGGATGTAAAAAAGCACATGAGTGCTTATTCCATTATCCTTGAAATAAAAGAATAAAATAAAATAAACACACACGCACACAAAGTGGCTTTCAGATTTCCTCCAACATTCACATATACACCTGAAGAATAAATCTTATGACATCACATGTTATATGTGCATTATACTCACACACACACAATCATTTGCACAAGGGTGCAACTATACATCTTGTGCACACAGATGTTATTAACATACATATAATCAGAATTTGTTCTTTAAATGTTATAGGTTCTTATAATCGGCAATGCTCCAAAGGCCAGAATTTCTCATTATGAAACAATAAAGTTAATCTTGAATGCATGCACACACTGGCACATAAACAAGAGCATACACATGGCAGCTTCTCCTTCTTCATTTAACATTCAGGCAGTGACTACTGTTGTCTGTCAAGGGAGTGAAAATGCACTGTGCTGCCCTCAAAGTGCCTGACAGATCGTGCCAGCACATCCCCACTTCAGCGTGGGAGAGAATGGTCTTTTAAGTCGCTCCGGAGAACAGGCAATAGAAAGGACGCAGAAGGCATAAAACAGTCAAGAAGGAGGTAACAGGAACAAGGCAGAAACAAAGAAAGGGATAAAAAACAGGGAATATTCCTAGCACAGAATTTCCAGAAGGTGGGGATACTTTTTATACTGACAGGCCCCCGGCATCCCCATGGGGGAACTTACGGCAGCTGTATACACACACACACGCACACAGAAGCAGACAGCGTTATGTAACGTTGTAACCTGAACAAGCTGATCAATCGATCAGCCTTCTGGCTATCAACTCACCAAACAGTCTAGCTGGGAGACAGGACTTTTGTTTCCCGGTTGACTGATGTCCCACACTTTAACGCAGCCCTGCAACACACGCCATGCTCCAATGTCACACACTGCTACTAGATATACTTCAGCATTCACATCTTATTCGGCAACTTGTAACTAGATCCATCTCCTCTCAAATACCTAGTCCATGCTCTGACTCAATATCCTTTTTCAAAACATTTTTGTTCTGTTACTGTTCTTTTACTTTGTAGCATCCTCTGATTTTCTCTTTTTCAGAGGTGCGTGGCTATTGCCTTTCTGTGTACTCCAGTGTGCTTGTGCGCTTCTGCCTGCGCTTGTGTGGTGTTTGTGTGTGTGTGTGTGTGTGTGTGTGTGTGTGTGTGTGTGTGTGTGTGTGTGTGTGGTGAGTGAGTGAGTGAGTGAGTGTGTGTGTGTGTATGGAGTGGGATGGGGGGGGGGGGGGGGGGGGGGGTTGCAGTAAACTTTTTTTGGGTCCTCAGCTAGAGTTCTGAGGTTCACCACTTCCGAAATTTTGTATATGCGACCGTTTTTTGCCTTCCATTACAGTAGCCTTTTTCCCACTACAGGGATTTTCTTTATTCAATCTATTTTATTTCAATAATAATAATATATGTGTGTGTGTGTGTGTGTGTGCTTACACGTGTGTGTGTGCGTGCGTGTTTGTATGTCTAAACATCTCACCAGAAGACTCAAACTCATGCCCTCAGTTACTGTCAAGTCGTGAGTATATAGCTCTAACCACAAGGCCCAGCCCTCTCTCTCCCTTTACCGCAGTAAAATTGATCACATTTCACAACACAAAAAACCCTTTTCCTAAAACAATAAACCAGTAGATCCACCCCCCACCCCATAATAATCCCACCTCCAACAGAAGTGAAACCAACCCAAAAAGCAAAATTTTCTTTTTACTTTGCCGCCAGTGTAGACGTGGCGGGTGGGGTTGCTGATGGTGACCGCGCACACCACCTCCCCGTGATTGAGCGTGTTGATCTGTCGGGCGTGGCGCGGGATGCCCGGACCAATCAGGGCATCAGGGGGGAAAGGCACCGGCTGCATCTGCCCCTCTCCGCTCACGTGAAAAGAGTAGGCGCTACAGGTAAACAAAATAACAAAGGCTTCATAAACCTGTCTGCTCACGTGAAAAGAGTAGGCACTACAGGTAAACAAAATAACAAAGGCTTCATAAACCTGTCTGCTCACGTGAAAAGAGTAGGCACCACAGGTAAACAAAATAACAAAGGCTTCATAAACCTGTCTGCTCACGTGAAAAGAGTAAGCACTACAGGTAAACAAAATTACAAAGGCTTCATAAACCCCTCTGCTCTCGTGAAACGAGTAGGCGCTACAGGTAAACAAAATAACAAAGGCTTCATAAACCTCTCCGCTCACGTGAAAAGAGTAGGCGCTACAGGTAAACAAAATAACAAAGGCTTCATAAACCTGTCTGCTCACGTGAAAAGAGTAGGCGCTACAGGTACACAAAATAACAAAGGCTTCATAAACCTGTCTGCTCACGTGAAAAGAGTAGGCGCTACAGGTAAACAAAATAACAAAGGCTTCATAAACCTCACTGCTCACGTGAAACGAGTAGGCGCTACAGGTAAACAAAATAACAAAGGCTTCATAAGCCTCACTGCTCACGTGAAAAGAGTAGGCGCTACAGGTAAACAAAATAACAAAGGCTTCATACACCTCTCTGCTCTCATGAAAAGAGTAGGCACTACAGGTACACAAAATAACAAAGGCTTCATACACCTCTCTGCTCTCATGAAAAGAGTAGGCGCTACAGGTAAACAAAATAACAAAGGCTTCATACACCTCTCTGCTCTCATGAAAAAAGTAGGCACTACAGGTACACAAAATAAAAGCTTCATAAACCTCTCGGCTCTCATGAAAAGAGTAGGCGCTACAGGTAGACAAAATAACTTCATAAACCTCTCCACTCATGTGAAAAGAGTAGGCACTACAGGTAAACAAAGTAACTTCATAAACCTCTCCGCTCACGTGAAAAGAGTAGGCACTACAGGTAAACAAAATAACTTCATAAACCTCTCCGCTCACGTGAAAAGAGTAGGCACTACAGGTAAACAAAGTAACTTCATAAACCTCTCCGCTCACGTGAAAAGAGTAGGCGCTACAGGTAAACAAAATAACAAAGGCTTCATAAACCTCACTGCTCACGTGAAAAGAGTAGGCACTACAGGTAAACAAAATAACAAAGGCTTTATAAACCTCTCTGCTCTCATGAAAAGAGTAGGCACTACAGGTAAACAAAATAACAAAGGCTTCATAAACCTCTCTGCTCCTGTGAAAAGAGCACTAGTAGGCGCTACAGGTAAACAAAATAACAAAGGCTTCATACATCTGTCTGCTCTCATGAAAAGAGCACTAGCAGGCACTACAGGTACACAAAATAATAAAGGCTTCATACACCTCTCTGCTCACGTGAAAGAGCAGGCACTACAGGTAAACAAAATAACAACAGCTTCGCAAGTTATTTTTCACATGCACAGTGGATCATACACAAGAAGATTTTAGGGGTGTATATCACCCCACAAAAAAAGAGGTCTGTAAGTGAAAAATGTGATGCTTACTCTAGACTTAAAATACATGGTACTGTAATGTATTTTTCTGTAGATATCCAACATATCAAGCATCAATATGTATAGCCAACATTCATAAATACTTTCAAAACATATCTCGGCTAATATATACTGAAATCAAGTTTGTTATAATCATACATGATTTACTTTCTACGCAGTTGCTCATACTTTCTATCACACAGGCAAGAAAGTCTAGCAGTTAGAGCATTGAGTTTGCACCTGAAGGTACAAGGTCAGGCCACCACTGAGATCCCTATTTGAGGGGATTTTTTCCCTGGAGTGAAATCAGGACTGACTTCACTCCCCTGAAAGTCCTTCAGGTGAGACTATAAAGTGACATCCTGTGTATGAACACAAGCAGAAGTCTTGTGTACACATTAAAGACAGGTCTACCTTTCAAAAAAGTAGGCCACTGCATACTGGTAAGAACAGATGACAAAATTATATTTAAAAAAAAAAAAAAAAATGCAAACCCATGTCAACATGTGATGTCATGTTTGGACATCATCCCCAAAGTGAGAATGTGGCTACATTAATGGTAGGAAATCTGTCACGTACGCAAAATCTTACCATGGGTAAGCCTAAGAGCTTTAGCTAAGAAATACTCCCCCCCCCCCCCCCCCCCCTCAAAAAAACCCAAAACAACCCAAACAAAAACACCACCACCCTGTCTGTCCAATCCCTACAGTCATGAAATGAGCCCCACTCACGGTTTTCCTCCGGGGATGTTTGGCAGTGACGCTCGCATGTGGTGTGCATCTAGCCCAACCTGAAAATAAACCTGATACATTGGAGTGTGATCTCTCTCTTCATGAACATGTTGCAAACAAACTTTACAAACCTGTTGCCACAGGTTGTAAACAAACTTTATGGATGGCAGATTGTTACAGATTTTGCAATCAAAGGCAGTTTATTTGTTTTTTGTCTTTCTAACAGGTCATGCATACTTACAAAACATTATCATTATTTAAAAAAAAAACCAAATCAAATAAAAACACCACCAAAAAAAAAACACACACCACACAACACTTATTACCTAAAACCAATCTGTTTTTATCAAAACAAAACTCAAAACACAACTCACATAAACCTAAAACGCTTATGATACGTTCAACTTCTTTTTGGGACCATCTTCTTCTTTGTTGAATGCTCAGACAGCAACTGTTGTTGTCTGTCATGTGAGTGAAAATACTTACATCCCAAATATCCCTGTTCTTGATTGTGATGGCATTTCTGGTTTCATCATCATCATCTTCACCACCACCACCACCACTGTCATCATCATCAAAAGTCATCATCATGATTACCATCATCACTTTTACAAATAGTGATGAAGAGAAAAAAGGTTTTCCATTCCAATCTCAAAATGGTTCCCTAGACACTGCCGTTTCCTGTCATCAAATCGCATGCCTGTAAGCCGTCAAGTTTCCTCAGGGTGTATGATATCCTGTGTTGCATGAAATTGCACTCAATGATGGCTCATCATTCTTGAAACATATACACTCTGTGTGTGATGTGTGTGTGAGTGTGTATGCACGCACACCTGTATATGTATACATGTGCATTGTGTGGTGTGAGAGAGAGAGAGAGAAGAGAGAGAGAGAGAGAGAGAGAAGAGGTGTGTGTGTGTGTGTGTGTGAGAGAGAGAGAGAGAAAAAGAGAGAGAGAGAGAGAGAAGAGAGAGAGAGAGAGAAGAGAGAGAGAGAGAGAGAGAAAAGAGAGAAGAAAAGAGAGATAGAGAGAGAAAGAAAGAAAGAGAGAAAGAAAGAGAGATAGAGAAAGACAGACAAGAATGAGAGGGAGAGAGGGAGAGACACAGAGGCAGTAGAAACACACAAAAAACCCAGACCAACCTACAACACAACAGAAGAGAGAGAGAGAGAGAGAGAGAGAGAGAGAGAGAGAGAGAGAGAGAGAGAGAGAGAACTGGAAAGTGATTCTACTGATCAAATTACAAAGTCCCTACAGGGGATTCAATGACTGATCGTATCTGTTCTGTTTATGGTCCCAGCAACCCACTCTCACTGGCATCTGTGTATGTGTGCGTGCATGCGTGTGTATGTGTGTGTGTATTGCTTCCGACACTCTGAGTCTGATGGGTCTTGCTATGATAATGCACACCTGTGTGTTATGGTCTGTCATTACAGGCCGACAGTCATACTGCTTTGTATGCTGAATAAAGGCTGTTATGTATCATTTTATTTTATTGCCCTTGTCTTGCCCTGTGCTCTACTGTATAGTGTTAACTGCTCCATACTGTGGGTGTTAAACATTGGTGCAAAAAACAAGAGTAGTGTTGTCAAACATTGTCAGCGTAGGTCCTTTCTTTTTTTTTTTTTTGGAGGGAAGGGGGGGGGGGGGGGATGTGTTTTTATTTCTCAGCTACAGCTCCGAGGTTCGTCAATGGTGAGGTTTTATGTATGCCACAGTTTTTACCCGTGATTAAGATAGCTGCATTCTGATTTCTGGGATATTTACTTATCTATTTAATCTAAAAATTTTTTTTAAATCTTAACAAAAAACCCCTCTCTTCTGGGTCATATAGAGATTACTCTGCACAAACAAATCATAATGTGACACCTCTTGCAATATGAAGTTATTGATTTTTCTATCTCTCTATTTTGAACTAGTTATTTATGAACGAGGGATTACGCAATGGAATTCTGTACACAGTTCATACTGCTGCTGCTTCTCCCTTCTCTCTCCACACACACTCACATTATATATACATATATATATATATATATATATATATATATATATATATATATATATATATATATATGGACCCTACAAAAGAAGGAAACTCAATTATTACAGAACAAATGGATGCACTCATCTGACTAAAATGATGCAAATATGTACATCATGTCCAATGCAGGCAATACGTGTTTCATATCTGATGAATGTCGCAAGTATATACATAGTTCATAAAGTCACTTAGAGGCAATATGTTTTTGATATTTTCATATTTTTCATTACACACACAAATTATCAACATACAAATATGAATGTGATTGAGACAGAGCGAAAAGAAACATTTGCATGAATAGCACTGGCAGCACTACTTAAAAACACGCACAAAAGATATTTATACTGATCTCTTTTTTACCAACACAAGTCTTACACATCCATATGCACACAGACACCATTTGCACGTGCACACAAAAGAATAAGCAGTTGATGGTCTATCATTTCCATGAGCTTGTTAGTCTAAACCTCACATAACAGCTGTTGAGTTAATTAACAAACACAAGAAATCCAACACCCCCCAGCCATTGTTTAAACTGCATTCACACCTATCTTTTAGACCTCCAATACTCTCATAAAATGTACATTCGGAGATGGTGTTGGATGGAGTGGTGGGTGGTGTGGTGGGCGGTGGGGGGGTGGAGGGAGGAGGAGTATATTTGCTTACCTGTCAGGCAGGTGTGTTGTGTGTGAGTGTGTGTGTGTTTGTGTGTTGTGGGTGAGTGTGTGTGTGTTGTGTGTGTGTTGTGTATGTGTGAGTGTGGTGGTGTGTGTGTGTGTTTGACAGGATAGCCTGGTCATTAGAGTGATGTGCATTGTGCTGATGATCTGCTGACCCCGGTTCGAATCTCTTTCAAGAGGATTTTTCCTCTGGAGTTACCATCAGTGCTGACTAACCCTCCCCTCCTGCCCCCCAAGTCCTTAGGATGAAACTATAAAGTGAGGTCCCGTGTGCAAACACATGCAGAACATCTTGCGCACATGTTAAAACTTGTCCTGCTTTTTGGAAGAGTAGGCCATTGTGAGAACAGATGACAAAACTAACAAAACTGCATACACAAGGGGACTGGATGAAAAAAAAGCACGCAAGTGCTTACTCGATTTTCTCAAAATAAAAGAATGGGGAAAAAAAACCAACCAAAAAAGCCACAGGTCGCGGCAGGTATTGGAATTGGCTTACCCCACACAAATACACAAAAAACAACCCCCACCCCCAACTAATGCAAAAAAACCCAAAAAAATCCCCCAAACCACACACATCCACAAAACCCCCCAAACACACAAAAAGCCTCACCATGATAAGTCACAGCAAGTATCTCACCAAGGAATTGGCTTCCCCCAAGCACGCACGCACAAACACACACACATGCGCACACACACACTAAATGTGAATAGACGTTAAACTGAAGATATCACACACACACGCGCACACACACCAACAACAAAACCAACCACCTTCCCCCACCCCTCCTCCTCCTACCCCCCCAAAACACACACACACACACACACACAGAGACAAAATGCCTCACCATAGGTCGCGGCGGGTATCCCATCAAGGAGTTGGCTCCCCCTAGGCCGTTGACGAGGGCGGCGGCGCCTGCAGTGGGGGCGCTGTGACCGGGGCTAAGTTCTGCCGAAGGAAGAGCTGCAGGGTGAGTGGGGTAAGGATGGAGAGGGTACGAGGCTGGAGAAGAAGACACAGCCACCAAACACAGCCAGTCAGACAACAGCCAGAAGAGAAGAAAAAAAAAAATAATAAAAAAAAAGAAACAAAAAAAAAAAATTTGAAAAAGAGAGAGGAGGGAGGGAGGGAGGGAAGGAGGGAGAGGGGGGAAGGAAGGAAGGAGGAGGGAGAGAGAGAGAGAGAGAGAGAGAGAGAGAGAGAGAGAGAGAGAGAGGAGAGAGAGAGAGAGAGAAGAAGAAGAAGAAGAGAAGAGAGAAAAGATAAGGAGAAGAAGAGAGAAAAGAAAAAAAAAAGAGAAAGGAAATACAATTTAAAAGAAAAGACAGAAAAATAGAGAATACAATTTAAAAGAAAACAAAAAAGAGAATACAATTTAAAAGAAAAAAAGACAAGAAAAAAGAATTTTAAAAAAAGAGAAGAGAATACAATTTAAAGGAAAAGAAGAAAGAAACAAACAAAAAACCCCCAAACAAACCCAGAAGAAAATATACACCCAGAGTTAACATAAACAGGAAAAGAAACGAAGAAGAAAAATATACACATCAAGAAACCCAGCAATTACAAATCAGAAAATTGAAAAAAACCCAACCAACCTCAACCCCAAACAAACAAATAAGAGATAAAAAAAAGAATGTGGGAAGAAAGGGGGGGGGGGGGGGGTGTAGTGGTGTGTGAGGGGGTAAGAAAGAGAGAGAGAGAGAGAAAGAGAGAGAGAGAGATAGAGAAGGATTGCCAATTCTTGTTCTTTTTTTTCTTCTCTCTTTCTGTCTTTTTGAATGAAGAATCAACACACAAGAACAGGTCTGGTTTTACCCAATGAAAAAGGTTAAGGAAAAAAAAGGAGAAAAGAAAGAAGTCACGCTAAGAAAGAAAATTAACAAATCTGAGAAAAGGAATCGAAAATAAACATACAAACACAGGCCAGAGCTGCGTCTTATTTATTGTGTGTCTGTCTGCAGGCTTTTCTGTTTGTTCAGTAAAATGAGTGGAACTCCCCGTGTGTTGGTGTGTGTGTGTGTGTGTGTGTGTGTGTGTGTGTGTGTGTGTGAGTGTGGTGGGGCTGATGTGTGTGTTGGTGTGTGTGAGTGTGAGTGATGTGTAGTGTGAGTGATGTAGGGAAAGTGAGTGAGTGTGTATGTGTGTTCGTGTATGTGTAAGGGAGAGGTGTTTATATGCACATGTGTGCGGATATGTGTGTGTGTGTAAGGGAGAGGTGTTTATGGTATGTGTGTACATGTCATATGTGTGTGTGTGTGTGTGTGTGTGTTGTGTGTGTGGTGTAAGGGAAGGTGTTCATGGTATGCTTGTGCATGTGTGTTTGCAAGCTCAAGCATTTATGCAGAAATGCATGGCAGTGAACATGATGAAAGAGAAGAGAAATTTGTGCATGAATACCGGAATGCACATGCATGCAAGTGCAGATGATAACAGAGAAAGAGAGAACATTTTTTTTCTTCATCTGAGATGTTGCTTTATAACTGTTAATTAGGCCATATTCGATTTCGTGAAGGTTTTTTTTTGGGGGGGTTGCTTTTTTTTTTCATTCTTAAATTTGTGGTTTGAAGGATGTGTGTGTGTGTGTGTGTGTGTGTGTGTGTGTGTGTGTGTGTAAGAGAGAGTGAGTGAATGAGAGAGGGGGAGGAGAGAGAAGAGTGTGTGTGTGTGTAAGAGAGAGAAAGAGAGTGAGTGAGTGAGAGAGATTTATTTATTTTATTCTTTTATATCGAGGATAATGGAATAAGCACTTATGTGCTTTTTTTACATCCAGTCCCCGTGTGTATGGGTTTTGTAAATTCTGTCACCAGCACACAATGGCTTACTCTTACGAAAAGAGTGACAGAGAGTGAGAGAGAAAGTGTGTGTGTATTAATTGTTTTTGTTAGGTTTTCCGATTGTTTTTTCTCTGAAAAAGTATGTTTATTTAATGTTTTTTTTCTAAAACTGACCAATCTTTGGTAGACTCGCTTTTTGCATGTTCTTGTTTGTTTTCCGTTTTAACTATCAGTTATGAAATCAAAAGTGAAATGAAGCTAATGAAAAAGAGATGATTTTGTGATGTTATCATTATCAATGAACACAGTTCACGAAACAGGAAATGTAATATGCTAGAATCGAACACCAAATCCCCAATCAACCAACAAACCAAACAAAAAACATAAACAACTAAAAGACACAATACTACATGATTCAACTATAATATATACAGGGAAAGCAGAGAGAAGATGAGTAGAGATATATTTCTCAATCATGGGAGCTCTCTCTGGGGTAAAAAACCCCCCAAAGATATTATAAAACAATCCCCTTCAATCCACGCCCAGCCTATTTTCATAATGTTCCTTCTGTAAAACCATTGACTGCTTTTAAACTATCTCCCCCCCTCCTACAGCAACCACACATATCAATCCATAACACTTCAAATATCAACTGCTTTTAACCTTCCCCTAAATCTTGCATCACCCATGAAGAAAAGCTAATAAAATTCCCCACCCCCGACCCCCAAGCGTTTCTAAGTGAAGTGCACTGTGAAGGAAGGCACAGCAGAGACAGTTTCAAAAAGGTTTTAAATTCAAGGGAATGGGAAACACGTATCATGAGGTAAGGACACACACACACAAGCAAAGGGTTCACTCAAACACTATAGCTGGTTGTCTAAATTTTAAAAAAACAACACCAACCCCCCCCCCCCCACACACACTATGCACATGCAAAAAGGCAATTTCTATATGCACAATAACCAACAGTGTAAACAAAAAATTCTGATCATGGAATAACTGTTTCTATACCTCAACACTGACACAGCTGCACATAAAAATCAGCTATGGCCCAAATCCTGTGATTTTTCTGTGGGTCAGTAAATATACTTATTTAAATCACTTAAGTTTTGAGCTAAAAATACTTTTAGAGATAAGAATCAAGAGGGCTTGACTGGATCTGCTGGGGGAAGGGGATTCCTGATGGTCTTACAGGGGTCTAGTTTTGTTAGCTGTCAACTTCATCACATGCTCTGTGCGCACACATACATACACAACACTGAACTTCCACACAAAACCATCCCCCCCCTCCTCCCACCACACAGAGAAAAATACTGAGATTCTTTCCACAGTTTTAAACTTGCATTAAATTCAAAAGACAAAAGCTAGTGAGAATAACAACATTCAGCCAGAAAGTTTGTTTTTTTTTTTTTTTGGGGGGGGGGGGGGGGGGGGGGGGGGGGGGGGGGGGGGGGGGGGGGGATGAACCGATCATCAGCTATTGGTTAACACTGAGGAATCATCACACTAGGTTCGGAGATCAACCTCAACGCCATTCTGGATCACCTGACAGCACTTCAACAGATCTATACGAGAAGAGGGCGGGATAGCTCAGTGGTCAGAGCACTTGCTTTCCCCAAGCCAAGGTTAGGCATTGAGCCTGGTTACCAAGTGGATGGGTGACCATTTGCGTGTCTTGGCTTCAGTACAGTCCCCCAGCTGTAAATGGGTATCTGCCCTCTTTAGGGTCAGGGGAGGTAAAGCAGCGAGGGAGAGGAGATGGGCGCCGCCCTCAATATGCTGGCCTCTAGAGAAGCTGATCTCTGAATCTCACTCCCTTACGACCACATAGGTTATGGGACACCTTTACCTTATACAAGTGTTGTACTTCAGCACACTTCTGATTCACCATAGTTATTTCAACAGATGTTTGTTACATAACAGGGATGACATATGATATGATGACCTGTGTAGGATAAAGCTGAGGGAGAGAGAGAGAGAAAAAAAGAATCACCCTATAAGTCCTTAAAATAGCCTATAGATACAAGTCGTATTTTCCAGGGGCACAAACTGTGGTATTGTCTTTGCATTACTGCTGAATAAAACCACTAACATACTTTGGTTCCGGAGTCAAATGCACATCATGCTTTTCTGGAGGCACTATTTAAAAAATTTTTTTTTAGGAAGCACTGTTCTTACCACCAACAATATCCCCCCCCCCCAAAAAAACCAACAACAAAATGATTTTAGAAAGCCCCCCCCCCCCCCCCCCCCCCCCCCCCCCCCCCCCCTCCAAAAAATCCACAACCAACTGTCAGGTCTGCACTAAAGTTGACCTGGGAGATGGTAGAAATCCCCACCCTGAATTCACCAGATGCCACGCTGAGATTTGAACCCGTTACTTCCTGGACCCACGACCCTGTGGTCAAACAGTCTTAACCACTTGGCTATAGCATCTGTCGGAATTACATTTTAAAGTCAGCATGAAATATCATCATGTGTGCATTTGCATAAAAGGTCCTCAGTTTACAGGCTCATTCAAAGGCCGTTGCTGGGAAAATATAGTCGAGTTGAATTCAATGTTAACAGCCCCCCACCCCCCTCCAACAGTCAACTCAGTAGCGATCGAACCTACAACCTCAGGGTCAGATCAAGAGTCCAATGCTATAACTAATCCACAACCCTCTTCCTTTTGAAGAAAAAACAAGAACAAACAAGAACAGAGTGTGCAAAACAAGAAAGAACAGGAAAATGAGTGACTGGGAAAGGCAACATTCAGAGACTCAGAAAGAAAGACTAACATTGTAAAAACGAATACGAAAAATACAGGGTAAAAAACAACATATTAGTACTGAAAAGCAAACCAGAGTGATTCAATAACCACATGGGCTAACTCCCAGCCACAACACAACACAACGCTGTAGCCATCACACACACAGAGAAAAATCGCTTTTGTCTCTTCCTTCTAAAGCAAAACACCCCTCCCCCCAAAAAAAACCCACCTGCATATACACGGGGACTGGATGAAAAAAAGCACATGGGTGCTTACACCATGATCCTCGAAATAAAATAAAATAGAATAAAAAATATTAAAAACCCCCACCCACACTGACACATAACACCAGCCAGCCTGTTGCGTGAACACAGCTAAGCGTAACACACCGTGCCTGTTCTAATAATATACAACTGTATGTTTCACTCCAGCATATCATATTGAAATGGTATCTTGGCTGTAAAAGAATATGCTGCACTGTATACTTCATTGACCGAGGGGCCAGCATAGCAAAAATGTGGGAGTGAGTGAGAGTGTTGATTTACCAACTTTAGCACATGTGTGTGTGTGTGTGTGTAGTCATGTATGTGTGTCTGGGCCTGTATGCACATGTGCACTTACATAAAATGGGGAGAGGGAGATTTATTTTACATCAATAATATTTTGAGATAATTCAAGTTGTGCCCCCCGCCCCCATTTCCCTGTACAATATTATTATTATTTCTTTCTTTCTTTCTTACAAGTAATCATAGGCTAACTGGATACTCCTGTAAAGTCACATCTAACATCCTGTATCACATTTCTCCGTCAAACACACACTTAAGTAATTTCTCACAGGGTTTAAAGGAATGCATCTTTTCAATTATAAAGGAAAAAGAAAAAAAAATTCCCAGTAAATGAGGAAGAAGCAGAAATTACCATGTTTGACTCCGGAGGGGCCTGGTGTAGCGCTCCCAGAGCTGGTAGGGGTGTTGGGTTTGGAGACGGGTGTTGCCGATTTCTCATGCTGAAACAAATAATGAAATATTACATACTAGAACAGTTAAGTCTTCTACAAAAACGTTTTCTTCACTACTGGCTCCAATTCTTTCCTTCACAAGGTTGAAATCTGGAATGGAGAAAGTACCATGCTTGGGAAATAGAGTATGTTGATTACAATCAGTCTTACTAAACTACTGACTACACCTTAACATTTTTGCTATGTTCACAAAGGTATTGAAAAAAACAAAAAGTAACACTTGGGAAAAATGGAACGAGTCCATTATGAACAGCCGTACCACCTCTTTGTCCAAGTTTTTGTTCACATAGTTTAAATTAAGGCTGGAACTGAAAACAAAAAGCACCATGTGTAGTATTAAAAATTAAATAAAAAATGACCACAGTTCAGTAATTTTAAAGACTCTCCGCTTACATGAAAACTGGATGCAGTCAGTATCAAATACAAGCAGCAGCTGTGCAGGCAAAAACTAAATCACTAGGGACAGCTGCACTGTCAAAGTTAAATATTCTAACCAACTAAATCTTAAAGTAACCCTGTGGATCTGTAAAATGAGGTCGATTTCATTTTTTCTTCCTCCTTGACTGCTATCGTGTGGCTTTTTTAAAAGCAAAATCTCTATACATTACCCCCTCCACCAACACTACTCTATGTCAGCCTGCCGAACAGTGATAGCATGCACGCACACACATAGACACACTCACACAAACATGTGCACATACAAGCACACTCACTCACACATCATCATCCCCCCCCCCCCCCCCCGACTCTCTTCACTCATTCACACAACACACACACACTCAACCCCCCCTCCCCCCCTCAAACTACAAACACAACAAACTCTACATCACGTATCATCAAGACTGCAGTACACAAGTGACAGCAGCACAAGCTAAACACTCCCTCCCTCCCTCCTTCACTCCCTCTCTCCTTCACTCCCTCCGTCACTCCCTCACCTCCACTTTGGGCTTCAAGGAGGAGGCACTGCCATGAGAGGAGGCGTCGCTGCGAGGACTCATGCGGTCCTCCTTCTTTGGTCCCTCCTTCAGGCTCAGCTTCTCTCGGGGAGACAGGTTCCCATTGAGAGGGGACGTGTTGTCCTGAGCACGAGTGTGGAATGCACTTTACCGTATCATCCATGCAGATTGTTGAAAGGGTGTGTGTGAGTGAGAGTGTGTGTGAGAGAGAGAGAGAGAGTGTGTGTGTGTGTATGAGTGTATGTGTGTTGTGTGTGTGTGTGTTGTGAGGAGTGTGTGTGTGTTGTGAGAGTGTGTGTGTTGTGTGAGAGTGTGTGTGTGTGAGTGTTCAATGTAAGTGCATGAGAGTGAGTGAGTGTATGTTGACTCTGTGTATGTGTGTGTGTTCAGTATAAGTGCATGAGAGTGAGTGTATGTTGACTCTGTGTGTGTGTGTGGTGTGTGTGTGTGTGTGTAGAGTGAGTGAGTGAGTGAGTGAGAAAGTGTGTAAGAAAGCGAGAATATGAGTCAAGTCAAGTCAAGTCAAGTCAAGTCAAAATTTTATTTCCAGATGGTACATTGAATAAGCAATGCATTTGCTTTTTTTCATCAAGCCATGTATCTAAGAACAAATTTCTTAATGATTATACTAAGATACTACATTATTGCATCATTTACCATTAAATTAAACCAGTAAAAAAAAGGAAAATCGATAAGGTAATACATTGAAAATACAAATTACCACATATACATATACACGCACACACATACTTATACACACCTGCGCGCGTACGTCCACACACACATTTAAGTAAAAAATGTTTTAAGAATTAAAAAAAAGAAAATCATAAAACGTCAGGACAAACAAATTACTTCACCTACTGTTTCATCCATTCTTACACGTTTATACTTTAGATAATAAAAAGGTACAGGAACAAAACGTTAGAAAATACTAGGCACACGTTGCGTCATTACTGACAATATTGCCTTCAATGACCTCCCTCCTCTCCTCCTCCACCCAGCAAACGTGTGCTTTTTATGCGCTCATACTCTTAAAATAACGCTTTTTAAAAATAATATATTCACATGATAACTATCAAACAAGCAAGATAAGTCAGATAAGTCAAATAAGACAATAATAATGATTATTATAATAGAGATACAATAATAACAACAATCACCCCATCATCATGAGACAACAATATAACAAATAATCCCCATCACCATGAGACAAAAACATAATGATGATAACAGATAAGCATTGGAAAGGATGAGGGTGGGGGAGGAGTATCAAGGGGGAAGGGGAAAAACACATTCAATCAAATAGAAAATTAAGAATTAAAAAAAACAAAAACAACAATTATTCAAACAAGTAGAACCCCTATACGATACGAGTGAGTGTGAGCATGTGTGAGTGTGTGCGTGCGTACATATGTCTGTGTGCGTGTGTGTGGCTGCGCACGTATGTGTGTGTGTCTGTCACAATCTGTATATCTATCTGTCTACATCTCTATATATATCTAATGACAGATGGAACAACGTCTTTACTGGGTTGGTACTGTAGGAACAGACTTGCATGGAACATTAAATGATATTCAAAATATTGCTCGTCTAATAATCTGGTAACGCACCATTTTTTTAAAAGAACCTTTTTCATCTAGATACCAATTTGAGATGGGTGTATTTAAAAAAAAAAAAATCACACATGGTCTATACAATTAAGTGGCAAATGATCTCAAATGTTTTTTTCTATAAAACAAGAGTACCATTTAGATAAACTCAATAAAAAGTATAGTCATGGATAGTTATGACACATCTCACAGATATCAACCCCTCTCCTCCCCCCCCCCCCCCAAAAAAAAAAGGAAAAAAACCCACATCAAATCTGCTCTGTAATGTAATTTGCTGCTAAACATACATTACAAGCACACGGAAAGCCCTCAGAATCAGTTGCTTGAAATCTCTGCAGGAGGTGACTGGCTTGACGTCTTCCTCTATCTCTTTTGCTTCATGAACGAGTCTTTATGTAAGGGAAAAAAAGGGGGGCTTTTTTTGGTGTCTTTTTCATGTCTATTCTTACACCATACTATGATTTCATTTTAACTGCCAAGTGGATGTAGATAAAGGGAAGTAACTATTGACATCTGCATTTTCAAGACACAGCAATTGGATCCTAGGATTAAGGCTGCAAATCCTTCACCACTGAAGTAATTTCAAAACAACAACAAAATGCTAAAGAGTTATAATAATGGGTCTTTACCCACAGATGCCAACTTGTTTGTCCTCCTGAAAGCTTTGAGAGTGAAGAAAGGGATTTTTCTTTTGCGCTTGTGATTTACTTACAACACTGAGGATGATCATGGCAATGAGTTTCTGTGTGTATGCCACAGTTTTTCAATCCCATTATGAAGGCAGTCACATCCTACCTTCACTCTGGGATAAGTTTATACATCACTCTAACTAGTGTGTGTGGTTCTTACCTTCTATATTCTTATCTGCTTCTAAAATCTCTTCAAAAGGTGGAAATACAGGAATGGATCCTTAACGTGCCTGACAGATTCAGTATAGATGCATTCTTACGCTGTACCTTGGTCTTCATGAAGTCTAATCAAAAGAACTAGGAGATTGGGAGTCTGCACAAATGTTGCTTCTCCAGGGAAAATTTCTTCTAAACGACGGCTGTGAATCCTAACCTTAAGATCAAGTCTTTTAACATCCTACTCAGTCAACCCGTGATCCAGAGGTCGCGGGTTCGATCCCCGCTCGGCTCGGTGTTGTGTCCTTGGGAAAGACACTTTACTCCTATTTTCCTGACTCCACCCAGGTGTACAAGTGGGTACCAGCTCTTGCTGGGGAAGTATCTGGCGACAGACTAGCGTCCTGTCACAGGGGTGGTGAAAAACCATCAGTTCGCTTAACGCTACAGAAACCGGGATAAGCTCCGGCTCTATGGGCCTTCTGGCTCGAAAGAACATACTTTACTCAGTCAACCAAACTGACTTCATCATTCATATACATGCACTACAAAATCTTTTAAAGAGTACAAAAAGTCTCTTCAAAGATACCAACATTCAGTATCTTAGACTACCTATAATCAGCTTTGAGATGTCTTTATAACTTTGGTACTATTAGGGTTCAAATAAAGCAAAACATACCAGCAATAATTACAATAACATAGCAGAAGTGAGAGAAAATAGCTGAGATTTTGAAGTAACCTAGGTTGATTCCCATCCATCCCTCACACCGTACCCCAACTTTTCATCCCTACCAGATAAGTATATTATACCACAAAAACCCCTAACTAAACAAAAAACCCCAAAACAAACACCACCCCCCCAAAAAAAAAACCACCCAAAAAAACCCAAACACAAAAAACCAACAACACCCCAAAACAACATAACATCCCCCCCAAAAAAAACCCAAAACAAATTATACAAAAACAACCCAACACCAAACACAGAAAAACAACAACTCTTGTCCCTATCCCAGAACAGAAAGACTTACATCACCAACGTCGACAACTAAATTTTCATCGCTCTTCTCTCCATCGCTTTCCTGCACACAAGACAAAAAAATGCTCATCATCAGTTGCTTGTTCACAATCTCTTCTATCTTTTCTCATCTCCTTAACATTATAGTGTAAACATGCCTGTTCTCATGTGATAGTATGCCCACAACTAAGCAAAACAAGAACAGGAAAATAAAAATCTCAAGTCATAAAGCAATCATGAATTAATCTGTTGACCAACAGCTCAAGTCAAATAATTTTTTTTTAATTTAAAAAAGGAATACTATTATAATTTACTAATAGTTTTTTATCTTAAAAGAACAATTCTCAATAAATTATTTCCACCTTTCTGATTAGTTTTTGTGGTTTGTAATACTGTTCCACAACATGCTTGTATGTAACTCTGTGTGTGTGTGTGTGTGTGTGTGTTGTGTGTGTGTATGTATGCATGCTCACATATGTGCATGCATGTGTACAAGCTTGTATGCATGCATACATTAACACATATGCACACACACTTTACTGACCAAAAGAAACATAGAAAAAATAGGATGAGGATGGTGCGCACACACACACAGATGACAAAATTTACAAAACCACATACACACAGGGACTGGATATAAAATTTAAAAAAGAGTGCTTATTCCATTATCCTCAAAATAAAATAAAAAATAAATAAACACACATCCCCACAGCCGTTTCAGAAACACCCTTTTTACTGTTTTCAGAGTGATCAACAGACCACACGTCATGCACTGTGTATGTCTCTTGCCTCAGGGTCCCCCTCCATTCAGGCTTTTAGCACACAGTCCAAATGATGAATCAGATACACATCTTCTGATGCAAAAAGTAGTACCTAACCTCCTCCTTCTCTCGCTGTCACACACACACACACACATGCAGAAGTACACACTCTCAAGAGTCATACACATAGTATGCACACATGGTCACTCAGACCACACACACACACACACACAGAAGTAAATACTCTGTCTTATATTTATACATACAGAATGCACATATGCTTGCACACATACACTCAAGTACACATGCTCAGCCTCATACATACAGTCAGTATGCACACATGCTCACACACACAGAAGTACACACTCTCAGTCATACAAACAGTAAGAACACATGCTCACTCAGACACCACACACACACGCACACATGCAAAAGAACACACTCTCAGTCTTATACAAACTATGCACACATGCTCACTCAGACCACACACATACACACCACTACCTATCTCCTCCTATCTAGTGACTTGTCTGACCACTCCTCTCTGTCTGTCTGTCTGTCTGTCTGCTCTCTGCTTTAGATGTGGAATTGCACTGTTCACACAGTACATACTGATTAACATCTTAAATGCTTCAGTGGTTTGGTTTGGTTAGTGTAGTGCAGCACTAGTATATTACAGCAAGCTCCAGTTCTCAACTTGATGAAAACTGCAACGTTTTGTCTTTATAGTGATTATAGAGTGAGCAAAATGAGATCAGTGACCTCTGCACATGGGTGTGTGTGTTTGTGTGTGTGTGAGGGTGGGTGAGTATGTGTGCATGCATAACTTTATGTGAATGCATAAAACTGTAACTGATGTCTTTATGTGAATTCATATAACTGCATGTGTGTGTAACATGAAACCATTCTAAAACTACCAAAATAAGCAATCTCTCAGTGATTAGATGGGTTTTTTTTTGTTTGGGTGGTAAGAAGATATTATAATGTAAGTAGAGTGATGAATTAATATAATATACAGAAACAAAAATCCCTAACCTCAACCAAATCATGACTCGCCAGTGTAATAAAACCGAAACAACACAAACACTGTACCACATTTAGACTGTCTCCTTGGTCAAGCTGATAATGATAAGCTCTGTATGATAGAGTTTTTTCACAGACCACATGTACATAATTATTATGCCCAAGACACTAATGTCACATACACTCCAAATGTGGCTTTATACCATACACTTCACAAAAAGCACAGGTCTAAACTGTACATACTGCTCAAACCTATTCAACATCCATAACATACCTTTTAACTTCCTACTATAATTCACATCATCACAAAGACAAGCTTTAAACCCCAGATATAATTTTCATATAGCTGGTTCACGAATACAACGCAATGGGCACGCTATAAGCTGTTAAAACAGTGTTAGCTTATTGAGCACTCAATATCTGTTGGTGCATATATTGCATGTTTCGCTTCTGAATAAACAATCATTTAAAATAACGAGTCTGATGCAATGCTGCACAACAGACGACCAGTTTATAATCCCATTTTCACAGCAGGAAAACTGTTACTCCAAATACATCTTGGTGACACTATGGAGAATTGGAAGTGAATTTCACACAGTGTCTGATGTCCACAAGATAATTACCACTGAAGGCTATGTCTGATTTCAGATACATATTTAATATCAGCCCCCAAGGGGTATGTTCCCACTTCCCTGCTCGTAACAGCAAGGCAGCCAGCCTTGCCTGGATGGGAGAAGGGCGACATCAACAATACATGCACACTCACAGTCACCCATCGGACCAGTCACGCTTCATTTCCACACCAACACAATCATCATTAAAACAGCAACCTTGAAGTGAGTGAGAATAAAGATGTCAGAATGTTTTATTGAAAGAAAAGCGCCCCCCCCCCCAAAAAAAAAAAAAAAAAAATCCAAAACAAACTTGGCATTACATCTGATCTACCTCACTCCCCGACTTTTCTATATCATTCAACAATTATACACCCTACTGCACACACAAGAAGATAACTTTCAAGTTCCAGAGGTCCCCCCCCCACCCCCCAAAAAAACCAAACAACAACCCCAAAACAACCAACTTTTCAGGCTGTGTAGTTCTTGTCGTGAAAGGGGAAAGAAGTGGATGGATGAAAATCTGTCACACCATGTGTGAAGCTAGCACACTACAAGGGAAACCAGGAATCACCCAGCTGAGCTAACACTTACACTTCCCCTCTTTGAGGGTCACTGCTTCCACACATGCTGCCACTTAACCCAAGGCTTCTGAAGCGTGCACAGTAGAACAAGATTGGATTTTTTTTCTTATCACAAGTGTCTTTCTTGTACCTGTAAGTCCCAACTTTTTTTTTTCATATTAAAAAAAAAAAGTTTAATATGATGCAAGTCTAAATCAGATTGCTGGATGCTACAGACAAGTGGTTAAGACCGTTCCACTTCAATCCTGCGGAGTTCATGAAGTCGTGGGTTCGAATCTCATCGGCATCTGGTGAATTAAGGGTGGAGATTTTTTTTACGATCTCCCAGGCCAACTTCAAGCGCAGACCTGCCAGTGCTTTGATTCCCTTCATGTATATATGAATGTAGAAGATCAAATATGTCAGCATCTGGGTGGGTTACAGCAACTTAGGAAAACACAAACATACCCAGCATACATCCCCGAAACAGGAATGTGGCTACCTTCATGGTGGGCAAAAACGCTCATATACACTCTCACCATTGGTGAACCTTGGAGCTCTAGCTGAGGAACAAAAATAAAAATAAAACCCCAAACAAATAAAAAAAAATCAGAAGACAGACCCATGAAGGACCTTGATCAGGGTGAGTAAGAATCAGAGCAGCTTTCACAATGTGCACATGCAGACACACACACACACACACCACGAAATAGAATCTGCCTCAAAGTCTAAAATCTGTTCCGCCCAAGCAGTCAGATATTTGTTTTCACAGAATGCAGGTCTCTTACATTTCCTTTGGCATCAGAGCGACGTTTCTTGGTGCTGTCCAAAAGATCAGGGGAGTGGCTTCGATGCCTGTACTTCTCTCGGTCATTGGCAGGTGACGCTGATCTCCTCTGCAAGCACAAATTCACATAATTTATTATCTCAAAACAGAGAAATCCATGCAGGTTACGAGCAAAGGATTTAACATCTCACACAAAAACACACACACACACTCAATCTGTTCAACTTTGAAATGATGTTTAGAAGTTTCATTTAGAAACACTTTCAGGAGAGAAAAAAAAGAAAGAAGGCTTTTGCGTTAAAATTCAGTTCAAAGAGCTGCTGGTTCAATGAACACTTCCTTTTTCACTTATCAACGAAACACAACAGATGCTTTCTTTTAAACACTTTATGTTAAAAGGTACTTGACTAGGAGAGGAAGATAACGTTGATGAATTCATTGAACGTATGTGTATATACATTCAACATTACCACCCCTGGGTCAGAAAACAGGAGAGAGGTTCTTGGGAATAGGAAGGAGGCAGAGGTATCAATGCTACAGTTTATTATATATATATATATATATAAATAATCACACACACACACACAGACTACACCACTGAATAAGAACATGATTATACAGACTCTCTCTCTCACACACACACACATACGCCACTGATTAAGAACATGATTATACAGACTCTCTCTCTCTCTCTTTCTCTCTCTCTCACACACACACACACACAATGTAGAAGAGAAGATGATGTGGAGTCGTTAAGTTGGCAAACTGCCTTTCAGTTACATTTACAAAAAAAAAAGATGATGGCAAACTTGAAACTCTAAGCAGAGGTTCATTACTGTTAATGCTTTTTCTTCCCACTTCTGTTTTCTTTTTAAACAAGAATTTTTTTTGTACTCTAGACACACAAACACGAACGCGCACACACTTTTTCTCTCTTTCCCATCTAATATCACTATTTACCTAATTTAGTGATTGGACGTTAACCTAAGTACACACATACACACAACCAAATCTTAACTTCATTTTCAATCACTCCCCTCACCTCCCCACCACACCCTACTCCCCTCTTCCTCCCTATCTCCATTCATTTCCCAAAGCTGCCCTACTATACAGAGCAACCCAAATCCTCTGTGCTTCTGACAAGGATCAAGAGGAGAGAGAGAACACTTCCACACACACAAAAACCCCCCAGCTGGTCTCAATACATACTGCAAGAAGACAGAACAGGAAAACCCTCTCCTCCTCTCTCTCTCTTGAGTCTCTCCAAGGCCTAAAGGCTGCCACCCAAAGTAGGCTGCATTGATTGTGTGTGTGAGAGAGAGAGAGAGAGAGAGAGAGAGAGAGAGAGAGAGAGAGAGAGAGAGAGAGAGAGAGAGTGCAGGCACATGTGGGGGTGCATGTGTGTGTGCGGGTGTGGTGTGTGTTCATACATGTGCAAGTGTGTAACCTCCCTTTACCCCTACCATCCTGCCTTTTTATTTTTAAGGTTCTATTTCTCCCCCCCCCCCCCCTTTATTTAAAAAAAAAAAAAGGACTGGACTTATTTGTGCTCCGATCTTACAGTTCTCACAATCCGATTCAGTGTGAAGCCACCTCTCCCTTTTTCTTTATTTCATTCTTTTATTGTGATGATTATAATGGAATAAGCACTTATGTGTTTCAATCTCTTTATTGCTTGTATGCGGTTTGTAAATTTTCTCACCTGTTTCCACCAGCACAACTGGTCTACTCTTCCAAAAGGCAAAATAGGTTTTAACATGTGTGCAAGATGTTTTCTGTGAGTTTGCTCATGAGATCTCTGTTTATAGTCTCATCCGAAGAATTCCAGAGAGAGTGGGTGGGTGAGAGAGGGAAGAGAAGAGAGGAAGAGAAGAGAGAAGAGAGAGAGAGAGAGAGAGAGACAGACAGAGAAAATTACGGAGACAGAAAGGGTTAAGACAGAAAAAACAACCATACCGACGGCAAAGTAAAACACTCTCATCAGGGGGAAACATCCAATAAAAAACAAAACATGAAAAACAAAGCTCACAAAGAAAAAAGAAAGAGTAGGGACGGGGAAGAAAAACCAGTCACACACAAGGTAATATTTATCACGAAATTGCAGCAAGAAACAAGTTTTTCTTCTTTTTTAAAAAACCTTTTTTCAATTATGAAAATGTTCTAAGATTTGCAGCGTTGGGGACAAGGGTCAAAACCTCAGCTTTCCTGGGGGCATATCTTCGGGCCGGCCCCATCCCTCCCTCACTGATTTCCCCTTCCCTACCCTTAAAGGGGCAGGAAAACCCATTTTACAGCGGGGAAGGGGGACTGTACTGAAGCCAAGGGTGCACGAACGTCACCCACCCAAAAAGGAAAAAAACCCGTCCACACTGTTTAAAAACCCGTACTTATTGGAGAGTGGTGCCCCAACCACCAGAAAATTTCCCCCCCCCCCACACAAAAAATATAATTATAATAAGTTTCCAAGAGGGTCATTTTTTTTTTTATAATTGCACTCAAAAAAAGTTACAAAAGCTTTTAAAAACACTAGCAACCTCAGTTTGCGGGCCCAAACTCAAAAAACGTAACCACACGTTTTAAAAAATTTTTTTTTAATTTACACAAAGCACAGCAGCAGCCCCACTACAGAGCACCCCCAAAGCCCACTGCACTCTGATGAGGAAAGAGGAGTAGAGAAAAAGAGAAGAGAGAGAGAGAGAGGAGAGAGAGAGAAAAGAGAGAGGGAGAGAGAGGAGAGAGAGAGAGAGAGAGAAGAACCTTTTCCCCAAACCTTCTCTAACCCCCAAACCAAAGGCCCTCCCCCCCCCCCCCCCCTCCCCCCCCCCCCCCCTCCCTCCCCCCCCCCAAAGGTCAAAAGGCTGCTATCGATTTTTTTTCTTTTTCCCTTTTTTTTTTTTTTTTTTTTAAAATGCTTTTTTTATCCATTCTTAATCCCCCAATCCCACCTTTTTTTTTTAATTAAAGAACCCACCCACCCCCCCCCCAGGTTTTTATTTATTACTTTTTTTTTTTTTTAAAAGGGGTGCCCTCATTTGTCACTTGGGGCCCCATATACAGCTCCACACACCAAATGGGACCAACCCCAACGAAGAGGAATGAGTGAAGAGTGAGGGGGGGGGGGGGGGGGGGGGGGGGGGAGGGAGGAGAGAGGAAAAGGAGGAGGGGGAGGGGGGGAGGGAGAGACACAGAGAAGAGAGAGGAGAAAAAGGAAAAGAGAGAGAGGGGAGAGAAGAAGAGAGGGGAGAGAGAGAGAGAAAGGGGAGAAGAAGACCCAAAAGACAGACAGAGGACAGAAAGCTGAAGACAGAGGGGAGAAGATAGCAACATATCTGATGGCGAAATAATGAGAAAGCCATCAGGGAAGCAGCCAACATAAATAAAAAGAAAACAACGCCTCGCAAAAGAAAAAAAGAGACGTGAGGAAGGAAGGAAGGAAGAAACCGGTTACAGGTTGAATACTACTAGCTGCCATTACGCTAATTATATGGGGGGTAAAAGAATGGGGGAAGGGTTATGCCCCCTTTTAAAAAAAATAAAATTCAAAATTTTTCATTCGTTGGGAAAACCCCCCAAAAAAAAAAAAAAAAAGAAAAAAAAAAACCCCCCCCAAAAAAAAGCCAACCTCCCCCACAAAACTTTTAAATCCTTTACTGAAACCACACACAAAAGCACGCAGCAAACACAACCCCAGAAGCCCAAAAACAAAAAAAAAAGGGGGGGAAAAGGGCCAAAAATTTTTTAAACAACAAAAAAAAAGAAAAAAGGAAAAACAAAAGGGAAAGAGGGTAAAAAAACAATCCGCGGGTAAGGAAAGGGGAGGAAGAAGAAGGGGGGGGGGGGGGGGGGGGGGGGAGGGGGGGCTCGAAAGATTTATTAAAAAAGGCCAGGCCCTCACGAAGGGGGGGGCCCAAAATGCTTAGTATTTGGTGGGGGTAACAGCAATAGTGACAAAAAAAGTTAAAAGTGTAACAAAAAGTCAGCCAAAAAAATGACTTTGGGTAATACGAAAAGAGGAAAAAGAGAGGGAGAGAGAGAGAGAAGGGGGGAGAAGGGGAGAGAAAAGAGAGAGGAGAAGAGGGAGGATCTTTTTTTTTGAGTAAAGGAATAATCACTCATTTTTGGGGGGGTTTTTTTTTAAACATCCATTCCCCCTGTGTATCAATTTGCCATTTTGTTATCCATTCCCACACACACAAAGGGCCCCCTTCTTTTCCAAAAAGCGGAATGGGTTTTTTTAAAAATGTGCGCAAGATGTTCTGCTACTTCGCACAAAAGGAAATTCGGTTTTTTTTTCTCATCGAAGGACTTTTGGGGGGGGGGAGTCGGCACTGAGTTAACTCCCCCCGAGGGAAAATCCTCTTTAACCAAAATTTGAACCCGGGTCAGCAGATCATGGGCGCATCGCCTAACCAACCCCGGTTTTTCCCCACCCCCGAGAGAGAGAGAGGGGGGGGGGGGGGGAGTGACACAGTGACGAGGAGGGGACGGGGGGCAGGGAGAGGGGGGGAGAGAGAGAGGGGGGGGGTGGGGGGGGGGTGACATAGGGACACAGGAGAGGGACCCGGGGGAAAGGGGCACAGAGAGAAAGAGAAGGAGAGAGAGAGAGAGGAGAGAGAGAGAGGGAAGAGAAAAGGAGCGAGGGGAGGGGAAGAGAGAGAGGGGACGGGGAAAGGGACAGAGAGAGAGGGGAGAGGAGGGGGAGAGGGGAGGGGAGAGAGAGAGAGAGAGAGGGGGGGGGGGGGGAAAAGAGGGAAGGAAGGGGAGAGAGGAGAAAAGGGGGAGGGGACAGGGAGAGGGGGGCGGGGAGGAGGGGAGAGGGGGGGGGGAGTGGGCATAGGGACCAGAGAGAGGGCCGGGGGCGGGGGCACAGAGAAAAAAGAGAGAAAAGAGGGGAGAGGGAGAGGGAGGAGAGAGAGATGGAGGAGTGAAAAAGGGGGAAGGGGACAGGAAAAAGGGGAGAGAGGGGGAGAGAGAGAGAGAGGGGAGAGGGGAGAGGGGGGGGAAAAGAGAGGGGGGGGGGGGGAGAAAGAGAGGAGAGAGGAGAGAGGGGAGGGACGGGGGGGGGGAAGAGGGAGAGAGAGGAGATGGGAGAGGGGAGAGAGGGGGGGGAGAGAGAGGGGAAGGGGGAGAGAGAGAGAAGGGGGGGGGGGGAAGAAAAAAGGGGAGGGAGGGGGAGAGTGAGAGAGAGGGGGGAGGGGAGAGAGAGGCGAGAGGAGGGAGGAGAGACCGGAAGAGAGAGAGAGAGACAGACAGACAGACAGACCCGCCAATAAAGGTGTCAGAAAGGTTTTCAGAGGGGTACAGTGTTCTCTGACAGAAAGGGTTTTTGTACCAGCTGTCCCCTCCCCAAGTACAAAGAGTATTCACAATTTCTCTCAGAGTATCAAAATTCTCTCTTTTCTCTCCCCTCTCTCTCTCTTTTCTTCCCCTCCTCCCCTTCCCTTTCCCTTTGGGTGATTGGCAGCTGTGTAGTCCCGGGAAAATTCCTTCCTATCAAAATTTGTCATTAACCTCTTTCCCCCCCCTTCTTTTTTAGCACCCCCCCCCCCCCTCCCCTCCCGTTTGGCTTCTTTGCCCCCCCCCCCCCCCCCCCCCCCCCCCCCCCCCCCCCAAACCCCCCCCCCCCCCCCCCCCCCCCCTTTTTCCAACCCCCCCCCCCCCCCCCCCCCCCCCCCTCCCCCCCCCCCCCCCCCCCCCCCCCCCCCCCCCCCTTCTCTCTCTTTCCCCTAAAGCATCAATTTTGCCCTTTTAAAGTCCTTATCTTTTTGTCCCTTTGGTTCCCCAAGAATGATAATTCCTGGCTATCTCCAAATTTTTTGTTTGTAGTGTTGTTGGTTTTTGTTGTTTTTGCCGCCCCACGCAAAACACAAATGCGCACTTGCACGCAAACCACAAATTGCTCTTTTTACTTTGGAAATTTCAAGCGCAGCTAGTTATAGGCCTTTTTTTTTTTTTGGGGGGGGGAAGGCTCTCAATATTTTTTTTTTTTTTATTTCAAGTCTAAATCACTAGATGTGATTTTAAACTTAGATATCACGCACACGCGCGCGCGCGCGCGCGCACACACCCACAGTCTTTATTTATTTTTAGGGTTGCCGTAATAATGAGTTAGATAATTATTGCCCCAAGTTGTTTTTTTTCCTAGAAGAGGGCTTGATGAGAGAAAAAAAACTACCAAAAAAATCAATCCCCTGTTCCTCAATGTACCTTTGGGTTGCCTAACACACACCCACCACCCCACTCGCGCGCGCGCGCACCAACAGTGCGCCCACCACAATGCACACTAACTACAAAAATAAAGGGGTTTGGGGTTTTGCTCCTGCTTGTTAAAATTTTATTGCCTTGCTCTTTTTCTTCTTTCTTAGAAGTATCATGGGATGGAGGGATGGATGGATGAAAGGGGGGATAGCTTCTTGCATCCCCCTCCTCTGCAGCAGGGGCAGAAAAAAAACCCTCAAACGCGCGTCAAGAAGTTTTTCTACGAAGGGAGAAGAAAGGGGAAAAAAAAAAAGAAAAAAAAAAAAACCTTAGCAAAAAAATGTTCCTGAAAATTTTCTTTTGCAACCAACAGTTCTGGTGTATTAAGTTTAGTGTAAAGGGGCCCAAAGCAATGTGTGTGTGTTATTTATTTTTTCTTTTATTCGAGGAATAATGGAATAATACTTTGTGTTTTTTTTACATCCAGTCCCCTGTGTATGCGGGTTTTTTCAATTTTGTCATCCCTTTCCCCCGGCACAAATCGCCTCTCTTACGAAAAGCGGAAACGGATTTTAAAATGTGCGCAAGAGTTCGCGGCGTTCGCACACGGGGCCTCGGTTTTTGTCTCATCCGAAGGGTGGTGTGTGTGTATGTATTTTGGGGTGTGTGTGTGTGTGTGTGTGTGTTGTGTGTGTGTGTGTGTTGGTGTGTGTGTCCCCTGTGCGGCGTGTGCGCTTTTTTTATTGAGCCCTTTGGTAGGCTTAGGTTCATCAAAAAGGGAGATTTCTTGTATACGAACCGTTTTTCCCCCGCCATTATTGGCAGTGCTGATCCCCGACTTTTTAGTTACAGCTGGGAAGCGAACCTACACTTTTTTTGGTGGCCATTTTTCAAAAAGGTGGGGGGTTCTTTTAAGTGGCACAGTTTCCCCTAAGCATAGGGTCCGACTAGTTTAGGTTTAGTCTCCCCCGTTTGACATTCGTTTGATTTTTCCCCCTCAAACTAGGGGGGGGGGAAAAAAAAAAAAAGGGGGGGGAAAAGGTAGGAATGAACGCAGAGCCCCAGGCTGTCTATTTTTAGTCGGGTGAAAGGTTTCAATACCTGCCACTTCCCTTTTTATTGAATGTTTGTTTTGTTAAATATTATGTTTTTTTTTTGTTCGTTTGTTTATGAGATTCGCAAGATTTTTTTTCTTAAAAAATCAGGGGCCCTTTGCTTAATTTTTTATTTTATTTTATTTTTTTACCACCCTTGTGAAGAAAACGTGTGTGTGTCGTGTGCTTGCTGTGTTGTGTGAGAGAGAGAGGAGAGAGAGAAGAGATGAGAGAGATGATGAGATTGATGAGACGATGAGGAGGGAGATGAGGAGAAGAGAGCGATGAGGGGAGATAGAAGATGAGAGTGAGAGAGAGAGACAGGCAGACAGACAGACAGAGATATATAGTCCTTATTCTGATGAAGTGAAAGATAGGGGTAGTTTTGAAAATTGGGGAGGATGGGGGCGGGGAAGGGGGGGGGGCAAGTGGTGGGGGAGAGCTGTACTGAGTGCCCCTAAGTGTAGTCCATATCACATTTCTGTCCACCACCACCCGTCCCCCACCAACCCCCCCCCCCCCCCCCCCCCCCCCCCCACCCCCCCCCCCCCCCCCCCCCTCCCCCCCCCCCCCCCCCCCCCCCCCCCCCCCCCCCCCCCCCCCCCCCCCCCTCCCCCCCCCCCCCCCTTCCCTTTCTCTCCAATCCCACTCTCTTTTCCCCCCAAAATCCCTCTGAACCAACTACTTCCCAGCAATGAAATAATACTCTCCCACTTAACGCAGCAGGACACACTTGCTAGCTAGCTATCCTTGTTACCTCCATCTTGGGTTAATCAATACTCCCCCTCCCTTCTTCACCACCCTCCCCCACTATATCTTAAAGGTTTTGATGGAGTGGGAGGAGGTCGGAGGAGGAGGGAGAGGCGAGAAGAGTAGAGAGGGGAGGGGTGAAGGATAGGGTGTCTTTTCTTTCTTTCTGTTTGTTTGTTTGGTGGGGGTTTTTTGTTCGTGTTTTTCTTTTTTTCTTTTAAAAGACCTGTCAGTTGTACTGCAGAAGAGAGGAGGCTCATCCTGTTACCAGCAGGTCTTCCAACTCATCAGACAGAAATCGTCGAGAAAACACCCCCCCACCCACCCTCATGTTGCTGCCTTGTGTGTGTGTGCGTGTGTGTGTGTGTGTGTTTGTGTGTGTGTTGTGTGTGTGTGTGTGTGTTTTGTGTTATCATCTATCTATTCTTTTTTTTTGAGGATAAAGGAATACGAAACACTCAATGGTCTTTTTTTGTTCGGGTTTTTTTCAAGTGCCAGTCATGGTGTGCATGCGATTTGAAAATTTTTGTAATAAAAATAAAAAATGGTGTTTTTTTTTTATTTTTAAAAAAAAAAGGGGGGGGGGTTGGGGAACCAGTGTTTGTGTGAGGGTGTGTGTGTGTGTGTGTGCGGTTGTTGGTTTGTGTTTGTGTGATAGTTTGGCTCAGGGGAGGGTAGGGAAGGAAAGGGGGGGCGGGGGGGGTTAGGGTAGACGAGAGAAGTTTAGGGCTTTACATCCTCGGGGTTACAGAGAGAGTGAGAGAGAGAGAGAGAGTGAGGAGAGAGGATGAGAGAGGGGGGCGTGTCTTATAGAAAACTGATTTCTCTTATCTTCGAGGGGGGGTGAGGGGGGAGGGGGAGTAGTGGGAACTGGAATAAAGGGGGGATAGCAATCCATGCAATTACTCTTCCTTGGAAAACAACTGTTGCCTAATTGACATGGGTGGGATGAGGCTTGAATAGGAAAGGGGTGAGGGGTGGGGGGGAGGATGGGGTGGTGGAGAAGCTTGTGTGAAGCAGAAGGGGGTGTAGCGGAAAGGGGAAGAAGAGAAGACGGAGAAGAAGAGTTAGCACCCCTTACTCCCCCTCCCCCCACTTCCTTTCTCCTCTACACCCTATCCCACTCTCTGTTATCCCTTTCTCCATGGCCCCCCCCCCGCCCCTCTTCCCTTCATCTCTTACCCCACCCTCATTCTCCCCCCCCCCCCCCCCCCCCCTTCCCCATTTCTCCTATCTAATTTTTCTCACCTTTTCTTTCTCCCCCCTAACACTATTATCTCTGCTTCCCCTTCCCTCTGCCCCCCTTCCTTGGGGGTGGGGGGGTGGGGGAGGGGGCAAACACACACATCCCTCCAAACCTCTCCTCTGCTCCCCCCCCCCCTCCTCCAGAACCACCCCCACCCATCCACCCTCTTTCTTTCTTCCTTCAAACCTCTGAGTCCTGAGGACTTAGCTTCACTACTACTACTACCTTCACTAGGCCTACTACTACACACTGCAGACATAGCAGGCCACGCAGCAGGGTGTATACATACAATAACGTGAAAGGATTTGGAGTGGAGGAGGCCTGAAGGTCTGCTGAATGATTAGCCCTGCAGACACATGAGGGACATCCATTTCCCCTCTTGTCTGTGTCTACAGGCCTGGCAGTAGTAGTCAAAATCGCCTAGGCCTACTGATACCATCTGAGTCAGTGAGTGTGAGTGAATGAGTGAATGAGAGAGAGAGAGGGGGTGGGTGGGAAGAGGAGAGAAGGGAGAGAAGGGAGGAGAGGAGAGAGATGAGAGAGAGAAGAGAGAGAGTGAGAGGGGGGAGGGGGTAGAAAGAGAGGTGAACGAGAGAGAAGGGGGAGGTGAATGAGAGAGGGTCAAGTCAAGTCAAAAACACTTTAATCATCCCATGAAGGGCAATTACAATACTGACAGGCACATTTATACGTATAATTATCTCGACAGACATAAGAAAACTACATTTCAAATTGGTATGAACATTCCAAGGTAATTTCAAAACAAAAAAATTATCACACACACAAACACACACGCGCGCGGCAAGGGGGGTTGAGGGAGGGAGGGAGAGGGAGAGAGTGGTACAAGTCCAGGAAGACAGACAAAATTACTGTGAAAGCCAACCTGACACACGCAGCATGAAACAACCAATGAGAGAGAGAGAGAGAAGAGAGAAGTAGAGTGTGAGAGAGATGAGAGAGAGGAGATGAGAGAGAGGAGAGAGAGAGAGAGGAGAGAGAGAGAGAGAGAGAGACAGACAGAGACAAAAATTACTGAGGAAGACAACCGACCCACACAGCATGAAACAACCAATCAGAGAGGAGAGAGAGAGAGAGAGGGGGGGGGGAGGGGAGAGAGAGAGAGAGAGAGAGAGAGAGAGAGATGAGTGAGAGAGGAGAGAGGTGAGGGGAGAGAGAGGAGAGAGACAGAACAAAAAAATACTGAGAAAGACAACAATGACACCCAGTACTCACAGCATAAAACAACCAGGCACAGTGAGAGAAGACAGACAGGCAGACACACGCAGGCAGACACATACATTCAGACAGGCAGGCAGACACACGCAGGTAGACACAAACAGACAGGCAGACACACACCAAAACAAAGACAAGAGACAAAGGTAAACGGAGAAAGAACAAGAGAAAGAGAAAACAAGAGAAAGAGAGATAAGACAACAGGGCAGACATGCGAGAACACCACCAATTCATCTCGCCCACACACCTTTTCCACACTGAAGAAGAAAATGAAGGAGAGAGAGAGAGATGAGAGAGAGAGAGGGAGAGAGAGATGAGAGGGAGAGAGAGAGGAGAAGAGAGAGAGAGAAGGAGAGGGGGGAGGTAGAGAGAGGGAAGGGGGGGGGAGAGGGGCCAGAGAAAGCCAGGGAGAGAGGTATTGGGGGAGGAAGAAAAAAAGAGGTGAGAGAGAGGAGAGAGATAGAGGGAGGGAGAGAGAAAGAAATCCTGCAAGACAAATATTTAAAAAAAACATGGGGGGGGGGGGGGGGGGTTGACAAGAGATAGGGAGAGGGGGAGGGGTTGAAAAAAAAAGGGGGGGGGGGAGGTGGAGAAGAAAAACAACAACATAACAGCAGGATAGATGTACGTATATGCAAGAAGTGTGATCAAGGAATGTGTAGTAATAAATAGACATGAATTCCCGCGCACTGTGATCCATCAACCGAAGAAGGCGGCGAGGGAAGAGGGAAAGCAAGAAAGGAAGAGGACAAGAGGGGGGGTGGAGGAGTGGGGAGGGGTTGTACTACAGACAGCATGACCCCCCCCCCCTCCCCCCCCCCCCCCCCCCCCCCCCCCCCCCCCCCCCCCCCCCCCCCATCCCCTCCCACTGTCCCTTCCTTTCAAAACGGACCCCCAGGCGGATCAATACAACTGGACCTCATTTCTGAGCAAACTGGGAGTAATCTTTTGTGATGTGTGCGAACAAACAGCCGAGTGTGTGCCGAAGGAAGACGGGATGTTTGAGCATGCGCTCCCTTTATTTCCCTTCCTTTCTTCTCCTCCCTCCTTACCTCCTCTTTCCACCCCCCCTCCCCCCCCCCCGCCATTACCTCCCCCCCCCCCCCCCCCCCAACTCTCTCCTCCTAAAAATCAGTCCTCTCCTCCCTTTCGATCAGCCAGTAGCTGCACAAACTTTACCACCACATCCCCCCTTTATTTCCATTTCGGGGTGGGGTTTTTTTCCTCTTCTCTGTCCCCCCCCCCCCCCCCCCCCCCCCCCCCCCCCCCCCCCCCCCCCCCCCCCCCCCCCCCCCCCCACCCCCCCCCCCCAGCCCCCTCCCCCAACTCTCCGGCAGTTCTGTCAGATTGTCCAGGCGGGTGGAATTACGGCGCACAGACGGCAAATATTGTGGTAAGGGGGCCCCTGAGTCAACAGGTAATATCTTGAAACAACATGACGCACTGACGTCTGTTTGCACTTCACAACCCTTCTCTCTCTCTCTCTCCTCCCTTCCTCATCCCCCCTCCTCTCCATCTACCTTCCCACTTTTTTTACCTGCTTCTTCCATTCCCATCCCTCCCCCTCATCTCCCTACTACCCCCCTCCCCCTCATTCTCCTACTACCCTCCCCCCTCCCTCTACACACACACACCTTTTCTCTCCCACAGTTTCCCTCTTCTCACCTCAGTTCCTTCCCTACCCTTTTCTGGTTAACATTTTCTTATCCACAGCAGCCTACAGCAAACTGTGGGGGAAATAAAATCTCTATTGTATGACCAGACACAGTGCAGGAGGTGATACTTGAGAAATTTGGATGAGGGGGGGAGGGGGGGGTGGAAAGACAAAGGGGGGGGGGGGGGGTTGAGGTGGTGAGAGGGGAGATGTAGGAGTGGGCAGGGTGGGGTGGAAGGGATGGAAAAAAGGATAGGGCTCTGAGGAGAGAGAGAGAGGAGAGGGAGAGGAGAGATGAGCGAGAGAGAGAGAGAGAGAGAGAATATGTATGGATCTGGGTTGGCATTAATCATTTTAATCAGCTAATTAGTATAATCTATGTTAATTAACCACCCCCACTCCCTAGTTTTTGTTTTGGGGTTAGTCATAAATAAGCAAATGAACACAAATGGTTAATTGACATTTTTCCCAACCCAGACCATCCATACATACTATATCTTACAGCCTCCTCTCCCCACCTCCCACCCCCTCCCCCCAAAAAAGCAACAACCCAACAACAACAACAGCACAAATCAAGCTAAAGATGATTCAAAGAAAAGTGCTACTTTTGCTTGTGTGTTGTTGGTTTTTTTTATTAGAGAGGAGAGAAAAAATGAAGGGAGTTTTGTAAAGACACGCCCTTAGCATGTGACAATGTCTAAAACAATGTGATGGGATTTATTGAATAGTTACACATGGCATGTCTGCGTGATTTAAAATTCAATACAAGTGTCACTGGATGTGTGATAGACACACATCAATGGACACTTGATCAATCTCTGTTCTCTCTCATACTCTCACTTAAGACACACACACACACATCACACACACACACACCACACACACACACACACACACAGGACACACATCAGTGACACTGATCACATCTTTCTCTCTCACACTAACACACACACAAACAGAGACTACATGTGTGCCTTGTGTAGTGTTGTGTTGCTAGGTTGTGCTGTGGTGGTGTGGTGTTGAGAAGAAGAGACGAGAGATGAGAGAGAGAGAGAGAGAGAGAGAGAGAGAGAGAGAGAGAGAGAGAGAGAGGAGAGAGAGAGAGAGAGAGAGAGAGAGAGAACAGAGACAAAGACAAAGACGAGAATAGCAAACGATAAAATTCATTGCTTCAGGCTGATCAGCTCAAACAGCAAGAGGGAGGGAGAGACAGACAGACAGAGAGAGAAGGGGATGAGACCAAACAAACAAAACCCAACCCAACAGAGATCTATGTAAGATGGTGAAGGAAGATGGGGGCAAAAAGAACAGAAAAAAAGGTGGAAGAGAAAGACAGGGCATTAATTAATAAAGAGAAGGACAATATTTTCAGCAACATGAGCCAACAACAACAAAATAAAGTTGAACAGAAAAACCACCCCAACAATCTAAGCGGAGATTGAATGTAGAAGAAAAGACAATACCTACAGCTATGAGGGGGGTCAGAGGACAATAGAGACAATCATGAGCAGTAAGTAGACAATGGGTAGACAAGAAAAGCAAAATATGCAATCTTATCCAGGAGGCAATACAAGTAGATGAAGAAGACAAGATCAGAGAAGACCAAGCCATGTCCCCATCAACTCTGTTCCCATGGTCACACCCCCCATTCATACCCCCCCACCCCCCCACCCCCCACACCTTCACCCTCCCCTTTCCATCATACCCCTCTCAACCACACCCCTTACACTTCAAAAGCAATAACTGTCCAGCAAGGACTTCCACAATCTTCTTGTTTGCACATAACTAAGCTTACCCTTCAGTGGCCCATACAATCCACTCCAAAGTCACAACCCTCTAAGTCCTTTTCCCCATTTACCTGACTTCCCCTCCTCTTCACCCCCCTCCCCCCCCTCTCTCTCTACCACTCCTTCCTCCCTCATTTTTCTTTCCACCTTTAATCCATTTACCCATCACCATCACCACCACCTGTGCTTGTTCTTTTGGTCTATTAGCCTTGAGGTAAATAATATTCTCTTTTTAAGTGTAACAGGATTTGAGTTTGTGACTGAAGTGTGAACAGTGCACTTGGAACAGTCACAATCTATCAGCACATACAGGTGTGGGCACAGTGTGACACACACAGGTGTACACACTTATACAAATTCACACACGACTGTACACATACATCCATGCAGTGATTGCATGTGCTTACAAGGAAGATGAGGGGAAAGTGTGTACATAACTATGTTGACAAACACAGAGCAATCAAAAGATGTTCACAATTTATTCAAACCACACATCAACACTCCAAAATGCCAAACTCTAGTTTTTGGGGGTTAAAAAAAAAACAACAACCCCTAAATCTTTATATTTTACACAAAGAGAATGACTTCAGTGAATGCAAAAACTAAAGGCTACAAAGTAGGCTGTCATTTGAACATGCAGAAAAACAGCAGCAAGGCTGAGAGTGTATATCGGTTTCACCATTACCCTGTGAATCAGCTCAAGTCCCAGGTTCACATCTTGTCAGCAGCTCAGGTCTAGGTGATTTTTCTGATCTCATAGCCCAACAGGTCGACAGACCCACTAATGTCCTAATCCTATTGATGTACAGACTTATGCAGAAGACCCAATGTGCAAAATAAAAACTCATAATGCATGACAGCACATTGAGAGGTTATCCACACACGAGCTAGGTAGTGACCACCTTCATAACAACAGTAAGTGGTTGTCCAAATGTTTATATGTTCATTATGACCATGCTTTTACACTGAAAAAAAAAGTCAGCCAGTCACCTGGTTAATTAATTATTGGAGTTAAATAATAATAATAACATAATGTATGGAATTTATATAGCGCTGAATCTTGTAAAGCAACAAATCAAAGCGCTCAGATGACTTAAAAAAAAAAATGTATGCGTGTGTATGCGGTTTTAAAAAATTTTGTCATCTGTTCCCACCGGCACACAATGGCCTACTCTTTCAAAAAGCGGAACAGGATTTAACAGGTGCGCAAGATGTTCTGCATGCGTTCGCACACAGGGCCTCGATTTATAGTCTTATCCGAAGAGATCACAACAACCCCGTCTCCTCATCTCCCCCCCCCCCCCACCCCACCCCCCAGAACACACTAGGCCTCACAAACAAACTTGGTAGAAATATTTTTGGCCTTTTTTTGTTTTGTTTGTTAAATGCAGAGAGAGAGCACAGCACTTCAAAGAATCTGACCGTCAGAAGAAGTTCACAAGGGGAAAAAATTCATTTTTGTTGAAATGATAATTCAAATGGTCCTCAAATCACACACAATAATGATATAACCTTCATAAAAGTGAGTGGATCGGTGGTCTAGAGGCAACGCGCCTGTCTAGAAAGCACAAAGTCCGGGTCGGAAGTGTGCAGTGGTTCGTATCCCGTTTGGACCCGAAACTTTTTCCCCATCCATTAGATCATGAGTGGTGGTCTTTCGGATGAGATGATAAACCGAAGTCCCGTGTGTTACACAAATTTATTCAGTGCATGTAAAAGAACCAACGGCAACAAGACAGTTGTCCCTGGCAAAATTCTGTAGAAAAAAGCCACTCTGATAGGGAAACAAATACTGTTGCAGACAGGAAAAAAAAAAAAAGGGTGGCGCTGCTCTTGTGGCAACGCGCTCTCCCCGGGGAAAGCAGCCCAAATTTCACGCAGAGAAATCTGCCATGACTTAAAGTGGTATAAATATAAAAGCTTGCAATAGACAAAAAATGTATGCACACACACTTTCTATCTCTCAGGAGAAACTCAGTCAACAATACCACCTATAGTGACAAACAAAGGTAAAAAGCACTGTACATCTTCTCCCTAGTACTAAAGAGGTAGTCCAACACATGACCGTTAACCAATCCAACCAACATAATTAACATAGACCAGTCCAACCAAGGCATCAGCATCTAGACCAATCCAATATTTTCTAGCCCTGCTGACCACAGAGGCCAGTCACTCCGCAGCAGCACAAACCATTACATGGTCCTCACATGGTACAAATGAGCAAAATGGCCTCATTAGTCCCCAACTGTGATCACAAACCTTTGTTCCACACTCCCTGTGTTTAGCATCCAAGCCACGAGAGAGAGAGAGAGAGAGAGAGAGAGAGAGAGAGAGAGAGAGAGAGAGAGAGAGAGAGAGAGAGAGAGAGAGAGAGAGAGAGAGGGGACAATTTAGGTCCATTAGATAGGCCATTAGCTACAGGGAGATGTGCACACACTTTGAGACAGGTTGCTACCGCCGCCGATCAATATCATGACATGGGGGGGCCTGGTGAATGACACTTAATGATGGCCTTTGTGTGTGTGTGTGTGTGTGTGTGTGTGTGTGTGTGTGTGTGACACAACACCACAGTTAACCCTATCTATGCATTTAACTATCACTTTGGAAAGAGAGAGGTGGAGGGAGAAGGGGGGAGGTTGTGGGTGAGGGGTGATATGACCGACTGCAGCATGGAAATATACAGTGTACAGGATTTTTTTTTGTGTGCGAGTGTAGGTGTGTGTGTGCATGCATGTGCATGCATGCTCATGCAAACTTGTATGCAATCCTGTATGTTCAGTTCAAGCATTCCTGCAGACAATCCAACTACATCAGCACAAAGTCAACACATAGAGAATCAGCCTAGAGAGGGAGGGAGAGAGAGCCGCTATGTGACAACCTATGTCTTTTCCTTTCTTTTTTCATTTCTATATCCACACCCATAAATAACCTCACATGCATCAATAAGTTTGTCTGGCGACAAAAAAAGAAAAGAAATACACACACACAAACACCCAAATGACAAGAGATACAAAAACAAACCCATCATGCCATTTTCTTTCTGACAGGACCAAAAAAACCCAACCCAACAAAAAACAACCTAAGAAAAGCAGCAATATATAGACAAAAGAGAAGGAAAAAAAGACAAAAGAAAATTGAAGCAAGTTTGTTCTGCGTGACTAGGAAAAAGAACGACAGAGGCTTACATAACTGAAAGGAGAAACAGAAATAAAAAACAATAACAAAAAGGAAACATCAAGAAGAAGAGAGGTGAGAATTGCAACAGCAAAGGAGTTTTAAAAAAAGAAAAAAAAAAGAAAAAAAAAAAGAAAAAAGGCACACAGATAAACAGAAAGAGAGAGAAGAGACAGAAAAAAAAACTCCAAACCAATACACAGAAAGGAAAAAACTGAAATGCAGATGGCAGAAGATGAATTAAGATTTGAGAAAAAATAAATAATGATAAAAGTAAGGTACTCACATGTTTGTCAGATTCTGAAAGAAAAGAAAGAAAAAAAAAGATGCAACACTGCATAAATCTTGTCATGTACTGACATAGACAAGCAAATGCATACATTTAACACTGAATTTACATGTGCAGGCACACATGTGCATTCATACATACATATAATGCATGCACGTGCACACACACACACACAATTTGCATGAAAGCAAATGCACAGAAAAAATAATGGATGAAATATGTTACAAGTTATGCTGACACAATTCTGCAATTTTACAATTCAAAAGCAAAGAGTTATTTCCTACGCTTACATGCACTCTCTCACACACACAAGCAGCTTGCATTAAAAATTAAAATTTTTAAAAATAATTTTATTCAAGATTTACTCAGGTTCTAGGGATTTATTTTATTTATTCCTTTTACAAAAATTTATTCCTATGTATTCACTCTCATGGTTCAGTTATTCCTAAAGCTGCTAAATGCATTCAGACACCCGTTCTTTATGATTTTTAAATCATCCATCATTTATTCACGTATTCATTCATTTATACTTGCTGGTTAAGGGGAGGGGGAAAGGAAGACATGGCAAACTGGTGTGAATGCCGTTTTACTGTGTAAGAAAACAAATGACTGGCTATAAATCTTTTTTTTCCAATGATGAAATATGACACATATGCACATTTTTCCATCAATGATTTCTATTTCACTAACAGTTTCTCTCCTGTGTCACGTTCTCTCTCTCTCTCTCTCTCTCTCTCTCATCTCGGCTTCAAAAGCATTATGCACATTATCACCCAGTGATTGTTGTTTTCCAAAAAATTCCCTAAAGCAAATGCAAATTTTTGCTGCTTTCTGGTTTTTGTTATGGTTTTAACCCATTAAACCATTATATATATATTTTTTATACCGTTCAGGAATATTGCATCTCTAAATATTTCAAATCCTAAAATCTGTCATGAATACAAAACACTCTGTGTGTGTGTGTGTGTGTGTGTGTGTGTGTGTGTGTGTGTGTGTGTGTGTGTGTGTGAGGAAGAGTTGTGTGTGCACGTGCACACACTCACATTTCAGTCAAAACTCCAACTAGTGACTAGGCACTGCACTTCAGCTATTCTTAGAGGGGCCGGGAAAGAAGTCTTGTTGCACTGAAGCCAATTATCTTTCATTAAAAGAAAACACTTCTATGACTGTCTTTTCTACTGTTCACTTTTTAACATTTAAGTTTAAGACCTTCAAAGGGGTCTTCAACAAAATCTCCCTTTCCCCAAGGTCATTTTTTTTCCTTTAAAAAAAAAAAAAAAAGACCAAATAGCTGAACACAATGTATAGCAAGACTATCAGAGGGAGGAAGAAAGGAAAAAACGGGGTGGTGTGAGGGAGAGGGGGGGGGAACAGCTTAACAAGAAAGCCAGAGAAGTTCAAATAAGGCCCATGAATCATTCACTCCCCCTCTCCACTTTTCCAATTACCAGCACACACCATGGGTCTGGCAGCCACACCTTCCACCCAAACACCCTTTTCCTTCACACACACACACACACAGCCCCCTCTCCTACCTCTACAGATCTAGCTAGTCCTTGAGGTGACAAAAACACCACCTCCATGGATGGCCTCCCACAGATCCCAACTATCTCCCTCATCCTAGTCATCCTCCTTTATAACCCCTACAGCTACCCCATCTCACTTTTCTCCTGGGGAAACCTTATCACTCTAAAGATTTGAATCTTGAACAGTTAAGGCAATCAACAGTATATTGCCAAACAGGCATTAGATAGCAAACCCCAGGGGTAGAGGTACTGGAGCCCTCTTGTGATGCAACTGCCAAAGCCAGGGCTACTCAGGTGGGCAATAATAAGGAGAAGGGGTCACACAACCCCAAGTACAGTTCTACATTTCACACTCTGCTGCTTCAGGTACAGTTCTACATTTCACACTCTCTAGCTTCAGGTACACAGTTCTACATTTTACACTCTGGCTGCTTCAGCTCAAGCATGAAATGACTGGACTACAAGGGATTTCATTTGATTTTCTGTTTCTTTGAGACACACTGGTGAAAAGTGCTCAAGCAATCAGGACTGTTTCTATTTTCCTAGGGTGCTTTCAATTACAGGCTGAGCAGGGAGGGATTGGAGTTAGATCTGGTTTACTGCTAACTGCAGGGCTAGCTGCATAGAGAACTACAGAGTATTATTATAGGTTTGTGTGTGTGTGTTGTTTTTCTCTCTCCATTCCTTGGCTAGAGCTCCAAGGTTCACCTATGGTGAGATTCTTGCGTATGCCACAGTTTTTGCCGACCATTACAGTAGCCACATTCAGACTTAAGAGGATGCTGTCTAAATATGACACCAGTGCACATACATTTTTTTTGGTCATCTGTTCTTACCAGCATGAATGGTCTACTCTTTTGAAAGGCAGAACGGGTTTTAACATGCCCTCCGCCCTCAAAAAAAAGAAGACAAAAAAAGAAGACAAAATCAATGCAGAACCTTCAACACTCATCATCATGAACCCTTTACATCACGAGACAATCACCCACCTTTGTCGCTGCTTTCCTTTAGGGCGGCCAGATGGGGTGGCATACCAGGAAATCCGGGTGGGAAGGCTGCAGACAGGAAACTGGCGGAACTGGCGGCAGAGATGGGGGGCTGTAGTCCCGCTGGGTGGGGGGTGAGGGGGATGGGAGGCCCGTGGGGGTGGTGAGGAAGGTGCTGCGCCTGCATCTGTTGCTGGGGAAAAGGGCAGAGGTTGCCACTTCAGAACCTACCTCTGTGGTCTGTCTGTATGTGAGCATCAATCATGGTGACAAACAAACCATACACAAAAGAAAACACAGCAACATTAGACAAAACACACAAGGATACAGAGAGCTTAGGGACACACACACATCCACACACACACACGCCTACAAGCACACACAGAGATACAGAGAGCATAGAGGCAAGCAGGAAAGCATGCACACACGCATGCACGCACACACACACAAAAACCCTACAAAAGAGAAATAGAAGCAGAATAAATCGATGAGCAAATAACAAAAGAAAAAAAGGAACATATATACACACACCCATCTTTTTTCTTTCTTTAAATTAGCAGCTTTTATAAAACAATAACTGTATATATATATATATATATATATGTGTGTGATATATATATATATATATATATATATATATATATATATATATATATATATTATATATAATATATATATGTGTGTGTGTGTGTGTGTGTGTGTGTGATATATATATATGTGTGTGTGATATATATATGTGTGTGTGTGAAAGAAACTGCTAAGAGAGGAAGATGTAAGACAAAAAAGAAAGGGGGGGGGGAAGGAGAAAGATGATTAAGATAAAGAAAAAAAAACTTAAAGAGAGAGAACTTTAAAAAACCCAAACCAACAACAAAAAAAGACTAAGAGGAAAAAGATGAAAAGGAGAAAGACAGGGAGAAAGATGAAAAGCACACACGCACGCACACCCCACAGATACATGTCCACACAGAAGATGAAAACCAAAGCGAAAGGAGACAAACGGTACAAACAAAAATGACAGAGATGAAGATGCAGCCCCCCTCCCCCCACAAACAACCCCACAACAACCCAACCCCAAACAAACAAAAAAACTGAAGAAAAAGAGAGAGAGGAGAGAGAGAGAGAGAGAGAGAGAGAGAGAGAGAGAGAGAGAGAGAGGAGAGAGAGAAGAGAGAGAGAGAGAGAGAGGGAGAGAGAGAAAGAGAGAGAGAGAAAGAGAGAAGAGAAAGATAACGGTAATGAAATTTTATTTTCTGAGGGTAATAGAATAAGTACAAGACTTTTTTACATCCAGCCCTCGAAAAGAAAGAAAGGAAGGTAAACAGACAAAATATAAGCAAAGTGAATCATAATACATAGAGAGAGAGAGAGAGAGAGAGAGAGAGAGAGAGAGAGAGACAGACACACACTCACACAGAGGGACACACAGACAGACTGAGAGACAGAGAGAGAGAGCAAGGCAGACAGGGAACAGGGAGACGACAAAGTCAAGGCTGACCCCAATGATGGCGTTCAGTTCCTGCATGGTGACCTGTTTGGCTCGCTCCACAGCTGCCGCCACCTGCTGCTGATGCTGCAACACAGTCCACCGCGTTTCTTGTTTCCCTCCACTTTGTATTTTACAGCTACCCCTTCTTCTCCCCCCCCCCCCCCCCCCCCCCCCCCCCCCCCCGTGGGGATGCATGCTTTGCAAGATTCAGCGCTATATAAATTCCATACATTATTATTATTATTATTATGCCCTGGGGAAGTTGGGCAGGGGGTAGATGTCAGCATAAATAGCATCTCCTGCTTCTGGAAAATCTGTGCTAGGAATTCCCTCTTTTCTATCCCCTCTCTTTGTTTTTGCCTTCTTCCTTTTTCTTCTTCCTGTCACCTCTTCTTTGTTTATTTTCTGTCTTCTTTTTTTTTTTTCTCTCTCCCTAAAATAAATCTTTTCAAAGCAGTTCAGAAAAGAAAAAGAAAAACTGTCCTAACTTTGACTTTTTTTTAAAGGTTGAATCCTTAAGTATACTCTCATTGTATTGCCAAACTGTACCCTAATACAGTATAAGAACTTAATCCAAGCAATCACATTTTTCTGTTTATATATAATACATACATACATACACACACACACACATATAAAATAAAGCAGAGGAGGTATGTGTCAAGGGAGGGGGCTAGGAAGGGGCAGTAATTTTATTACTGAATGTCTGTACATAATTCACACTTCTTATGCTTGCTGTCTAGTGATTCAGAACTGTCTATGCTCCACTACTCTTCTTAGCACCTCTCTCCCCCACCAATTCTTCACCCCCCACACTCCCCAAACACCTCCCCTCCCCTCTACCAAATCTCCCTCTATTATTTCCCCTTGCATGCATTTGGTGTTCCCACACACACACATGCACGCACGTGCCCACCCGTGCACGCACACACTCATACACACACACCACAGATGCAGTCATGTGAACAAGCCCAGTATACCCCATTTCTAATCCAATGTTACAGCGAACACGCCAACGGCAAACAAAACACAATCAAGAACTAAACATGACATCTAGCCAGGGACTAGGGTGAGGGGTGGGGGTGGGGGTGGGGGAAGCGAGGCACCTTCCCATCAATTAGTAGATTACAGATGTCATATCGGTGGGACACACGATACATAATGAAGATGACTACTGCCCCCAGACCAGTGCGCCCTCCAGGGGCGTCATTAGCTGTGTAGGTGTAACACAAGCGTTTAACAGACCCAACACCCCGGATCAGCTGTAATCACCAGTAGCGCGGAGCCAGAGGTATGCTGGCGTATTTACCCTGAGAAATCACTGATTGCATGCTTACTATCTTAGTGAGAGGTTTGGGGCGAGCGGTGGGGGAAGAGAGAGGAGGTGGGTGGGAGTTGCATGCAGTGAGGCAGGGAAGGAAGGATAGAGACAGACACGATAAGTGGGAAGGGGTGGGGGGCAAGGGGGTGTGGGTGGGAGTGAGAGGTGTGTGTGGTGTGTTGTGTGTGGTGTGTGGTGAGTGTGTGTGTGTGAGTGTGCGAGTAGAGACAGACACAGAAAGTGGGGAAGGGGCTGTGTGGTGTGTGTGTGTGTGTGCACAAGTTGATGATGCGCGGCACATGCATGTGTGGCACATGTTGTTGCGGTACATGCAGTTATTACTGTGAATACATGTTAGTGTGATGTGTGAACACATTTTCCTGCATACAATAACATGTTTGCACAACATGACATGTTATTACTGTGAATACATATTAGTGTGATGTGTGAACACATTTTCCTGCATACAATAACATGTTTGCACAACACAACATGTTACTACGTGAATACATGTTAGTGTGATGTGTGAACACATTTTCCTGCATACAATAACATGTTTGCACAACACAACATGTTATTACTGTGAATACATATTAGTGTGATGTGTGAACACATTTTCCTGCATACAATAACATGTTTGCACAACACGACTATGTACTCGTAAAGCGACATGTTGCATTAGAAATGTTTCTTCTTAAAATTTTTATAGTGTTGCTGAGCTTTGCATATCATCTCTATTGTACTGCAACAGGTGCTGATATTGACATATCAATGTGCTGGCACTATGCCTGCAATTAATATTTTTAAAATGCAGAAAAAAAATATTGAAACATGACAACAATAACATAATATACAAACAGCCTAATGAATATAAAACAGATTTTAATGTATTTACTTGAAAATGAATGCTAAATTCAAGGTGGTTTGGAATTTTCTGTTTGTTAGGCCGTTTTGTTTCTTTTTTAAAAATTAAACAACAAAACTGTATGAATATATCAACAGCAGCCATACTGACTAACTTAGAGTTCAAATCCCAACTGCCCCTAACAACACTCACAGTGTAATGTCATACAGTCACAGGGCACAGAACTCGAGTACTTTCTTCCCCAGAGCTTTAAACACTTTTACTTTTTCAAACTTCTGACAAATTTTCAGCATTATTTTCCTCATCTGACAGTCAGAATTATCACAAAAACCTCCTCATAGCAACGCTCAACTAGATCATCTACGATGATCAAAGATAATCTTCCTGGCTTTGTCAGGCAGGAGCTAGTACTGAAGAGAGTGGGTGAGTGAGTCACACTAACACAGTGAAGATCTGAGAGCTCTACTTCACACCCAACAACCACACAGCAATGTTTGGCACAGTCACAGGTATTGCTAAAAGGGCCTCCCTCACCTCTTGAGACAGGAAAGGTATCACCTGAGCGCAGATTGCGTTCAACCTCTTGGCTATCTCCGTCTGAAAACAAACAAACAAACAAAAAACCTGATAACCCAACAACATCAAAGTAAGAACAAAACACTGACACAGTACACACACATAATCCCCCCACCCCCAATCTCCTTCCCCTAAATCTTTCTAAATCCTGGTTTGATTGTCTGTCAATCTAATTACCAGTATTATCCAGCTTACCCCTCTCTCCTTCAGGAAAGGGAACCCCCCCCCTTCCTGTTCAAACACTTCACCCAAGGAAGAAAGGGTGGTGGTGGATCATAAAAATACAACCATATCCATCAACAACAAAAAACAAAACACACCAAAAAAAAGAAAGAGGAGAGAGAGAGAGAGAGGGGTGGGATTAGGAGCAAGCTGTGTTTGTGTGATCAGGCAGCCAAAGTACTCAGGCAGTGTCATCCGTCCTCCTTCTCCCTGCCTCAAGTAAGGACAGCAGTTTGTTTGTGTAGGGGGGCATGGGAGGGCTCCCTGTTTACCCCCCCACCCCTTCTGCCCCCTAGGGCTTTCTGTCAGCGCCTATCGACCACACAGTTGAGTCAATATTGGCTCTCCAGCAAGCAAACAGATACCATACAACTGCTGTGCAAATAGGTGCTGCCGAGGTGATAGGCCCCCTCTATCCATTATAAAGACTAGGCTGCCTGGCTGCCTGTCTCCACTCCAGTGGCCTGGGTGGCTTTGGTTCCTGAGCCAGCCCCCAGTTGTTGTAGCAGTGCCAGCGATTGGGGTCGCTTGCTCGCTTGCGCTGCTGACCCCTTTGGAAGTATCCACTCACAAGTTCTTGCTTTTGTTAGGGTTAGAATGAGTGAACAGCAGCAGTCAATCTTTGTGGAAACATTCTAAAATTATTTTTTTACCAGGTTCCAGAATAAGATGAAACAGTCATGAGATAGATAGTTCTACAGAGTGTGTCTTGGAAGTTTTCGAAGCAAACAAACGCTGTGATCTTTCGCTCTTGAGAAAAATACACATTAGTGTGTGCAACCCCCCCCCCCCCCCCCCCCCCCCCCCCCCATGAAATAAACAGTTTTACACATACTAACTTTTCAGTTCAGCAAAGAAAAATGTCATGACATAATGAAGGCTACAATATTGATAACACTGCTTACATGAACACCATAGGAACTAATCTTCAGTTCAAAGATATATATTATATATCATCATCTATCCACTAACACTACTGGAATTGGCAGCCTGGCTTTTCAAATAGTCACACACATGCACAAAGACAGACACAGACAGACAGACACACACACACTGTTACAGTCACACCCCCACCCCCCAAAATGTAATATTCATCTAATATCACTAATAGTGAAAAGACCTTAAATCAAAAGAACCACACACACACACACACACACACACACACACACACACACACACACACACACACACACACACAGAGAACAGTTAAACACCCTATCTTTTCAGGCCAGGAAAGATGAATGTTACAGGGGACAAAAGTGACACCACTGCCAACAATGACACACAAGGGTCCAGAGACTACCTTGGGCAAAAACCCAAAAGAAAACACATCATCATTCATCTACTAACACTCCCGGGATTGGGCAGCTTGGCTTTTCAAATATTTACACACACACACACACAAGTCGCTCACACACATTGCACAAACTTTTCCCCTTTGTCTGTGCTTCTCCACCTCTGTAATAATCTCCCAATCACATTTTTCATGTGTGTGTGTGTGTGTGTGTGCGCTGTGCGTGTATGCTCGCATGCATATATGTGTGAGTGAATTTCACATTACCTGTTTATGCATTTCCACGTTTAGTCCGTACGACATCTCGTAATACTGCAACCAAAAAAATACAATTTTTGTAAACCCAGTTTGCAAACATCTTCCCTATATCTGGATTAAACAGATATATACTTAATCAGAAAGAAAATACACAACACTATCAAAAGCAACAAGTACATCAAACATTGCTTACTGCTTCCATCAGTTTGACTTTCCTTTTTTCACTTCATCAAGTCTTAACATAAAAATGTATAAGAGCTAATATTTGAAAAAAATTCTTTGCAAACAAAATCTTTAAACAACCAACAATTTCACAATTTCAAATGTGTATATGGTCCATTCTCAACATCCATGATTTTATGCACGATGGCAAGTGATTAGTGAGCAGATGTCTAGCGATATAAATACTAGAATGAAGCTCTTAGTAGGATCTACATACACTTTACCCAGCCACTCACTCCCTTTTAAAAAAAAGAAAAAAGAAAGACAAGTAAAACAGAAATCTACCAACCTCACACAAATGCTGCTGTTTCGTTTTTGGTGTCGTTTGTTTGTATGTTTTATTTCTTTTTTGCTCCTTGGCTAGAGTCCGAGGCTCACCAATTAATGGTGAGATTTTGTGACTGTTTTTACCCACAGCCACCATTAAACTTAAAGGTAGCTGCTGATTTAAGCACAGGATATATTGAAACAATCCAGACAGACATCACTTGTACTAGCTTTCAGCTCACACATTAATGTGTTTGTTTCTTTTCTTTCTTTTTAGCTCACATTAGTTCTATTCTCTCTCTCCCTCTCTGAGTGTGTGTGTGTGTGTGTGTGTGTGTGTGTGTGTGTGTGTGTGTGTGTGGTGTGTGATGTGAGTGATGTGTGTGTGTGTGTGTGTGTGTGTGTGTGTGTGTGTGCACACGCAGCTATATCATTATCAGTTTCATCAATCAACCTGTGGAACAATCAAAAGCCTCTTACAGAACACTCCCAGTCTTGTTCTTCCCTTTTCCACTACACACTTCGTTTTGATGACAGACCTATAGATCTATGCATTTGTACAGGCATGTGAGTATTATGAAGTGTGAGCCTATTACAAAAGCATAATCTATAACAACACACATTAAGGGTGTGTGTGTGAGTTTTATTTAATTTATTTTTATTTTATTATATTATTTTATATCGAGGATAATGGAATAAGCACTTGAGTGAATGAGTGAGTGAGTGAGTGAGTGTGCGTGTGAGTGAGTGAGTGTGCGTGTGTGTTGTGTGTAGGTGGGTGTATGCGAGCGTATACACGCCAAAATTTGAACGTACATTGTATGCATGCACATGTGCCTCCCTGAATATTCATGTGCACACACAATGGAACAAGCGATTGTCCACAAAACAACCACATTCATTAACTTATATATGCTCATCTGGTATTAAGCAATATGAGAGGTTAAATAGATTCTCAAACAAACCTTCTTACATAACCCAAAACCCCACCCTCTGTGTGCACACTGATCTCTGATACAGAAGATCTACAATCATTACAGTGGACATATATGTATATATATATATATATATATATATATATATATATATATATATATATATAAATAATAACACAAGCAACGCTGCCACAGAGCTGCATATAAGCAGATCTGCAATAACACTATACATAAGGAAAAACCGCAATAACACCATACATAAGGAAAAACCACAATAACACTACCTATAAGCAGAAAGTCCTGCAATCCCACAACATCCATTGGCTATAGAACCCTTCCATCAGATCAGGGGCAAAACCAGTACTCCTGGGTAATCTGTTCCATTCGATTCCCCATCAAACGCTAGACCTCTTCTCCCAAGCTATGAGAATCTTTTTAACCAGAGATCACTGCCGAGATGCTCTCCCTCCCACTTCCTATGCTACTCCCTCCCACTTCCTATGCTATGCTCTCTCTCTGTGTCATCCTAAGTAAATTGCACCTCTGTCAGTCTGTCTGTGTCTCTCTATATGTGACTCAATATACATGTCTGTCTGCCTGCCTGAATGTAATATTAAATGTAATAAAATCCCTACCTCTCCAATTCTCAGGCAAGCACCCAACCATGTAATGATAACTACTATACATGCAAGGCTAGTCTCCAGATATATGTATATTTATTACATCCTGATGCACATTCTCATATTCTTCCCCTGACCCCCTCTCACAAGCACACACAATGACAGTTTTTGACACATGTACACATGCATACTGCTGTCTGTTTTCCTCCCTCTCTGTGCGAGTCTCTCTCTCTCTCTCTCTCTCTCTCTCTAGTTTTCGCCCTGCTAAAAATTATAATTAAAAAAATCATAGTTTACAATGTAACGGCGTTTTTTGCAGCTGTTAAACCATGGAATAGAATCCATGTCATTATGATTGTTTGGGCAGTTTTGAGTTTTTAATAATTGCTTAAATATATGTTTGTGCCCAGTCCTCTTCCCACTTTTCCTTTGTGAATGGGCTAGTAAACTTACCACAATAAACCATGGTCATTCTCTCTCTCTCTCTCTCTCTTCAGACAGTCACCTAACATATTATCTTTGAAAGTAAACACCTCTTGAATACTATTGCTAAGCAATATCTGGATTAAACACCCCGAGGGTCACTAAGTATGAATATGAAATACATGCACTCACAATCTCACCTCACCCCACCTAGCAATCAAGTACAAACACTGTACTATGACTTCAGAGATGACCTTGACATATATCGTTCCACTGTCCACCATGTAAAATTATCATTTACCCGGACACTTGACAAGAGATTCCTAATGTACTGGTTCTAACATCTTTTTAACAAAATTACCCCCCCCCCAAAAAAAAAAAAAAAAAAATCAAGCAAATAATCTTGTCAACAATCATCTAGATTTTACCAAATTCCAGACAAAAAATAAATAGCAAGTCTAAGAGGTGAAATACATGTAAATACAGACAGGAAAATTGATTCTAACCAAACCTGGGGTCCAATGGGTGGCCCTACCATGTGATAATGCACTCTCCACAGAGCATTTCAGGCAAACTAAAGTCAATGCAAAGAAATCTGCACCACCATGACTAATTCTAGATATTATATATATGCAAACTTTTCTGGTTTTCTTCTCTGTTCCTAAGCCAGAGTTTCACAGTTATCAAAAGTGAGATTTTATTTTTAATAAATATGCAATCGTTTCCCCCTCCCCCCAACATTTAGGTAACCACATTCTGACTTTAGGGCTATTGTTGGGAACTGAACCTACCAATTTTACCAGGGCAGTTGGAAGTACCTCCCTGCTCTTTCCGATTTTTAACTGTTGTGGGTTCTTCTAATGTGTGCAAGTATGTATGCACACAGTTCTGGCTGGTTTAGAGTCTCCTCTGAAAGACTTGACATTCAGTCCGATTTTCCCGTCAAACTGGGAAGAAAGGGCAAGGCTGGGAATCAAACCCAGAACCTCACGGTTTACTTGTTAGGCAGATGAACATTTAAACCATCCTAGTACATTCTTTCCCCATATGCTGATAAGGACACAGATAAAATGTTTGAAGTAAATTAAGACAGATCTTGTTCTGAACAGTTGAAGAATATACCACCAACATTTTGTTGTTTTTTAAATAGCAATTTAAAGAAAACAGAAAAATTCTCAATTGAAGAGTCATTATGCATTGAATATTAACTCTATAAAATATGAAACATCCCCTTTCTTTTTAGTTGTCCTTTCCTTGTGCTATCCTCATCATTGCAGTGAAAGCTTGTTTGTTTTGGGTTTGGTTGTGTTGGGTTTTTTTGTTATGGGGGGGGATAGGGGGAGGGGTTGGGGTGGTGGTGCTGTTTTAAATCAAAATCATTTTTTTCTTCTAGATGCCCTTTAAAATTAAAAAAAATTCTTTTTACATGATAGAACAAAATTTGTTTTGTACAGAGATTGTGAAAAGATAGGGGGTTCTGTCAGTTGGTTTCTTTTTTTTTTCTTCCCCCTGCACAGCATGGGAAACATGCATCTTTTGCATGAAAGAACAGTTTCTTTTGTGTGGAAGATTTTTGTTTCTGTTTTGCACTGGTCTTTAACTTTTTTTTTTCTGCAGGAGAAAAGGCAAGACTTTTAATTTGCTATTTCATTTAGAACAGAAGAACTTTTTCCGGGGGGGGGGGAATAATAAGCATTTTTTTTTCACACCCCCTTCTTTCCTTTCTTTAGGACATGTTATCTTAGGTTGCTTTTTGGGTTTTTTTTGGCACTTACCCTTTTTCTTTACAGTATATCATTTTTCTTTTATCATTTCCAAGAACTTTTAACAAAACTGCAAGAGCTTTTTTTCTTTTCTTCAGCACCTTAACGTTTCTTCTATTTCTATGCATGCACAACCTTTTCCGCAAGTCTTAACTACCTGTCAGTCTATCACTTTCTTCTTTTTGAAGAAACCTACAACTTTTCCCCGTTGCAGTTCCATTTACTCGTTCAGAACTTTCGACAAGCTGATCTTCCTCCATCTGATTCCATCACTTGCTTTCCTTTCCCTGCTGCTGTCTTCTTCGCCCCATTTCTTTTGCCTGGGTCTTCTCCCTTGTGTGTAAGTGGTGGTGTTGGTTTTTTGTGTGTGTAAAAGATTCTAAAAATAGTGCAGGTCTGCTGAAATGAAACTGAATTTAAAAAGAAACATTTGGTTTGTTCTGTAATTTGTCTATTCATAGATGACGAATTTGTCCTTAAAAAAAAAAAAAATTGGTTAATTTGTGCATCGATGTAAACCTATCTAATAATCTATTCATTCATTCATTTCTGTGTATTTGTCTATTCTATCATTCATCTTTTAATTTTAGATTAATTTATCTACTGATATGTACTCACTTCTGTATTTATTTTATTTTTTATAAAATGTATCAATCCAGAATAAAAACAAAAACTATCCCTTTTCTGACAAAAAAAACCCCAAACTTGTCAAAACAACTGTAAATTTCTTCTTTTTTTTGGGGGGGGGGGGGGGTTGCAATTTATGAACTAGGGCAGCAGCATTATTTGTGCGACATGAGGATGGTGCAATACTGAGTGAGTTTTCAATTGTAACAGAACATACACACCTGTGACTTTGAACAATGCATTCAAAAGATGGAGTAGGAGATGGAGATTTTTTTTTTTTTTTTTTTTTGGGGGGGGGGGGGGGGGGGGGGGGGGTTGGTTGTTTTTGTTTTAAAACAAAAACAGCACTTGTGTGTATGGGTGTGTTTATGTGTGTGTGTGTGCGTGCATGTGCACACACACACGCATGTTTGTGTGTGTAACTCTAGGTGTTGCACATGCATACATGACTTTTATGAGTGTGTGCGCAAGGAGCTCATGCACATATTGTCATGTGAATGTATACAACTAAACATGTACACATGACATACAACATACCAATAGCAAATTAATGCTTTCGTAAGAGTACACAAATCTGCACTGAATTAAAACAAAGTCCTCATGCATACAGGTCTGTGTCCACCCACAGTTCTGGGAATAGACTGGTCAACTAATTTTAGTAAATTAACATCATCACGAAAAGCCTGTACTGCCCACCCTACAGCAGGTGTGTCAACAATAAACACTGATGGCAGAGCATCGTTCAATCAATGTACTCCACACCTGATGATTCACGTTTCCATTAATTACATATCATCAACCTATGCTATATCTGATTTTAACAATAGAATAATGTGTGTGTGTGTGTGTGTGTGTGCTTGTGTCCATCAGATCCCGTTAAGTGTGAGACAAAGAGAGGAGGCAGGATTGCACTGTGCAAACAGTGTAATACTGTTTCTGATGCTGTGTGTAGGTAATTATTTGGTAAAGAGCTGTTTTTTTTCCTTCTGCTGCTGTGTGTCACATTAGTTGGCAGAGTGTTTCTCTTCAATATTTCAGCATGCGACTAAAACAACCCCCCCCAAAATTTTTTTTTTTTAAAAAACAACAACAAAACCCAAACAAAAACCTCTCCATGTGATGTTAGTTACTGTTGCTGTTAGCTAGTGGCATGGTCACAATATAACCTCACAAGCCACACACACAAAAAGGTTCATTAATTCACACCTGCATCAAATAACACAGTTTACATATAGATCTATATTATCTGCTAGTGCTATACTATACTATACATAATCTGATGTAATCACACACATAGAGCTCTCTCACCTATCAGCACACAATGCTGTTCATTACTTTGGACAGCTCTGTCATTTTGATGCTGTGGTAACTCTATCTCAGTATCTGGCTGACTCCCCAACTTGCGACAGGACATACTCACACAGTTGCTGCTTTCTGCATTTTGTACAGTACTTTATAAGGAGATATAATATCATATATATTAGGAAAATTCACTATGCCTGAAGAGAAAGGACCTTTCTCTTTTTGTGTCTCTGTCTCTCTCGTGTGAGCTGCAAGACATTTTAGGGTGTTTTTGTTATTAGCTGCTTCATGACATAATTGTCTGTCATACTAAATTATCTATTTGGATCTCTTTTCCCACTTTTTGGGCAGGTTGATTATGACCCCCTGTTTCTCGGCCAGAGCTCTGAGGTGCACCAATGGTGAGATTATGAGTATACTGTTACTGAACTAGTAGTAGTAAGTACTGTATGTAATTGTTTTTGCCCACCATTATGGTAGCTGCATTCTGACATTGAGGATAATATGAACTCTACATGACAAAGATCAAATGGAAAGACAGGATCACAAATGAAGAACTATGGAGAATGTGCAAAGTTGATGATCTAAAAGTCTGTAGCTAGTACCAATTGACTGCGCTGGTTTGGGCACGTTCAACAGAAAGCAGACCACCACATCATAAAAAGAGCAATGAACTTCGTAGTGAATGGAAAGAGACCAAAGGGAAGACCTAGCAAAACCTGGGCTGCCTGTATTGCAGATGATCTTAGAGAAAGGGGCATAAATAAGGAGGCAGCTCAAAACAGAGAGAGATGGAGAAGGCTCATCAATGTCAAACCTCCCCTGGGAGAAACATGACAAAAAAGGAAGAAGAACTCTTAAAAAAAAAGAAATGCCTAACTTCATGAATATATATAATGGTGGCATATCAGGGAAAGAGAGTTATTTTCTTATGTATATCAAGAAGCAAAGTCCTTCCACTGTTGTGTGACAAACATTAGCAAATGATTCAACAGTGCTGCGAGACAAAACTACAGCAACAACAACACGCACGCACACACACTTACAAAAGCATGCACCCATCCACCCCCCCCCCTCCCCCCACACACATGAATATATCAGTGTACTGTATCCCAATACAGTACAGGAATTCTGAAAATCGGTTTCAAACAATGCCAACTTTTGTTTTTTGTTGGGTTTAAAATTTTTTTTTAATTTAGATTAAAAAGTTGAAGGGGGGGGGGGGTATGATCTCTCTGAAACATCATTACAGAGTGAGACAGTCTGCTGTACCAACAATAACAACACACACACACAACACCCACACGTACACACAACAACACATACACCCACATACAACAGATACACACCCACACACACGTACACACCCACTCCATCATTAAAAGGGTGCTAGCTGGTTGGTTGCTGTGTAGTATACATGTACATAGCAGAGACAAAGTCTGCTGCTATAGATTTATAAACCTTGAGCAGATCAACAATGACAACTTGGTTGGTAGTGCTACACTACAGTTACTGGGAGGGTGCAGGACTCTTTTTTCCCCCTCCTCTTGGCCTATTTCTGGTCACCAGCTGCCGTTTTTATCATCCTATCGATGAATCTACAGACTGGGCCATGTCGCCGAATGTATGCTACCACTGTCAAGATATTTTTCTTCTGTTATATGGGGATATATTTTTTTGGTGGCTGTTTTGTTCTGACTTTTAATTTTTCCTTTTCGTTCTTCGGTAGAAGCCTATATTTCATATAAAAATTCTATTCTAATAATATGGATTTCGTTTTTGTACATAATGTACAGAGAGAGAGAGAGAGAGCGAGAGAGAGAGAGAGCGAGAAGAGAGAGAGCGAGCGAGCAAGAGAGAGAGAGAGCTGCGGAAATTATTTTGCTCTGGGGGGAGCTCTGTGTGTGTGTGTGTGTATGCGTGCAAGCATACGTGCATTTCACTGTGTCTCATATGCAAGCAGATGTGTGCATGTATGTGAGTGCATATAACGTGTGTGTGTGAATGCATTTATATATGCTTTGCAAGCATATAGTGAATCATTCATAACCATTTCCACCGCTTAAAAAACAAAAAGCACAGATAATAATTTTTCTTTTTTTTAAAAAAGCTTTCTGAATTTCTACAGCATAATTGATCAGAAATGATTGTGCACATATTTGGTTCTTCTGTTGTTTTTTTTGCTCCACAGCTCATGTTTATTTCCATAACTTTTTCTTGGGGGGAAAGTGGGGGGGGGGGGAGAGAGAGATGGGAGATGGGACAAAGCTGGTGCTACTCCTTCCACACCAGTCAACCTAAATTTAACATTGACATATAAATTTATAACATGTATGCAAGCTGGCTAAGTCATACTTTTTTTTAAAAAGACTAAACAAGTAAGGCAGCAGTAAGCCATAAACCTTAGGTCACCACAGGGCCACCAGCAAGAGCAGCCCCTTCCACACTGATAATGGGCCAGCCACTACAAGGCCACAACCATGAAGAGTCCCTACAGCACTGATAATGGGCTGGCCACTAATAATGGGCCACCAACAGGGAAGAGTCCCAGCATTATTGATAAGAGGCCACCACATGGTCACCAGCAAGAAGAGTCCCAACACCACTCATCATAAATTACCACCAAATGGCAACAATGCAACAGGAAAAGTCTCTGCAGTGCTGATATAAAGGGCCACCAACAAGAAAAGTCCCCGCAGCGCTAATAAATGGGTTACCACAGGGCCACCAGCAAGAGGAGTCCCCCTGCAGCACTGATATTTGATGGGCCACCACAAGACCACCACCAAGAAGAGTCCCTGCACCACTTCAGCGGTGGTCAGCCTGCCTGAACATATTCTGATCCAACACTCACACAACATCTAGCAGCCTACTATCAAAGTATCATTCAATACTACATCCCCAACCGATAACAATAACAGCTCAACCATGCAGCCAAACTCAATGAAATGCCAACTTTGTGACCATTGCCCATCTCCAATATTACCCCCCCCCCCCCTTTGTTTCCCCAAAAGACTCTGAAGAAGGGGGAAAAGGAAGAAGAACTCAAGAAGTTCAAGTGTGCGATTCCTAGACTGATACATATAAAGGTTTGGAGTCAGTCTCTGTTGAGCTCAAGTCTACTTAACTCTGGGCAGGAACCTGCTGCAGAGTCTTAAGTGCTAGATCCCTAAACTTCACTATAGATCCCCTATGAGAATGCTTGAACCCTAACTTTTTAAGCAGAAAATCACTGTACGGTGACACTATACCATAACCACTCAACCAAGGAGACTGACTGTAAAAAAAAACACACACAAAAATAAATAAAATAAATCATCATTCCTCTGATGCCGATGGGCTCTTGAAAAATATAATAATCTGCCACAATGACAATGTAGACATGTACATGTGTTTGCAAAAGAAAATGATACTATTACTACAGAGAAAGAAAGAGGGAGGGGGAGAGAGAGAGAGAGGGGGGGGGGGGGGGGGGGGGCAGACAGACAGAGGCAGAGAAGACAGACATGAGACAAACAGAACGGGACAGAAAGACACACTGACACACACACAGAAGGAGAGACAGATAACCTCACAAGACAAACATAACTTTTGATAAACCCAGATTGGTGCAGAAAATGAAAAACAAAAGACATGATTTTTAAATAAACCATTTTTTTCTTCTCTTTTTTCTTTTTCTTAAACCAAACAGAAAAGATCAACCTGAAAAAAAAGAGGAGAAAACTCTGAAAAAAACCCAGCCCCAGACAAATATAATAGACGAAGAAGATTTATTTTTAATGTCCAATTAAAAAAAAAACAAGAAACAAAAAAAAAAAACCCACCAAAAAAAATTGGGCTGCTGAAGCCGAGACCGAGAAATTGATTCATGAATTTCTTGTTTGTGGAATGTCTTTTCTGTGAGAACCAAAAAAAAAAAAAAATTGTTGAATGTCAGGTATTTCCACAGGGATTAAAAGGGAAGGATGGAGAGAGAGAGAGAGAGAGAGAGGGAGGGAGGGAGGGAGGGGAGGGGGGGGGGAGGGGGGGAGGGAGGGAGGGAGGGAGAGGGAGTCTCAGAGACTAGAAAGGAAGGAACAGTTCAATAACTTCGCGTTTCTTTTCAAAGTTCAGCCACACTTCCAGACTAAAGAAAAAAAGAAAAAGAACTTCAAATTTCTGATACTGCTCTAGCTCTATGCTCATACTGTTTGTGATAGTTTTGATACACAGAAAAGGATACAAATTACACATACACGATACAGTGATACACTCACACACAAAAAAGAATGCATTATATAATTATATACAAAGTGGTAGTGCAAGATTCTAACAGACATAAGATAGCAAATGAATGTGTACACAAACTCTTAGCTAAGACTCTTACACATGTGCACACACACACCCACACACACACACGCGTGCACACACACATCATTATGACATGCACACTTACTCAGTTACTGTAGACACAGTCTAAATTAATGCACCTAAAACAATGCATGACATAGTCACATACATTGGCGAACACACAATACAAATATGTATAATGTAAACATGTAACATGCACACTCAAATCACATCTATAGTGACATACTCTCCAGTACACACATTCAGAATAGTTATCACACTTGAAACACAACTTGCATAAAACTATAAAGAAGCATGACAAGAAGTAGAACACATACTTTTAAATGAAGTTAATTAAAATGTTATGCCAAGAGCTTTTCAATAGAGTTAATTAAAATGTAATGCAAAGAGCTCTATATCTGTATTAATTACTAAACATTACAACCATCTAGCTGATATAGTGATAACTGATAAAGCTAACCCGTTTCAAATACTTGAAATAGTTGCACATTTTACACCCAACCTTTATTTTTATATAAAGATTATATATACTGACTGCATTACATACATGTACATACATCTGCTTTTAATATTCTCATCAACTTCAACATTCAGGTAAAACCTCCACTGAACAACCAACCGAACAACCCAGCAACCCAGGAATTACCTGCATTTCCACAAGACTTAATTCCAACAAATTCACATTACATAAAAAAAAGAAAAAAAGAGGAAGAAACAATAAAAAGACAGAATAACTTTCCCCCTGAACAACACTCTGACAAATTGTGTTCCATGGAATTGAAGAGAGAGAGAGAGAGAAAGAGAGGAGAGATAAGGGGAGAAGAGAGAGAGGAGAGAGAGAGAGAGAGAGGAGAGAGAGAGGATGAGAGAGAGAGAGATGAGAAGAGAACTAGAGAGAGAGAGAGGGAGTGTGGGGAGGGGTCAGGAAGGAGACTGGAAGAGAAGGGGGGAGTGGCTGGTAGGAGGAGAGCCTGGGCAAAGCTGATGACACGAATTCACAAACTAGCACTGCATGCGGCTGCATGTTGGTCTGGGTGGTAGGCCTAGGGAAGGAAAGGCATTTTCAGACTGGAATGGGGTGGGGGAGGGGGGCAGACCTGGGGGGTGGGGGGGCAGGGGAGAGAGGGTATCAAAGAGGAGGGGAGGGGTGGTGGTGGAAGAAGAAGAGGAGGAGGAGGAAGGAAGGAGGGGGCTTTTTGTCTGCTGTCTGTGGCGGCACTGACATGCTGGGAATGGTGTATCGATCAGCCCACCACCACCGTCCACACACACACACACACACACACACACAGAGGCGGTGGTGGCTATCAACCGGAAGACCTCGTGTGACTGAAGTGAAGGCAAAGGGGACAAAATGGGCAAAAGGGGGTGGGAGGGTGGAGGGAGTGTGGGGAGGAGTTGGAGAATGGGAGGGAGGGAGGGAAGAGTGGGAAGGAGGGGAGGAGGAGAAGGGTTGGGATGGGTTGCCTACAAGTACAACAGTCAAGTCCTGAAAGAGACAGGATGAAGGTGAGAAAGAGACAGACCTGCTGTGCCTAGGCTGTTTGAGTATTTTGTGACAATGACAAAGACAATAATTGCTGTGACAGAGGTGGGAGACAGGCATGGGTGTCCTAGTCCAACACTACAGACAATCAATTCCTGCAACAGCCTGGGGAAGGGCGGAGAGGGGGGAGAGGGGAGAGAAAAGAGAGGGGGGAGAAGGGAGGGAGAGAGAGAGAGAGAGAGAGAGAGAGAGAGAGAGAGAGAGATGAGAGAGAGAGAGAGAAGTCCATGGGGGAGAAATGAAGAACCAGACAAAAACAACATGTTCACAATACAAGAGACAGTCTTAAAAACAGTCAAACAGAGTGTGAGAGGAGAGAGGGAGAGAGGAGGAAGAGAGGCGAGAGAGGAGAGAGAGAGAGAGAGAGAGAGAGAGAGAGAGGAGAGGAGATCATGGGGAGAAATGAAGACAGACAGACACTACATGTCACAATTAAGAGACAGTTCTTAAAACAGTCTAGAATACACACAAAAGGGAGAGAAACAGACTTGTAAGGTTTATTGTATACATGTATACTGTAAAATGACAAGGACATTTGTAGTGGTGGTTGTGGTTTCTGGGGGGATGGGGGGGGGGGGGGGGGGGGGGGAATAAAGAAGAGGAGGCTTTGAAGGAAGAAAGATGAGAGAGAGAGAGAGAGAGAGAGAGAGAGGAGAGAGAGAGGTGAGAGAGGAGAGAGAGAGAGATGAGAGAGAGAGAGAGAGAGAGAGAAAGGAGAGAGACAGACAGACGGGACAGAGACAAGAGAGAGTGGCAGAGACATAAAGACAGAGATATGAGAGAGAGAGAGAGAGAGAGAGAGAGAGAGAGAGGAGAGAGAGAGGAGAGGAGAGTAGAGAGGAGAGAGAGAGAAGAAAACAAAACCCTCGGCTGTAATGCAGCAAGGTGGTCAGATTTCAGAGTCTCAGTCCGAAATCAAACTTTCAACTTTTGATTCTTCTTTACAACTCCTCTGTTCACAGTGTTGGCACAGTTTTTCTTCATCTTCCTTTTTTTGTTAAAAAAATAAACAGTTTCATTCTATTACCATGGTTCATATTCAGGAACTCTCGATTTTTGTGACATGGCACATTATTTTATAAAATGCAATCTCAACAGAAATGGTTATGGACACCCTTCCCGCTTTTGTTTGTACAAAACAAATAATTCACCTCGTAAAGACACATTATGTATACATTTATAAACTAAAGGTATTTTGCATTTTCAGTATGAAACAGAAAGAAACAAACAAAATATCAATTATAAAATATATAGCTTGGTTTTGTTTTATCTACCTTTTTAAATACATTTTTGGCGTGGATACCCTTTTCGCTAAAAATGTGCTTTAAAAAAAAAGTTGTAAAATACTTGTATGCATTATTTTTAAAATCAAGAAATGTTCAACACATATGCAGCTTCATCTGCACAACTTACACGTATAAGGCTTGTGAAAGTTGTGTGCAAGGAGGGTGAGGGGGATAAAATATATATATTATATAATGTCTTTTTTATGTTTTCATTTTTAAATGGGCTTATGACTTTTTCCGCAAAGATGCAATCAAAAAGTTTCTGCAAAAGACTATAACTGGAAATGTTAAATCACCGAAAAAGTGAGCAACAGTTTAAGAGTTAACTTTGAATAATATTATAGATGAATATATACTTTCATAATATCAAGATTGGACTATGAACAAATTACAAAACAAAAATATGATTTTAAAAAAAAGTACTATAAAACATAAAACACAAACATAGCACAGGTGTATGAGGTACAAACGAAATACCTGACAAGTGTGTATATGACTGAATTGTGTGCAATACAATGTAACTCACCATAACATAATGTCGCTGCATCTCTGTCTTTTCCTGAGCCAGCTTGTCACACTCCATCTTCAAACTGCAAAAAACAACAACAAACAAACCCAAACATTATTAAAATTCTTTCATACAGTACACTACACACTTTTTCAAATGAAAGCTGGTGAAGACAGAGCACACCAGATGAGGCAGCTGCTCACATGATCTGCATTATTTTAAGTTAACACAAACTCAATGGAAAAACCAACAGCTGTAAAACTAAAAGACACACACACAATTACAATTTACATTTTGTAACAGAGTTAATTCATCTTCAGCATGCACACATGTATGTCTACATGTATGTACGACCCATTGACTGTATAGTATTATTTGTATATGATAACTGTTTGATAAGTTCATGGCTTGTCTGTGTACAATCTTTACTGTTCGAAGTACATCTCCACATGACCACTAAAGAGGCTGAGCATAGCTAAATGAGAAATATACTAAATTAGTTAAAGTTACAGACTTACACACACACGTGCACACACACACACACAAACACATGTATATATATATATCTAGATATTCATATATTATATGTAAACACACACTTCTTCACTTTGGTTTGATTAATTAGAGCGCTTTGATTTGTAGCTTTGCAAGATTCAGCGCTATATAAATTCCATACATTATTATTATTAATTTACTTGAAAAGACATTAAAATTAAAGAATGAAACATCAGATCACAAGTACCATACCCCCCCCCACTTCCAAACTCCACCCACTCTTTCCACACACACACCAATCTAAAATAGACAAGAGGTGAATGTAAGTATTCTATTTATTTGTAAGCACAGGTTTGATACCAGTCACCAGATAGGAGGCCTGTACATTAGTCATTACATTATCATTATGCCCTCGCTACACCGAAGACCAGGTAAAGTGGTCCTGGTTATTCCTATTGATTACCAAGAGTGTCCTATCATATTTTCTAGTTCAAGTGGGATCAAAGTGAACTACTGTAATGTTACCAACAGCCTGTGCTGCTCACCTAATACTAGTAGCATAGTCTAACTTTTTTATTCATTGTACAAATTAGAATATCTCAGAACATAGTCCAACCATTGTGATAGTACTGTGTTAGTGTGTGATAAAGTAATTGTTCACCTTGGGCATGTTTTATTTTAAATATATATGTCAATTATCAGGTGTACGCTAAGAGAAGAGTGCAATGTCCAGCTCTTGTGAAAATATGTGGAAAATATATCATACTCAGATTTTGAACTGAATTGGGGTGGGGGGGTTTTCATCCCTTGGGGAGGTTCACCAATGATTAGATTTTGTGCATAGACCATTACATGAGACTGTTTTTTAACCCACAATTAATTAAGGTAGCTAGCTGCATTCAGACTTCTGGGATGGTGTCTCAACATGATACCTGTGTGCACATGCATTTAAAAATTTTTTTTTTTAAATCATCTGTTCCTACAGGCACGAAATGGCATACTTTTCTGAAAGGCGGAACAGGAAACGGCAAACCATTGGACCCTATGAGAACCTTCTAACGATCATGAAAAAGCGTAAACTTAAATGGTATGGGCATGTCACAAGATCCAAAGGACTTGCAAAGACAGTTTTACAAGGCACTGTCCAAGGAGGAAGAAGAAGAGGCAGACCAAGGAAGAGCTGGGAGGATAACATCAGCGAATGGACAGGCCTAGAACTCAACAAAACCCTGAGAAAGGCAGAACAGAGAGAGGAATGGAGGGAACTGGTTGTTGAGTCTTTGAGGGTGCCCCCACAGTTGTCAGACTATGGGACAGATAGAGAGAGATAGAGAGGAACAGGAGGTTTTGTGTGTGTGTGTTTGGTTTTTTTTAAACAAGTGCACAAGATGTTCTACATGTGTGTTTGCACACAGGGCTTCAGTTATAAATACTAGTCTCATTCAAAATCCTCACCATTACTGGCATTAGTGAACCTTAAGTTTTTAAAAAGGTCTCTGGTATAGCGAGGTATGAGGAGAGCATAAAGGAGGAGGGGGGGATCAATAGTTTAAGATACACGTCTTCTGTCAAGTTCTGTGACTTGTTCTCTTTTTGTGTAATTTGATAATCTTGAAAGAATATTGATTTTGTAAAACTAAAAGAGATCTGTCATTTTATATACAAGTACTGAAATACGACTACATGATAATGGGCTTTTGAGTAATTTTTGTCTGTCTTTTGTTGTTGGGCGTTTTTGTTTGTTTTTATTGCTTGTTTGGGGTTTTGGTTGGTTTTGTTTCTTGTTTTTGCTTGTTTTGGGTTGTCAGGGTTTTTTTGTTTGTTAGTTGTTGTTGGGTTTTTTTTTTTGGGGGGAGGGTTTGTTTGTTGGTGTGTTTGTTGTTGGTTGGGGATTTTTTTTGGGGGGGTGCTCCTTGGCTAGAGGTCTGAAGTTCACCAAATGGCAATAGTGAGAGTTTGTGTACACATGCAACAGTTTGCCAACCAGAGATTAAGGTAGCCACATTCTGACTTTGGGGATAAATGATAGCGTTAACATGTTTAAATATTATACCTATTCAGTATTCTGTAAACATTTCTGTGACTTTTCCCTTTTCACAGACAATACATACATATATGTGTTGAGTTAAAAGCAACAGCAACAACAACAAACGTTAATTAGTACAAAGATAATTACTATGAGTCTGGTACTTGATGTAGTAGACAGTAGCCTACCCTTTGTACCTCATTCTGCCTGTCACTCTTAATCAGTGAACAGGAGTTTTAAGCTTTTAGACTAAGTTACAGGTTTAACTTTAAGCCAAGGAGAAGGAAAAGGTGTGTGTGTGTGTGTTGGGGGAGGAGAGGGGGTAGGATGGGGAAAGACAAGAGATGGGGGTGGGGTGGGGGGTGGGAGGGTGTCTCCCCATTAGTCATGGGGACTGCCCACAGTGAGCATTAAGCTTGTCTGCTGTGACAACTGTCCTGATCATCCAACCATGTCACACAACTCCTACACTACACCTAAATCCCCTACAAAGCCTACCACCCCCTCCCCCCACTCCACAACCACCCCTCACCTTTTGCTCCCCTTATCCCCAACCTGATGTCTTACTGAAGTTACTTCTCCCCCCCCCCACCCCCCCCCCCCCCCCCCCCCCCCCCCCCCCCCCCCCCCCCCCAAAAAAAAAAAAAAAAAAAACAAAAAAACCACAAACACACAACTACCACCACACCCCCCTCCCAAAACCCTCTGAATTACACCCCCCCCAAAAAAAAAGGAAAAACAAAAAAGAGTCAAATTCTCATCTTGTCTAAGATTACACTCACTATCCGGTATCCCAAACTTCATCTCAATTAAGTGAATCCCGAAGATTCTGAATTCACAAGATACATACAACAACAACAAAATCACTTTAGTTCATGTTGTTTACAGCCCATTGACAACACAGATCATAATGGGCTACCACCTCCTGCAATACCTCACAAGAGCAGCAACTTCAAGTTTTAGACTTAGGACTGAACAGATACTAAAATACTAAACACTATCAATAGATCTGAAAAACAAAACAAAAAGAAAACAACCCTCACATGCAGTCAGTATGACACACATTAAATGACACATTCATCACCCATTAATACCATTCCATTCCTCCAGGCAAATAAAACCTGGCCTTTCTGGGGACGCTGGCCATTCTGCTTAATTGAATCATCTCCAGATCATAAACAAATTAAACAATGATTTTTTTTAAAAAAAAGACCCCCCCTCCAAATGCTACCTATCACCCCACCCCCCCCCCCCCCAAAAAAAAAAAAAGAAGAAAAAACAAAACAAAACAGATAAAAAAACAAAAATGCCAGGCTGCATCCCTACAGGTAAATTACCCAGTTTAACCACACTTTCATTTCAAATACAGACATTTACACTTATCTTTTTAGATTAACAAAACACACAAAAAAAAAACCCTATAATTTAAATTATTATTTAGAGAGGGGGGGGGGGGGGAGAGGGGGGGAGGGGGGGGGGGGGGGGGGGAGGTTTCAAGGCCACAAAATGGGCCCACCTCCCCCTTCACCCTCCCCCACCCCTTTCCTGTTTTCTCTTTCCCTTCCTCACTCTTACCCCCCACCCCCCACCTTCTCTCTCCTCACAGCAAACAGCTTGAAGTTAAAGGCAGGTTCTTTTGGTCTAAGTTAGCCTACCTGCCACCTGCCCCTTGGGGGTTCCCTCCTACACCCCTTACCCTACCACCCCCCCCCCCCTTTCCCCTCCACACCTCCACCCTCTTCTCCTCAGCTGTAGGCCTAGAGCTGCCTGAGTCAGTCAGTGTGACTGTGAGCCAAGCTGGCACAACATGAAGCAGAGAGAGAGAGAGAGAGAGAGGAAAGGAATGCAGCAGGCAAGGAAGCACTCAGTCAGTCACAGGCAATGTGATTGTTAGCATTATCCCCTGCTATTGCTCTGCACAGAGTAATGTGGGATTTTAGTGTAGCTCTTGTAGTGGGATTCAAGAGGTTGGACTTTAAAGTTTAATATTCTTGTACCCCATGCGTGCATACATGTGCGTATGTAAGCATGTACACTGAGTGTATTATGTGTGTGACTAAACTATGGGGGAAATTTCTTTTATAAAAAGAGTGTGACTAAACTACGGCCCTGAGCTTTCTAGACTTTAGTGATCATGTATAACTCATAATATATACATGTGCATGCATGGAGTAAATTTCAGAATGCAAAGTCCACTACATGGTTTCAAAAGCATGACACACCTAGATTCAACATGAGACAGCGCATAAGTGTATCACAAATGTTCACCACGAATTCATCCCTCCACACACCACAGCAAAGTAATGACATGGTTCCAACCATACAAAGTTGTCAAGTCCTACTCCTAGGCTAGAAGCCAATAGAACCATGTGTGTGTGTGGGGGTGTGTGTGTGTGTGGGTGTGTGGGGGGGGTGTATCTATGAAATAATGTGATTCCACCACTCGCAATTCAAAGAAGTTACAAAAGACACATTAGTTCCTGTGACTAGTTTAAATACTAACCACTATCCAGATTGTTGTCCAGCAATTTGAAATGGTTTCTCCACTATCTTAGTGGTATCTGTCCATCAGTAATGGCAAGTAATGGGAACCATCTGGATAGTTTTATACCTCATGTAATGATTTATATACTGTCAGCCAATGATGCTTTCTCTTGTCAATTATATGAACATAACCAAACCACATCCCAGTTTCTAGTATCACACAAGAGAGTGCATCACTACATTACATGGAAATGAGTACATGTATGTATTCATTCATGAATATGAGCACTGAAAACACACACACACACACTGACACATTCACACAGTCCACACACACAATTATACATGTACACAACAACCCCCCCCCCCCCCCCCAACCAACACCCACCCCCAGATTCCAATTTTTTTTTTTTTTTTTTTTTACAAAATGACAAAACAACTGTACTGCTATATTAGTTATTAGTATATTACTCTTTCTAAATTTGCACACTGACTGTAAATAACACCATTAACTTAATTAATGAACTATTCCTGCTTGGGCTATTGATAAGTGTTTTTCTCGAGAATGAAATAACCTCACAGCTGATCAGTTGATGCAGTCCTGGACTCACCTGTGATACTGCGCCTGCAAGAAGCTGAATTCCTCTTTTATCCTATCACATGACTCTGCTACAGTAAATTTGAAAGGCTGCCCAGGCTGAGGTGGGCCCTGCAAAAAAGGAAAGGTGAATTATACAAAATATAGGCCTATGAAATAAATATACACACTAAAATGAATAATAGTACAGCTGGAAAACTGGCAAGACATGATTAAGACTAGGCCTAAGACTGCAAGAGGTTTGGGAATAAACTTCTTAAGGCCTTGCTTACAATTATAGACCCCCTCCCCTTTTTTCTTGGGAACACAAACACTAGTTTTTGAAACAAGTTCCTTCAATCATATGGTGGAGTAGCTGTCTATAATGAATACTACACACCTTCAATCTTATGGTCAAGTAGCTGTCTGTATAATGAGTACTTGTTTTAACTGGGTGTCTCAATCTTTGCAACTTTTACTTTCTTTTTTAACTTTGGCTAAATGTTTGGCTCAAGTTTTGACAAAACAGACAAATGTAATGTGCTCATGATCTATATCATAATCACCAATTATGAACATTCTTCGTGTGATGAAGATTTACGGAATATAATAATTTATGTATGGTTGCATAAGTGTTACAACGTCTCGGCGGTAATTCATTGTGAGAACTGTCAAGCTCAAGTCAACATAAACAAAGAGCGTGAAATTCTGAATGGCGGGCTGTTTCGAGTTCAGCGTGCTCAAGTTTCGAGCCGTTCTACTTACCGGATGCCGATTGGGATACATTCTGGTAGCTTCACAAAACACCAAGGAAGCACGTCAATCCTTCAGCTTCTAGTTATCCTTATGAATCTGACTTTAGGAGAAACAAGTTCACCAATTCCATTACGAATCCACAAGTAATGCAGAGCCGCACGAAGCCGCAGCCATCATGGAAGCTGTTGGGGTCAAGTTGGTGTGTGTGCGTGTGGTGCGAGAGCGAATGGATCGCTCGAAACCAAGGCAATTTCTTTCGTCCCCACGCTTTCCTAACGATGCCTAGTCTTAATTCTGCACTTCTCCTATGAAAACCTTGGACGATCCGTTGCTTTAGTGAGAAAATCAACACGATGCACTATTCAACAATGGTCATAAAAACGTACAAGAACAAGCTTTCCAAAATAACTACACTTTGACACCATACAGCCCGCCGTAGAAGCTGACGGTAACAATGGGAAAGAGCAAACAAGCTCGTCATCCTAAACCGCTTTTTCATTGGTTGAATCGTCGAGAACGTGCCAGTAGATTCTTCAGGTGACCTCATTAGCTATGAACGCAAAGGAAACCAATCGACACAGGGTTTACATTGAAAGCGTCAAAGACACCGCCCATGTCTAGTAATTATGCACAATCAGTGACTATTTTATCTGTCAGTTTAACACACGTGCCGTCCACGTCCCCCAGACGGTTGACAACAAACACATGTGTAAATCAGCTGTGCTTAGACTTGAGTCCAATGTTTTATTTTATCTGTGTTTGTCTGCGTTTTGTTTCTTCTTCTTCAGTTTTACTGACTACTTCATGATAAACCTTCCAGTTGGTTTTTTGTTGTTGCTTTTGTTTTGGGGTTTGTTTTTTTCTTCTAACAATTTCAATATAAAAAAAAAATTAAAGGAAGTAAGAAACAATTAAATAAATCGGCAATCAAAGCTGCAGTACTTTGCCAGCAATAACTTTGATATCAGACTAACTTGCCTCTTACATGTTTTGTTTTTATTTACTTTAAAACCATCAATGTTAGTCAAATCTGTTTTGAAACATATGCGTAGGTTACTACTATTCTGTGTGGTAGTGTGTGTGTGTATGTGTGTGTGTGTGTGTGTGAGAGAGAGAGAGAAAAGAGAGAGGGGAGAGAAGAGAGAGAGAGAGAGAGAGAGAGAGAGAGAGAGAGAGAGAGAGAGTGCAATCTTAAGGTTAACGTCTATTCACATCTAGTTCAAGAGGATATTTTCCCCTGGAGTTAACATCAGTGCAGACTCTACTCTCCCCAAAAGTCCTTCCAATGAGACAATAAACCAGGCCCCTGTGCGAACGCATGCAGAGCATCTTGCCCACACGTTAATTCCTGTTCCTCTTTTCGTAAGAGTAGGCCATTGTGCGCCGGTGGGAACAAATGACAGAATTTACAAAACCGCATACACACACGGGGACTGGATGTAAAAAAGCACACAAGTGCTTATTGCACTATCCTCTATATAAAATATTTTTTTGTTAATATTAAAAAGTATGTGTTTGTGAGTGTGTGACACACACACACAAAGAGAGAGAGAGAGAGAGAGAGAGAGAGAGAGAGAGAGAGAGAGAGAGGGGAGAGAGAAGAGAGAGTATATGCCACCAACGGTTAGAAAATTAATAAAGGCAAACAAACCAATAATGATAAGGAGGGTTGCCAGGGGTGGAGGTTTGGGGGGGGTGAGGGGGGGGGGGGGTGAGAGGGGGCGGGGTGTGAGGCGTTTAGTCCTGATCTGCATGATAATTATCTTGATAAGGTTCGATGAATTTCTTGGCTTTGTTTCCTGTTGATCAATTCAGCTTGTACTCTGAATGAAGGGGGAGGGTTTAGTTCCCCTGCTAGCTCAGTTTAAAAGGCAGATTAATCATTATGTTCAATGCAAGAGGGTCGATTTTAAAGAAGCATATCTGTGACCTGTTCATCTGTCTGTCTGTCTGTCTCTCTCACACACACACATGCGGGGCACACACACAGTGCAGTTTTCGTTTAATCTTCAATTTAAGGGGTTAAGCGTCCACTAGAAAATATTAAAAAGTAAAGTAGGTTTGGCAACTGTACCTGTGTTCCAGGACTTTGTGTGTGTGTGTGTGTGTGTGTGTGTGTGCACGCCCCTGTGTGTGTGTGTTGTGTGTGTGTGTGTGTGTGTGTGTGGCGCGTGTCTGTATATGAGAACTGACCTAACAATATATAAGAACATGAAGGCATAAAGCCAGTCCTTTAATTTGTAAACAACATTTTTTTTTTTTGGGGGGGGGTGCTTTTTTTTCTTTTCTTTTTTCTTTGATACATAACTTTGGTGATTCATATCAGACATTTCCTTGTTCCTGTTCTATGCAGGTCCAGAGTCAAAACAACGAAAATCTAGCAGCAATGATGTCTTCTTTTCCATTTGTTTCTTTGTTTGGTTTCAGTCTTTATGTAAACTTGTGTATATAAACCGTGTTTATGGATGTAAACGCGCATGTGTTTGTGGATGTGAATGTGCACGAGCATCACACACACACACACACACACACACACACACACAGGGAACATTTTTAATAAAACATTCTCGTTATCTATCTATCTGTCTGTCTGTCTATCTATATATCTACACACACACACACACACACACAGAGGAGGTCTGCCAACTGGCCTCAGCTGACACATTCCACCTTCAGGGCTGGGCCTGAGTTGTTAGTGGCTTAATGGCAGCCCAACGCATTTTTGCGCGCGTGTGGCAGACAACAGTAGCCCAGTTGATGTCTAAGTGTTCGATGATGAAGAAGAAGATCAGCTCATCTCATTCTACAAGTTGCATGTTGGGTATCTTTGTAATTCCGTAACGCACAACGCTGAAATGAATTACGGGATCGGATCTTGAACGTGCATGTTAGATCTTTTACATGTGTATGTACACGAAGGCTATTGCACATTTGATAAAGAAAATTCAAATAGGGGGAGGGAAAAGATGTGTGGCAAGAGCAATGCCCTCGTGATCTGACGACTCTCTGAGAGCATGGGTTCAAACCTTGTGGAACAATATCTTTAAACAGGGGAGGAGGAGGGGGTGGGGGGTGGGTGGATCGAAGCGGAGAGTCAAGCTTATTGGTAGGTAAACGGACGCATATGCAAAATTTCACCATTGGTGAGCATCAGTACACGTGCTAGCTGAGGAATGAAAAAAAAAACCAACAAAGAAAAAAAAACGAAGAAGAGAAAAAAGAAAAAAAAAACCCTGTAGCTTAATGCTCTCTCCCCCCCCCCCCCCTCCCTTCTCTGCTGTATTGTTGTTTACTTGTTTGTATGTGAATTGAATGAATTATGTTTAAACCAAATAGAAAACAAACAAACAACAGCGCTCCCTCCTCCCCCCTCTTCTTCCCATCACTCAAGTTTTGCAACACAACTGACTACAACTAAAAATAACAAGAAGAACAACACAAAACAACAACCACGATGTAGGACACAAGAACGGAATGAATTTAAAAAACCCAAAACATTCGAAAGACAAAACTTTAAAAAAACAACAACAACCAAACAAATAAACTAAAAGAAAACTTACAAAAACTTTATTTATTTGTCTATGTGGTGTTTGTTTTTTGTTGTTGTTGTTTTGTTGTTGTTTTTTTTTTTTTTTTTTTTTTTTTTGGGGGGGGGGGGGGTCTTTGTATATCTATGTATTTCTTTGGCTATTTATTTATCTATATATTTGTCTATTTATTTCTCTGTGTATTTACTCAATGCTGTCTTGTTAACTGTGCGTGGTTTTTGTTGCTGTTGTTGTTGTTGTGTATTATTGCTTTGTTTTTCATTTGGCGCAAAGAAACAAACAAGGTGTTTGTTCTGTTTTGTTTGGGGTTTTTTTGTTATGGTTAAGTGGTGTATGAGTCTACTGTCTCGCCCTATGTCTTGCTTTATGTTTATCTGTGTCTATGCTGCGCAATTTTGTTCATAAAGAAGTTTGTTTGCTCAATTCATAGTTCTGTAGACTTAGTGCGATTTGCTCCTTTCTGCTTTTTTTTTTTTTTGGCATCCCCCCCCCCCCCCCCCCCCACACACACACACATACACGCAAACATCCTTCCCCTTTCTTTCCTCCAAAAAGAAAAAAATTCTTATGAATAAACATGATTTGATGAGAGTCTGCGCACTGTGTTGTAAACACAGTTTCAAGTCGTCGCAGCGATTGGTCCGTTATGTGTGCATACGCTAAGCAGATCAAGCGCAGCTGACAGTTGTCCGTCAATTTTATGCCACGCCCACATGTCTTGCTAAAAACTTGATCTCGGAAAGGGAACGAAATAAGAAGAAAATAAATGCGTTTCATCGCTTGCCTCCCTTGTCTTAGACGTCGCCCAGACTGCGACGTAGAAGGGGAAAAACGATGGAGGAATGTTTTGAATATCGATCTTTAATTTCGAGTGATGATATTTTATATTCAGTTTGATATATATATATTTTTTAAATGATAAAGAGAATGATGATTATGGTGATTATAATGAGGATGGCGATGACAATGACGTCATACAAGTATTAAAAACTACGATGTTGACGGGATTAGTGAATCGGTTGTGCATGTATGTGTGTGTGTGTGTGTGTGTGTGTGTGTGTGTGTGTGTGTGTGTGTGTGTGTGTTTGTGTGTACCCCCCCCCCCTTCCCACACACACACATTGCTACTGGGATAGAGGAACTTGAGGTGGACGCAGGCAAGGAAATTACATCACCAAAAGATGATTAACAATAGAAAAGAAGATGGAGCAGAAGCAGAAGAAAAAAAACCCATTTCTACTGTTAAATTAACACTCCCTGGCATTTCTAGATACATTTTATTTCAGGTGTTTCACATTGGACATCCCCTACCCTTTCCCCCGCCCCTCCCACTCCGGTCATCTTCTCTCACGCAGACATACAGCCACAGACAGACACACAAACAGACAGTTAGACAGACAGACACACACACACACAACACACCACCACACCACACCACACTTTTCTGTAACTTATAGGCCTAAAATGTTCAAAGTGTATTTCTGTTCTGGGCATTTAAGCCTACACAACTCGGATTTTTAATCTGTGTCTTAGTCAAAGTGTGTTCGTGAACTTATTTCTTTGTCTTTATTAATGCTATTGACCGGACTATTGGCCTTGCTATTCTTCTTTCTTTTCCTTTCTTTCTTTAAAAAAAAAAAAAGTACAGGTTGTGATTTCTTCCCTTCACTTCAGCTGCATGCATACTATACAGTTTCCGAGCGATTCGAAACATTCTTTCAACACCCCCCCCCCCCCCCCCCCCTCCCCATCCTCCCCCCCCCCCATCACCCCCCCTCCCCTCCCATCCCCCCCACCCCTCCCTAGCCGGAATGCGGCTGCCTTAATGGTGGGCCAAAACGGTCGCATACACAAAAATCTCACCATTAGTGAAACCGCACAGCTCTAGCCGAGGAACGAAAAAAAACCCACCCAAACAACAACAACAAAAGTTAGTACATATTCTGGGTGACCCCCCCCAGGGTGTTCAAACTTGGCAACTTCCCTATGGGGATGCCGGGGGGGTCTGTCAGCATACAATATAGCATCCCCACCTTCAGGAAATTATAGCGCTCGAAGTTCCCTCTTTTCTATCGCTCTCTTTCTTTCTGCCTTGGTTCTTTTCTTCCTGTTACCTCCTTCTTGTCTGTTTTCTGCCCTCTGGGTCCATTTTCCTGCCTCCCACCACCACCACCCCCAGAAATACTTTTTTTTTTTTTTTAAAAGAAAATTCTCTCCCACATTGAAGTCGATTGTGCTGGGCCTGACTTGTCAGACAAGTAAACGGTAGCGGAACGCATTTTGGCTCATATGACAGTCAGCAATATTGGCTGTCTTAGCGTTCAATGAAGAAGAAGAACTTGGCACCACCACCACCATCACCACCACCACCACCTTTACCACAACCACCACCACCACCACCAACAACAACGACAACAGCAACAACACATCTTACAGCCATATCCCGGTGGCCCCAGCATCATGCCTGGTATGCATAGATAGGGAATCTTGTGACAAGTTTGAAAGTGGTGCGCGGACTTTTCGGGGAAGTTTCATTTCCTACATCGATTCTGACTGTAAGATTCTACCGCATCAGTCTTCCTCTGGCGTGACTTGCCTGAACTCTTGTCTAGGTGTGTCTGTCTGTCTGTCTGTGAGTCTGTCTGAGAGTGTGTCTGACTGTCTCGGTCGGTCTGTCTTTCTGTCTCTGTCTGTCTCCTTGTCTGTCTCCTTGTCTCTTTCTTTGCATTGCTCCGTCATCCTGTTTGTTTCTCCCCCTCTCTCTCTTTCTCTGTCTCTCTCCCCACCCCTCCACTTCTCTCTCTTTGATTCTCTTGTCTTTGTCTGTATGTCTCTGTCTCTCTGTGTGAGAAGAGGCTGGAACAAGGTAGCACTCTCACGCACTGGGGTGGAAGCTGGTATATGTTATGTCTTGGGCAATTCGAAACTGAAATCCCCGACGTCGAATTGCAGCTACCTTAATGGCAAGACGGTCGCATACGCAAAATCTCACCAATGCTGAACCTCGGGGCTCCAGCTGAGGAACGAACGAACGAACAACAACGCACACGCGCGCTAGCACACACACGCACACACACACACACACACACAATTATATATATATATATACACACACAACAACAACAAAACACACCACAAACACACACACACACACACACACACACACACACACACACACACACACACACACACACACACACACACACACACACTGACGACCCGGGTTCGATTCCCGTTCAAGGGGATATTTTCCCCTGGAGTTAACATCAGTGCAGACTCCACTCTCCCCAAAAGTCCTTCGGATGAGACTATAAACCGAGGCCCCGCGTGCGAACGCACGCAGAACATCTTGCGCGCACGTTAAACCCTGTTCTGCTTTTCGTAAGAGTAGGCCATTGTATGCCGGTGGGAACAGATGACAAAAATTTACAAAACCGCATACACACGAGGACTGGATGTAAAAAAGCACACAAGTGCTTATTCCATTATCCTCGATATAAAAGAATAAAAAAAAGAAAAGAAAAATAAATAAAATAAAGAACCCACCCCACTTCAAGTGACAGCTTGTGTATTTAGTGGATATGGCTGTGTCATCCATACCATCCACCATAGGAATGGCGTTCTAGGCAAGGAAGGACTCACGTTTTTCACAAGCAACCTGTACAATAAATGAAACGAGCTGCTCTGAAGTTGGAGGGCGTCGACTGAGACCAGCGTGCAGACCTGCTGCAAAATTAAGGACAAGCAAAGGAGGGGAGCAGAGCAGACACTACACTACACACACATGACTGTCCTCCCATCTTCTTCTCTGCCTCCCTCTCATTCTTCCCCTCCCTCCTTGCGCTGCATGCGCCTTGCAGGACTGTCTCTGAAAGCCCTTTTTGCTCGTGACACGCGCCAATAATGTCACAAAATCAATCATCGTCCTCGTCACCAATGATCATCGTGCAATAACAGAAAATTAGCTCCGATTCGGTGGCCTGGTTGATCTGGTCCACTCGTGACCTCAGTTTCGGTTTCTCCATACACTCCTGTCTTCAACTGTATTTGTTTTTACAACAGAATTTTGCCAGGGACTACTCTCTTGTTGCCGTGGATTCTTTTACGAGCGCTTTATAATTTTGGGTAACACACGGGGACCTCGGTTTGCTGTCTCATCCGAAAGACTAGCACCCAGACCACCACTCAGGCCTAATGGAGGGGGGGGGAGGAAGTTTGGGCCCCCAAACGGGGATCAAACCACGGCACACTTCCCACCCAGATTTTTCGCTTTCTAGGCAGGCGCGTTACCTCTAGACCAGCGATCCACTGCGCTTGTGCATTGGTGACAAAGCTCACAGGGTCACACGTTGATGGGAGGACAAGGTCGTTGGAGGGATGTTGTGGTGGTTACCACTCCAGATAGGTATTTCTCTACAGCAAGGGGGGGACGGGGTAGCTCAGTGGTCGGAGCACTCTCTTTCCCCCAGCCAAGTTAAGCAACGTCGAGCGTGGTTACCAGTTGGATGGGTGACCGTTTGCCCGCCTTGGCTTCAGTACAGTTCCCCCAGTTCACCCAGCTGTAAATGGGTACCTGCTCTCTTTAGGGTCAGGGAAGGTAAAGCAGCGAGGGAGAGGAGATGGGCGCCGCCCTCAATATGCTGGCCCTAGAGAAGTGAGGTCTCTGACGCCTCGCTCCCCTACGACCATATAGGTTATGGGACTCCTTTGCCTTCCTTACCTACAGCAAGGCTGTCATTGTCGTCAGTTGGGGGCTTTAGAAGGTGGTTTTCTGTGTATGGTGGCTCTGTACAGACAGACGCCACAAAAGTGGCCCGATAGGATTGCAGGGCCGTTCTGGTAGGTGGCCTCACGGCGCATTCTCTATAGCTCGAAAAGTTAAACGGGAAGAAACCAGTGTGAATTGAATAGTGAATTGGCGGCCTCACAATAATAAGCTCTCCCTAGACTTGTGATCTTGAGAATAGAACATGTGTCGAATCTAGGCACGGCTGGGACAGAGAGGTTGGAAAGAGTGGCGTGGGAACAGCAGCACAAAAACATCACACACAAATAAGGCAGGAAAAAAAACCCTCTCTAACACTATGTAAGAACACGGTGCAAGTCTGCTTTACTGTATGCTAATGGGGGGGGGGAGGGGGCGGAGGGGGGGGGGGGGGGGGGGGGGGGGGGGGAAGAAGCCTTTTTTTTCAGTTCTTTTTTCATAAGTGTTGAAAAGGTGACTTGCCGGTACACGCAATTATGATGATGTCAATTTTTTAGGAAAATGTTTTGCAAATAATTTTTTTTTTAACCCAAACAAACACACAATGATAAATATTCAGCAAGGAGGTGAGATCTATCTCAATAAACACCCATAGGATCATTGCAACAAAGAACAGCCAATCTTGATCTAACCCTCCCCTTTCCCCCGCCCCCCTCTATTAATCTCAAAGCTTGATACAACAAACTGAATAACAATTTTGACAAACCTCCTTTCTTCCTTCCCTCCCTCTTCTTCCTCCCTCCCTCTTCTCTCTTCTCTAGTCAATCGATTACCTTCATAGCAAGGCCAATAATCCTCGCAGCAGTAGCTCCCGACAGGGTTACTTCCCATGCTTCCCATTCACGACACGCAAACGTCGCTCGTAAATAAATCATCGCCGATCAATGCACGGAGAAAAGAGAAATGTGGCGGCGGCTCACAGGCCTGCCTGTGTTGTCTGTCTATCTGTATGTCTGTCTATCTGTCTGCCCGTCTGTCTGTCTGTCTGCCTGCCCGTCTGTCTGTCTGTCTAACTGCCAGTGTCTGATTGTCTTGTCTTTCCCCTCTGGCAGCTACTAGCTCTGTGTGTTGTGTGTGTGTGTGTGTGTGTGTGTGTGTGTGTGTGTTGTCTGCATGCGTGCGTGCGCCGCGCGCGCGCGCGCTCGTGTGTGTGTGTGTGTGTGTGTGTGGTGTGTGTGTGTGTGTGTGGGGAGAGAGAGAGAGAGAGAGAGGAGAGAGAGAGAGAGAGAGAGAGAGAGAGGGGAGAGAGAGAGAGAGAAGACAGACAGACAGACAGACAGAGACAGACAGGCAGACAGACAGTCAACTTCTTTGTTATAATAATATACCAGTCCAGCTTTCTGTCTCAGTGTCTGTATTTCTGTATGCGTCTCTGTCTA
>CM054147.1:45367067-45452067 GCA_028751875.1 Rapana venosa
ACACAAGCCTATTTATGTTTTGATGCTCTCTCTCTCTCCCCCCCCCCCCCCCCCCCCCACCTCCCCCAGCAAAGTTTATCCACATCAATTCGTAGTCACCCCCCTCCCCCCACTGTCTTCTTCATCTGCCCCCCCCACACCCACCCCCCACACCTAAATCCTCTTTCCATTCTCATCTCCTTCACCCCCCACTACCTTCTCAACCTTGGCAGCAGAGGTTGTTAATCGAAGCTGAGCACTTGGTTCGGCCTATTGACAAGGCAATCCAGGGAGGCGACCGAGAGCCAACAAAGGGAGATAAACATTAGACAAACTTCTGTTTGTTTAAGGGAGGGGGGGGGGGGGGGGGGGGGGAGACCATGCGACGTCAATATTGGTCCAACTGGCTTCCCCCTTTTCTTGTATTTTGCTCTGGCCCTTTCCCCTCGTTGTCTGCTTGGTGGTGTACCGCGTGCGGTAGGAGAGGGGCCTGCCTGGGTGGGTAACAGTTCGTGACTTGTCTGAAAGAGATGAAAGAGCTGTCGTTCGTTTCTTACTATTAACCAACGTTGTTGTTTTTTTCCTAAAAAAAAAAAAAAGTCTTTCTGGCGTTAGATCGTTTCAGACTTTGTTTACTTATTCGCCACCAATGTTCGCTGCCGTCAATGTTGTTGTTGTTGTCGTGTTGTTGTTAAAACTGTTGTTGTTGAAATGTTGTTTTTGCTGGTTTAAACGGATGTGTATAATTTCTTTCTTCTTCTTCTTCCTCTTTCTTCTTCTTCTTCCTCTTCTTCTCCATCTTCTTCTACTCATTCTTTTTCTTCCTCATTCTTTTTCTTCTTCTCCTTCTTCTCCCTCTTCTTCTATCCTTTTTTTTCATTTTTTTCTTCTCCTTCGTTTTCTTCTCCTTCTTCTTATCCTCCTCCTCCTCTTCATCCTCCGTCTTTTTCTTGTTCGAACGCTCAGACAGCAACTATTGTTGTCAGTCATATGAGCAAAAGTGCGTTGCGCTGCTGTTATGTGCCTGACAAGTCAGGCCCAGCGCAACCGACTTTGGCATGGGGAGAGAACTGCTGTCTTTTAAGTCTTTCTGGGGGAAAAAGGGCAGAAGAATGGACCAAGAAGGCAGAAAATAGATAAGGAGGTGACAGGAAGAAAAGGAATAATGCAGACACAAAAGACGGGGATAGAAAAGAGGGAATTCCTGGTACAGAATTTCCAGAAGTTGGGGATGCTATTTATACTGACAGGATACCGGCATCCCATGGGGGAGAATTGTGGGTGTGTGCGGGTGCGCAACGTTTGTGTGTGTGTGTGTGTGTGTGTGTGTGTGTGTGTGTGTGTGTGTGTGTGTGTGTGTGTGTGTGTGTGTGTTCTGTAATTTCACATCTTTAAACATTTAGTGATATGTGTGTGTGTTTGTGTGTGCGCGCGTGTGTGTGTGCATGCGCGTGTATGCATGCATACACAGTGTGTGTGTGTGTGTGTGTGTGTGTTGTGTGTGTGTGTGTGTGTGTGTACGGAATGTGTGTGTGTGTGTGTGTGTGTGTGTGTGTGTGTGTGTGTGTGTGTGTGTGGTGTGTGTGTGTGTGTGTTGTGTGTGTGTGTGCACAGCCAAAGTCAAGAGGGATCAGACAAAAGAAAGAGTCGCGTGACTGACAAAGCCGGACAAATAATCGCCACAGCCTCTCTAACAAACTGCCTAGGAGCTCGGAGCAAACATCCCCCCTTTATCCGCTCTCCCCCCCACCCCTTCCTCCCCAGCAAAACACACACACCACACACACACCACACACACACACACACACACACACACACACCGGACGCACACACATATACACAGACGCACGCAAACACGCACGCATGCACTCACACACAGACAGAAGCACACCCACCCACACTGTCTTCAATCACTAGATGTGAATCGATGTTAAACTAAAGATAGCACACACACACACACAACACATACACACACACACACACACCACACACACACACACACACACACACACACACACACGAGCGCACACACACAGACTGTCTGCAATCACTTCATTTGAATAGACGTATAGGCCTAACTGAGGATACAACACACACACACACACACACAAACATCTGCCCCCTCTCCCCCCCCCCCCCCCCCCCAACACACACCCCCCTCTCCTCCCCCTCCCACATCCCCCCCCCCCCCCCCTCCATTCTGTTCCCTGCTCTTTGCAGTTCAAGAGCTGAGTCACACAGGATTTATCCAACAAACTTTTTGCCCCTCTCTGTCCCTTTCTTCTCACATTGCGTCTGTCTTTTTTGTTGTTGTCGCCTTTACATGCACTCAAAGACACTGGCATGCATAACATACGAAATCACGTGTGTGTGTGTGTGTGTGTGTGTGTGTGTGTGTGTGTGTGTGTGTGTGTGTGTGTGTGTGTGTGTGTGTGTGTGTGTGTGTGTGTGTGTGCTCCCTCACACAACCAAATACATTACAATTCATCAAGTCTGCATGGTGACAAACCTTACTTGAAATTAGACATGGACACACATTAGAAAGAATCTTGGTTAAACTTAATACTTGGAGTATCAGACATAAATGTTTATACGTTGAAATATACAGAGCACAACGAACTTTACTATGTTTGTTATGTGAGCAATTAAAGATGCACATTTTGTTCTGTATCGTCCAGTAGTATTAGAGGATGCCAGGTGTAAATACATCCCAATCAGATATAGTAGACAGCCTAATCTTTACACCCCAATCAGATATAGTAGACAGCCTAATCTTTACATCCCAATCAGATATAATAGACAGCCTAATCTTTACACCCCAATCAGATATAGTAGACAGCCTAATCTTTACACCCCAATCAGATATAGTAGACAGCCTAATCTTTACACCCCAATCAGATATAGTAGACAGCCTAAACTTGACACCCCAATCAGATATAGCAGACAGCCTAATCTTTACATCCCAATCAGATATAGTATATAGCTTAATCTTTACACCCTAATCATGAAGAGTAGACAGCCTAATCTTTACATCCCAATCAGATATAGTAGACAGCCTAATCTTTACACCCCAATCAGATAGAGTAGACAGTCTAATCTTTACACCCCAATCAGATATAGTAGACAGCCTAATCTTTACACCCTAACCAGATATAGTAGACGGCCTAATCTTTACACCCCAATCAGATATAGTGGACAGCCTAATCTTTACACCCCAATCAGATATAGTAGACAGCCTAATCTTTACACCCCAATCAGATATAGTAGACCGCCTAATCTTTACACCCCAATCAGATATAGTAGACACACTAAATCTTTACACCCCAGTAGACAGCCTAATCTTTACACCCCAATCAGATATAGCAGACAGCCTAATCTTGACATCCCAATCAGATAGAGTAGACAGCCTAAACTTTACACCCCAATCAGATATAGTAGACAGCCTAATCTTGACATTCCAATCAGATGTAATGGACAGCCTAATCCTGTATATCTTTTACTCATGGTGATTAGCAATATTGAGGTCGTGCGAAGCGTAGGCCTATAACTGAGTCTCACCTGTCAGCGTCACCTGGTACGGAGTTATCTCCCGCACCTAATGACACCGCTCTGGTCTTTGCTGGCCCTGCTGACTTTATGGATTCTCATGCCACAGGATTCGGTAATGTTGCCAATGAGAGAAGCTGGTAGTCTGCCTTTTCGCTTTTTATTTTCTTCTTCTGTTTGCCTCGGTCTTGTCTTGAAAGACAATCTTTATGAGGTCGTATCTTGGTTTTGTAGCGCATGGCCCGCATATCTTAATTTGACTTTCATTTATTAAAGTTAGAAGTTTTCTTGTTGTTGGCAATTCGTAAATTATGCTTTCATTAATTTTTGTTGTATCTGTCCAACTGACTCTGAGCAGTCTTCTACCCCCCACCCTCCTCCGCATATCAGCTGAACGATTCCTTTTTCATCTGATTTTACAGCTGCATCCCCTCTTGAAATTGCGTGATCAATCATGTGTGTGTATGTGTGTGTGTGTGTGTGTGTGTGTGTGTGTGTGTGTGTGTGTGTGAGCGCGCGCGCGTGGGTGCGTACTTGTGCGCAGTGTTTTCTTCGATTTCCCTGGCAGCAATAATCAGGTTCTCTCCCTCACTCTTCCAACTCTTCTTCCTTTCTCAATCTCCTCCACTCCCAACCCCTCCTCTTTCATTTCCTTTACCACCTCCTCCCAAATCTCCCCTCCTCCTCCCCTTCCACCCCCCTCTCTTGTCACCCCCACCAACACCATCTTTAGATCATTCCACTCCCTTCTTCCTGTGTCCTTTAACTGTAGAATCATTGGCTAGTGAAGCAATCAATGTGGAAGGCTTTTTTTTTTTTTGCTCTTCTTTTTTTTCTTCAGTGAGGCTGAACAGACAGACACACTCTCTTCCTATCAGCTCACTAGTAGTGGAAGGTTATATCCGGCTTGAGACTCCATCACAAGTAATCCACCACTGGCCAGATTAGATGGTCTGTAATCTCCTTGCAGTTCCTTGTTTGTGAGACACTCTCTCCTCCATGTCCCTGCCCCCACCCCCCTCCCAATGCATCTCCCACCCCACCCTTTATTCTAGCCTGTGCTGGCTGGAATAAGGACATTTTTTTTTTTAGGTGGATGGGTCTGGTAGGGAGACAGGGGAGAAAAGAGTGATGGGTAGGTTCTGTCTTTGTAGTGTAGGTAAGGGTTTTGTCATGTTTATTGTATGGCTGATATTAAAAGAAGAACGAAGATGGCAGGAGTGTTAAGAGGTTCACCTCCCCGACAAGTAAACCCTGAGGTTCTGGGTTTGATTCCCAGCCTTGCCCTTTTCCCCCCCAGTTTGAACAGAATATCAAGTTGTTCAGAGGAGACTTATCAGTCGGACCTTTTTTGCTTACAGACTTGTGCACGTCAAAAGAACCCACAGCAATTAAAAATCAGAAAGAGCAGGGAGGTGTTCCTCAACTATTCTGGCCAAATTGGTAGGTTCAATTCTCAACTTCCCACTGTGGGGATGCTGGGGCTCTGTCAGTATAAACAGCATCCCCACATTCTGGAAATTCCGTGCTAGAAATTCCCCTTTTTCTATCCTTCTCTTTGTTTCTGCTTTGTTCCTTTTCTTCCTGTCACCTCCTTCCTGTCTATTTTCTGCCTTCTGGGTCCATTCTCTTGCCTTTTTTCAGAAAGACTCAAAAGATACAAATTATCTCCCATGATGAAGTGGGATGCGTTGTGCCTGATTTGTCAAGTGTTTAACGGCAGTGCAACGCTTTTTTTGCTCATAATTATGATAGACAACAATATTTTTTTGCTGTGTGAGTGTTTTTGACGACGACAAAGAAGAAGAATCCCCAACTGTATTCCCAAAGTTGGAATGCAGCTACCTTAATGGTAGGGAAAAAACAGTCGCATACACAAAAATCTCTCCATTGATGAACCATGGAACTCTAGCCAAGGAATAACATGGGGAAAAAAAGAGAGAGGGGGGAAGACAGGTGGGTGGAAAGCAGTAATGTGGTTAGGCTTCTTGCCCATTCCCAAAGGGACAGGGGAAGAGAAGGGAATATACAAAACCTAAGCTTTTCACAAACAAGAATAAAGAAATAGAGCACGATGACCTTCCAGACATGCCTGGTTATCACGTCATGGAATGAAGTTCAATGCTCCATTCATATTCCGCGTAGCCATGCCTCTGTTTTCTTGCACTGTTTACAAAGTCATCAAAAGATCAGTCATAGCCATACCTCTTTCAGAATGTCCTGCTCTGGGTTTTTGTCATGTCGTTTAATGTATAGCTGAGATCATCCATTTTCCTTTTAGTTGTTTTTCCCCCCGGGAAGTTGCTTTTTAAAAGCAGATTTAAAAAAAAAGTAAGTCAATTTATGTGATTTCAGATATCTGCCAAAGGGAGCGGGATAGCCTAGTGGTTAGAGGGTTGTTCTCACGATCTGATGGCGCAAGTTTGAGCCACCATCAAGGCACTTGTTCTTGTGGGTTTTCTCCCTTGGAGTTAACATCAGTACTTACTCCACTCCCCTTGCGTGGTGCAATGACAATACATTGTTCAAAGCACTCTCTGTCTCTCTGGGAACGGATGACAAAATTGACAAAACTGCATACCCCCAGGGACCGATATAAATAAAGCACATGATTGCTTATACCATTATCCTCGAAATATATTTTTAAAAATATCTCTCTCCCCCCTCCCCCTTCACTAGACTCCTCACCCCACACGCTGTTGAACCAACTCTTGTTTCCTTTCTTCATCCTTCCTCTTCCATTTCCTTTGCCACCTCCTCCCAACGACCCCCCCCCCCCCCCCAATCCATACCACCACCAGCTCCATATTCACACCCTCTCCCTTTCTCCTCTTCCTATTTCTTTCGGCTCCTGCTGGTTACAAATGCCTTTCCTGGTGCTGCAATCAATGTCCAGGAAAAACTACACTTTTTTTCCTTTTCTTCTCTTTCTCTCCCCCCCCCCCCCCCCCCCCCCTCCTTTTTTTCTTCTTTCTAAGGCTGAGCAGACACACTCTTCCTATCAGCACACTAGTAGTGGAAGGCTATATTCGGCTTGAGACTCCATCACAAGTAATCTGCTGGCCAGAATAGATGGTTTGTAATCTCCTTGCAGTTCCTTGTTTAGGGGCTAACCCCCCCTCCCCCCTTCCCTCTTAAACCCCAACATCTTGCTATGTACTGTCCTTCCCTCTTCCTTTTTCCTCTTCCTTGCCAGCTGCAATATATATAAAATATATATATATATAATATATATATATATATATATATATATATATATATATTATATATATATATTGTGGTGTGTGTGTGTGTGTGTGTGTACTCTGAGAAAATGGGTTGGTGTGCTGAATGAATGACTATGATTTATTAAGCACATGGGGGCCAGGATAGCCTAGTGGTTAGAGTATTGAGCTTGTGATCTGATGGCCTGGGTTCAAGCCACCACAGAGTGCACCCATTTGAGGGTATTTTCCCCTTCGAGTTAACATCAGTGCTAACTCTACTCCCTGTAAAAGTCTTTGAGTTGAGACTGTGAACCGAGGTCCTGTGGGCGAACACATGCAAAACATCTTACATGCATGTTTAAAACCTGCCTTTGGGAAGACCAGGGCAGTGCATTCAGAGGGAAACAGGTGACAAAATATACAAAACTGCATGCGCACTGGTGTCATATTTCGACAACATCCACAAAGTTGGAATGCAGCTATCTTAATGGTGGGTAAACAGCCACATACACAAAATCTCACTGTTGGTGAACCTGAGTTCTAGTAGAGGAAAACACAAAAAAAGTTTTTTAATGACCTAAAACCCATAAAAGCTCCACATGTAAAAGCCTGCTTGCGGCTCTGGGAGAGAACACCCCCCCCCCTCCTCCCTAACAAAACAAAAAACCTAAAAATAAAAAATCCAACAATAAGCAAAACAACATAATATGTGGTGGGATAGGGAGAAGGCAGGGGGGGGGGGGGGGGATGTGAGATACAAACACACGCAAAGAGAACACACAAAAACCCACAGCACACACACACACACACCACACACACAGAGGGTTGTGAAGAGATCACAGAAGAAGCATACAGATGAGAAGAGAGAGAGAGAGAGAGAGAGAGAGAGAGAGAGAGAGAGAGGAGAGAGAGAGAGAGAGAGAGAGAGAGAGCTCTCATCCCACCCTCTGGTTATTAACAAAATAGATTCACACCAGGTTTTTAACCTTTGTGTACGTTTATAATCAACGTCCATAGGTCCCAACATCATCCCACCTAGAATTGCATCATTAATCCGTGCATGTAATGTTGTGTTCTAGTTCTTTGAATTTTCCCCGCAGGAATATTCAGGTCTGTCTGTCCCTCCTTAATTAGACATCTCATATTCAAGTTTTTGTTTGTTTTGTTTTTTGGGTTGAGTTTTTGCCAGTATATGAAGCAAAGGAGTGGAACCAGTTCTGTTTCCTTTCTGTGACACCACACCCCCCCCCCCCCCCCCCCCCCCCACTTCCCTTCCATCTTCTTCCTCTGCCATTTCCTTCCCCGAAATTGCCCCCTCCACCCCACCCTCTCTCTCCAACAGACCCAACAGCACCACCCACCCAATGACCTCCATCATCTCAACCCTCCTCTTCCCTGTTGGTGCCTATTTTTTCTGTAGGTTCTCATTAACAAAATATCGCTCCAGTGGCGCAAGCAATGTTAAGGTTTGGTTGGGGTTTTTGGTTTTGTTTTGTTTTGTTTCTTTTGTTTTGTGTGAACGTTTTTTGGGGGGTTTTCTTTGCTCATGCGTTTTTTCTTTTTTTCCCTCCTTTTTTCCCCCGTCTTTGGTGAGCTGGCACACTCTTTCCCTATCAGCACACTAGTAGAGGGTTATATCCGGCTTGAGGACTCCATCACAAGTAATCAATCCACCCGCCAGATTAGATGGTATAGAATCTCCTTGCAGTTCCTTGTCTGTGGGCTACCCCCCCCCCCCCCCCCCCCCCCCCCCCCCACACACACACTCACCACCACCACTATCCCCACCACCCAGTCCCCTTCTTCCACCTCCACCCCCTTCCTATGTAATTCTCTTTCCCCTGTCCCGTCATTTCCTTCCTTGCTGCCTGAAATAAGGATATTTTCCAGATGGACAGTGTTGGGGGCTAGAATACAAGGGAAGGGTGAGAGTGGGGTGGTGGAGAGTGAGGGTTATCAGGGATGGAGATATGTTGTGAAGCCCAGAGAGAGAGAGAGAAGAGAGAGAGAGAGAGAGAGAGAGAGAGAGAGAGAGAGAGAGAGAGAGAGAGAGAGAGAGAGACAGAGAGACAGAGACAGAGAGACAGACAGACAGAGAGTTCTCACCCACCCTTCTGTTATTAACAAAACAGACATGATCAAAACCAGCCTGGTTTTTTTTAACCTCCTGTATAACTTTATAATTAATGTCCATATTTCACAGCTGCACCCCATCTGAAATTGTCTCATCATTAATCATTGCATGTGCTGTGTGTTCTTTGATTTTTCCCAGCAGGAAAGGAATAAGCAGGTCTGTGCTTCCTACACCACACATCTCACCCCAGTCACACTGCTGAAATGAAGAAAGAAGTGGAGCTAATTATTCTGTTTTCTTTTCTGTAACCCCCCACAAATCCATCTCCCACTCTAATTCCTTGGCCATTTCCTTATCTGAAATTGCCCTCCTCTACCCCCCCCCCCCTCCCTTGCAATCAGGCCATCTTTACAACTCTCTTCTTCCATCCTCTCACCTTTTCTTATTTTTCATTTTAGCTCTCATTCACAAATACATTTAGTAGTGGTGCAATCAGTGTTACGAAGCTTCTTGTTCTTGTTCTCCTTTTCTTCTTCTTCTTGTTGTTCTTCCTCTTCTTCTTGTTTTTCTTCTCCTTTGCATTCTCCTCCTTCTTCTTCTCTCTCTCTCTTAAGAAGATGACCAGATGACACACTCTCTTCCTAATAGCACACTAGTGGAAGGTCACAGTACGCTTCAAAGGCAGATACCAAGTAATCCACCGGCCAGATTTGATGATGGTCTATAATCTCCTTGGAGTTGTTTGCAGGCTTCAGCTTTCTCCTTCTTCTTCTCCTCCTCCTTCCTTCCTTCTTTCTTTCTTTCTTCTTGTATTTTTTGTTTCTTCTTCATCATTATTCTCCTTCTTCTCCTCCTTCTCTTGTTGTCGTTACCTCCCTTTCCCTAGTTCTCTTTGTTGGCTAGAAGAAGGCTTTTTTCTCCCCTTCCCTTTTCAACAGATGGACTAATCAGATTGGGATGAAAGAAGGAGTGGGAGTGTGTGAACTGGAGTGAGGACTGTAGTTTCTTTACTTGGCTTCTCGTTTTCTGTCTTTCTTTTCTTCTTAGAGTATATTTGTTTGTTTTGGCGTTTTGTTCCTTGGCTAAAGCTCCAGGGTTCACCATTGGTAAATTTTTGTTGTTATTGGTAAATGTGACTGTTTATCCACAAAAAAGGTGGCCGCATTCCTACTGTAGGAATAATGTTTAAACACGACGCCAGTGTGGATGCGTTTTCAAAAATGTTGTCATCCATTTCTACTGGCACAAAACGGCGTACTTTTGCAAAGAGGGGAATGACTTTCTAACGTGTGTGCAAGATGCTCTGCATGCGTTCACACACAGGGCCTTGGTTTATAAGTCTCATATGAAACATTTTTAAGGGGGTGGAGTTGGGTCTGATGTTAAACTCCAGGGGGAAAATCGCCTTGAACAAGCATTTTGGTGGTGGCACGATCCCCGAGCTGTTAGATCACAAGGTCAACACTGTAATCATTAGGCTATCTGGTATAAAGTATGCAAGGCTTGTACTCCTACACGTTCAACGGAAAGCACACCACCACATCATACAAAGAGCAATGAACTACTTTGTAGTGGATGGAAAGAGACCAAAGGGAAGACCTAGCAAAACATGGGCTACCTGTATTGCAGATGATCTTAGAGAAAGGGGCATAAATAAGGAGGAAGCTCAAAACTGAGAGAGATGGAGAAGGCTCATCAATGTCAAATCTCCCCTGGGAGAAACATGACAAAAAAGGAAAAAGAAGAAGGCTTGTACTCCTTCTATCTGCCTCTTTACTGTCTCATTCAATGCCTAAGTCCCTCCCTCCCTTTTCCATGTCTTTCCACTGCTCCCTGTGTTCTTAATGGAACAGTTTTGAACTACCCCCCCCCCCCCCCCTCCTCCATGAATGAGTTTATGATGTCTATATTTCACAGCTGTTTCCCACCTTAAATTATGTCATCAATTTTGCATGTATGAGTTCTGCAATTTTTGCTGCAAGAATAATGTGGTCTGTATCTGATCTACTTCCCCTGCCAGACATTCTGTTCAAGCCATGTTGCCCAATGAGGCAAGATCTGGAACACATTTTTTAGTCCTCGTAATCCCTTCCCTTGTCCTCCTCCTCCTCCCCCACTTTCTTTCTCTACCATCTTGTTCTCATAAATATCATCCCCCCTCCCCTCACCAGTCATCTTCATGACCCTCTCCTTTCTTACGTACACACACACACACACACACACACACACACACACACACACACACACACACGCACACTCCCCACGCACGCACACACACACACACCACGCACACACACAAACCTCTTTTTTCTCTAGGTTCATGCTCACAAAATTAATATCTTTTCCCAAAGGTACAATCCATGTGGATGAAAATGTGCTGTCTTCTTCTTCTTTTTATTTTTAAGGCTGAGCAGACACACTCTTTCCTATCAGCACACTAGTGGAAGGTTAAATCTGGCTTGAGACTCAATCACAAGTAATCTGTTGGCCAGATTTACTGGGTCTGTAATCTCCTTGCAGTTCCTCATTTTGTGGGCTAGCCACCCCCTTCTCCATATCCTTTCCACACCCCCTCCCCATTCTTCCTTTCTTTCTGGGTGGACTGAAGCTAGGAGGAGATAGATTGAATGAAGGAATGAGGATGGAGCAGGGCAGGGGGGAGGGGTGGGAGTGGATGGACAGAGGTGAAAGTTAGTGGGGGAAGGATATAATATGTTATTGAGAAGAGAAGAAGAAGAAGAAGAAGAAGAAGAAGAGGAAGAAGAGGAAGAAGAAGAAGAAGAAGAAGAAGAAGAGAGAAGAGGAAGAAGAAGAAAGAAGAAGAAGGAGAGGAGAGAGAGAGGAGAGAGTGAGAGAGAGAGAGAGAGAGAGAGAGAGAGAGAGAGAGAGACTATCTGCTTGTCTGTTTGTAATAATGTCTCTCTATATCTATCTTTCTCTTTTCCACTCCACCCACCCACCCACTTTATCATTGATGTGAAAGACAAGTCCAAAACAGCTATTCAGGGGGCTGGGACAACCTAGTGGTTAGAGCATTGCGCTCGTGACTTGATGGCCCAAGATCGAGCCTGGGTTCAAGTCACCTCCAGGACGCCTGTTCAACAGGATTTTTCACCTCGAGTTAAGATCAGTCCTGACTGCACTCCAAGGGAAGTCCTTGGGATGAGACTATAAACTGAGGCCCCATGTGAGAATACACCCAGAACATCTTATGCATATGTTAAAACCTATTCTGCCTTTCAGAAGAGTAGACTGTCCAAGAACAGGTGACAAAAAAGTCTCTAAAAAAAAAAGAGCGCATGCACACTGCTGTCATGTTTAGGCATCATCCTCTAAGTTGGAATGCCGTTAACTTTATGGTGGGCAATAACGGTCACATACACCAAATCTCACTATTGGTAAACATCAGAGCTCCAGCCAAAGAACAGATAATAAAAACAAACGAACAAAGAAACAGTTCTTCCCATCCCCCCTATCATTAATGGAAAAGACGGTTTCATACGAGCTTTCCCTCCTACCCCCCTCCCTGTATAGATTTATAATCAATGTCCATATTTCACAGCTCCATTCCAGCTCCAATTGTGTCATCAATTTTTCGTGCCAGTTCTTCGATTTTCCCTGAGGGAATGATCAAGTCTCTATCTCCCTCCCTTGCCAGACATTCTGTCCAAACCATATTGGCCAAATGAGGCAAGAATCAGAAATTTTCTTTTCCCTCCCTGAACAACCCCCAACCCCCTCTCTAGTCATTTTCAATATATCTAAGCAGCCCTCTCCCTTCACACACACACACGCATGCGTGCACACACATACGTGTGCACACACACACAACTCCATTTTCTGTCAGGTCCTGCTCACCACACACACACACACAACACACACACACACGTACGCATGCACACACACACACACACACACACACACAAACACACACACACACAAACACACACGTACGCATGCACATGCGCGCGCACACACACACACACACTCACTTTCTGTCAGCTCCTGCTCACAACTATCTTTTCTGGTGGAGCAATCAATTTTAAGCATCCTGGGTTTTTTTTCTCCTGTTTTTGTTTTTTGGAAAAAGGCTGAACAGACACACTCTTCCTATCAGCGCACTAGTGGAAGGTCATATCGGCTTGAGACTCCCATCACAAGTAATCCACTGGCCAGATTAGATGGTCTGTAATCTCTTTGCAGTTCCTTGTTAGAGGGCTAACCCCCTCCCTCGTCCCTCTGCCCCCCACCCCCCTCTATGTCTTTGCTCTGTCCTCTACCCATCCTGCCCTCTTTGCTGATCAAGATGAGGCCAGAATAAGGTGGATTGATGGGGTTAGGAGGAATGTGGAGTGTGAGGGGAACAGGGAAGGAGATAATTGTTATTGAGAGGAGGGTGGGTGGTGGTGGTGGAGGGGGGGGTTCATAAGAGGAAAGGATAGAGGGAGATGAGAGGAGAGGAGAGGAGAGGAGGAGGAGGAGGAGGAGGGAGAGAGAGAGAGAGAGAGGAGAGAGAGAGAGAGAGAGATGAGAGAGAGAGAGAGAGAGAGAGAGAGAGAGAGAGAGAGAGAGAGAGAGACTGGCAGAGAGACAGAGAGAGAATGACAATGACAAAGGTTTATTGTGATAAGCAAGATGCCCATTCACACGGGGACAGTGGGAGGGGGGCTGGGCACAAAACACATAAAATCATGTACTTGGGATTTAATTTCAGCCCAAACAGTCAGCGTGGCAAGGATTCCATAACATGGTTACAGGATAGATTCAAATCCTTTTTTCCATAAGCGCTGGTTAGCCCTTACAATTGGGACTGTCAAGGTTTCCACAAAACTGTACAAATCCAAAATCAACATCTTACAACAAACTGGTCTGCAACAAGAAAACAAGGTCACAATGTCTCTGCTTTCTTTTTTTTTTCATGGCATGTGCAAATTTACACAGCCAACATGTAATAAATTTGAGATAATCCAAGTGGCATGTAGCTACGCCTAATCTCAGAGAGAGAGAGAGAGAGAGAGAGAGAGAGAGAGAGAGAGAGAGAGAGAGAGAGAGAGAGAGAGAGAGAGCAGACAGAAGAAGACAGACGAAGAGAGAGAGAGACAGACAGACAGACAGACAGAGAGAGAGAGACGACGAGAGAGGAGAGAGAGAGTCTGTAGATCAGTTTTTCAATTTGTGTATCCCCCCCCCCCCCCCCCCCCCTCCCAACACTCTCTCTTTATCCTTCCAACCCCACCACCCACATTACTACAGATAAAAAAAAGTTTCATACCAGCTTCCCTCACCCCACCCATCCCTTGTATTCATAAGTTTATAACCAATGTCCATATTTCACAGCTGCATCCCATCTTAGATTGCGTCATCAATTTTTGCCCCAGAGCTCTTCGATTTTTTTCTTTCTGGTAGGAGTAATCAGGGCTCTGTCTCCATCAGACATTCTGTCCAAAGCCTGCTGCCAAATGAAGTAGGAGCGGGAACTAAATGTTTTCTTTCCCCTTCTCCATCCTCTTTCTCTGCTACGTTGTTCTCTTTCCACTCCCCCCCCCCCCCTACCTCTCCCAATACCCAATCATTCCCATTTGTATGACCCTCTCCCTGAGCTACCACTCTCAAAATACACACATGCACGCACACACATGCACATACACACACGCGCGCACCCAAACACAAACACATTACACACACCCATAGATGCCCGTGCACACACACACACACACACACACACACACACACACACACACCACACACACACACACACACACACACACACACGCACACACACATGCACGCACACCTACGCACACACCCATGGATGCCTGCGCGCGCGCGTGTGCACACACACACACACACACACACACACACACACACACACACACACTAAATGGGTCATTGTGTGCTAGTGGGAATGGATGACAAAATTGACAGAACCACATGCACATGAGGACTGAAAGTAAACAAAAACAAACCCCAAAATCATGCTTACTAATTATCCTCGAAATAAATGAACTTAAACAAATAAAGGATAAAAAATGTACACACACACTCCTTTTCCCATCAGCCCCTGTTCACAAACACCTTTCCCAGGGGTACAATCAATATCCAGGATTAATGTTCTTGTGTTTTTTATACAGTGAGGCTGAGCAGACACACTCTCTTCCTATCAGCACACTAGTAGTGGAAGGTTATATCTAGCTTGAGACTCCATCACAAGTAATCCACCACCACCACCAGATTAGATGCTCTGTAATCTCCTTGCAGTTCCTTGTTTGTGGGTGAACCTCAAAATCCCCCCCCCCCCCCCTCTCTCTCTCTCTCTCTCTCTCTCTCTCTCTCCCCTCCCTTGGCCATGTCTTAGCCCCACCCCTTCCCCATTCTAACATCCTTCCTGACTGGAATAAGACCAGAAGAAGATGGAATGATAAGATGAGGATGGGAGATGTAGGAGGAGAGTGGGGGAGGGGGAGGAGTAGGAGAGGTGGCAGAGAAGGAGAAAAGTTATTAAGAGAGGAGAGAGAGAGAGAGAGAGAGAGAGAGAGAGAGAGAGAGAGAGAGAGAGAGAGAGAGAGAGAGAGAGAGAGAGAGAGAGAGAGGAGAGAGAGAGAGAGAGAGAGAGAGAGAGAGACAGTCAGACAGACAGAGACAGACAGAGACAGACACGCAGACAGAGTGTCTGTCTGCCTCTGTGTCAGTCTTTCGATCTGTCTCTCCGATCTGTCTCTCGTCTCTCCTCTTTCCAATTCCATCACCCACTTAATTATTGACAAGAAAGACAATATCAAAACCCGCTCTTCCCTGCCTCCTATACCATTAATGGAAAAGAGGGCTTCATACCAGCTATCTCACCTACCCCCTGTAGAAGTTTATTATCAATGTCCAGATTTCACAGCCCCATTCCAGCTTCAATTGTGTCATCCTTTTCGCGCGTGTGAGTTCTTCGATTTTCCCTGCAGGAATAATCAGGTCTCCCCATCTGATCTCCATGCCCTGCTAGATATTCTGTTCAAGCCATGTTACCCAATGAGGCAAGAACTGGAAACTAAAAATTTCCCCAGTTTCTTGGCTAAAGCTATGAGGTTTACCAATGGTGAGATTTTTTGGGTGTATGCAACCGTTTTTGCCTACCATTAAGGTAGCTGCATTCTGACTTCAGGGGTGGAAACTAATCCGTTTTTTTCCTTCCTGACCGTCTCTCTTCTCACTATACCCTCACTATTATTTTCCTATGACACCTTGTTCTTCTAAAACAGGTGGCACTGCTCTTGTGGCGATGAGCTCTCCCTGGAGAGAGCAGCCCAAATTTCACTTAATAGAACTCTGCTGTGACTGTAAGTAATATAAAATTTCTTTTTAAAAAACCATCGGTCGTCTTCACGCACATAACCCTTCTTCTTTACACACACACACCTTTTTTCTGTCAGCTCCTGCTTGCTCACAAATAACTGTGCCAGTGGCCCAATCAATGTTGAGGAAATGTGGGGGGACGGGGGGGGGGGAGGGACGGGGGCTTCCGTGTTTTTTCTTTTTCTCTTTGTTACTTCTTTTCTTTCTAATAAGGCTGAGCAGACACACTCTCTTCCTATCAGCACACTAGTAGTGGAAGGTTATATCCGGCTTGAGACTCCATCACAAGTAATCCACCACCAGCCAGATTAGATGCTCTGTAATCTCCTTGTAGTTCCTTGTTTGTGGGCCACCTTGCACCCCCCCCCCCCCACCCAAAAAAAAAACAACCCACAACAACCCCCAAAACCACACACACACACTTTCATCCATGTCTTTGTCCTTCCCTCCTCAGCCTTTCCTTCCCCGCCTCCCCACCCACACTCACTTTTTCTCTCCCCCAGATGGATAGGTTTAGATGAGGATGAAAGAAGTGTGTGTGTGTGTGTGTGTGTGTGTGTGTGTGTGTGTGTGTGTGTGTGTGTGTGTGTGTGTGTGGGGAGAGGAGAGAGAGAGAGAGAGAGAGAGAGAGAGAGAGACACAGACAGACAGACAGACAGACAGACAGACAGCAACACACACACACACACACATGAGAGATAGAAAGGTAGAAAGACAGACAGACTTTGCGTCTCATGTGTGTTGACAAAAAGATAAAAGAGAATCAAGTAAACAACACACAAAACAAAACAACACACAGACCCCCTTCCCCCATCACTCCCCCAAAAAGCAAAAACACCCCCCCCCCCCCCCAAAAAAAAAAAAATCCAAAAAAATCCAGCAACAGCGATGGAGAAGGGAAAAGTCACAGAGGAAGGGGAGGGGAAAAAACACCCACAAAAAAACAGACGAGGGCGGGGAAGGGAGAGGGAGGGGGGGGGGAGGGAAGGAATTAATGCCAAATGGGAATGTCCATTTGACATAACCGGTAATCCCCAGTAACTAATTAACAACCCTGGGCGCGCTAATCCCTGAGGAAATAAAGTATAATCCCCTCCTTTTCGATCCGGACCTTATCGTCTTAAGGAAGTAAACCTAATTACACGCACAATTATTTATGCATTCAAGCGGACTTCTCCTTCCTCGGCCATTATGATATTATTTGGCAGCCGAGTTGGATGCCATGATCAGATCTGTTGTGTGATAAACTTAGTTGCGCGCTTGCTTGCTCGCCACAGTGGTGTGTGTGTGTGTGTGTGTGTGTGTGTGTGTGTGTGTGTGTGTGTGTGTGTGTGTGTGTGTGTTTGTTGTGTGTGTGTGTGTGTGTGTGTATGTGGTGTGTGTGTGTGTGTGTGTGTGTGTGTGTGTGTGTGTGTGTGTGTGTGTGTGTGTTTTGTGTGTGGAGATCAGAACTTTTTATTGTAGTAAAGAAAAACAGACTGACAAACACAAAGAAAGCAAGAATGAAAGACAGAAAGAAAGAATGAAAGAAAGAAAGAAGGCTTACATTTCGAGAAAATTTCTTGGAAGATGCAGATAAAGAAACTTGAATGTCCATTGATATACCTGTAACCAAAGAGGTATCATTGATCACTGCCAAACGTTCAAACACTATACATATACAACTGTGGTACAGACACTACTAACAGTAACACCAGTTAGGTTTTCTACGATTTAAGAATATTGACTATATAGTTTCGATGTTACTCAGTATGATAACAATTCAGAAAAAAAGCCGTCAAATGTTGTCATTCCTTGATTTATTGTAATGAGTACAGTTACTACGCCAATGGAAATCAGCCTTTATGAAATCTGAAACATAGGTCTTCTATTCTGCTGCTGTTGTTGCACATTCTGCAGCTTAACACTCTGGGTGTCACCCTGCATTACAATAATGCACTCTTGTCTCATCCATCCAACATGGGAATCACTGCAAGACCAAGGGTACACACTTGATGAGAAGTTCGCGTGCATGTTTATTTTCAAGTACCTCGCTATGTAGGCAGCCATAATCCGACTTCTGACAATGTTTTCTCCTTTAAAAGGAGAGTGCAGGTTGTTGTGCTAAGAGCTTGTTATGCCTGAAGACACTCTGTACATGACATTTTAAAGGGTATCAAGATTTTAAGCTAGACCCTGGTACCTAGCCTATATCAATAACTGGCAAAGCTTTTAGCCTGGGCCAATCTCCATGACATGGAAGCAATCTGATTCACCTGCAGGACATTGCACATTTGACACAGCTTATATATAAACATTTGGGGGGGGGGGGGGGGAGCTTTGAACTGCACAAATTCAATCAAAACATTTTGCATTAAATTAAGCCCGAATATTTCCTGGTGAAAATATGAAAAAGCCTGAGTATTTCGTGGTTTAAAAAAAAATCCCGAATAATCCAACCAACAAAACATACCCAAACCATTCCATGGCTATTTAATGTTTTAAAAAAATCATACAGATCTAATTAAAGAGACAACCTGATAATGTTATCATCGATGCAAGCTTCTTGTTCCGCGTGTTTCTGCGTGCAGCTCAGGTGAATCTCAGTAATAAACTTGTCGGATGAATGAAGAGACCGATCACTTAACACGCTTGACTGCTCTCTTCCCAGCCGGACGGCCAAACGATGAATCATCCACAACCCCCATAGATCTATCTGAGCCACCAGCCCTGCCCAGATATCTCCCAGCAGCCTTCAGTCAAAGGGAAAGCACTCATCGATCAAAAGGGGATTGACTTGACTTCTTCATCATTTGAAAGAGAGTTTTCAGTCCCCAGGAAGACGAATCGGTTGAAAAGATCAGGTGAAGGTTTTTTTGTGGTGTTTTCCCCACCCTCCAGTGTCGTTCTGACGTTTGGACCTTAATGAAAGATGTAAGGTGCTTGATTTTCAACATGAGTCACCGATTTTTAAAAAATTTTTTTTATAAAGTTTATTTTTGTTTGAGAATGTGCAACATAGAGAAGCCGATTTTTACTTTTTATTTTTATTTTTTAGTCATTCCACCTCACCTCCAACACGGCCTATCAGTGTACTATATATCTGAATGCTTTAATTAATGATCTACATATCTCTGATTTTTCACTGGCTGTAAACATTATAGTCATAGTTCAGGACTTCGAAGAGTGGTCAACGGGAAAGAAGTCCTTAGGACGAGAAATAACACTGTCCAGTATTATCTCCCCTTAAGTGAAAGCAACACAGTTTAAACCAGGAAAGTGTTTAAAAGCAACACACAAACAAACAAGAAACACCCCCAACACAACCAAAAACAAAACAAAAAAAACCCAAACAAAATAAAACAAACAAAAACATCCCCCTCCCCAAAGAGATAAAATAACCCCCCCCCCCCTTAACCCCCCCCCCCCCCCCCCCCCCCCCCCCCCCCCACCCAAACAAAACAAAAAACCTTGTAAAGTCACGCGAATGCACGCATGTTTTCATGCACGCTGGCACCTACTTACATGCAAATACATATATATGTCGAAATAAATTTACGCACACACACGCGCGCACGCACATACACGCGCACACACGTCTGCATGCAAACAACAAACACCAGAAAAAAAGTAAATACATATCCATGCTCACATAATTTTTGCTTACATGCATTCGCCTGCACATGCACATGTGGGCTACTTAACTCAAGACACCGGGACCGGATGTGAAAAAGCACATAAGTGCTTATTCCATTATCCTCGATATAAAAGAATAAAAATAAAAAGGTACAGTCAAACTTTCGATAACAGTTGGGTTCTTCACCTTCATCGTCACATACTCTGTAGTCTACACTCAACCTTTGGTGCACCACTGAAAACCCTGTAACCAGCTTCCTCCATTCCCTGGAGTTCTCAGCTTTCCTTCGTATGTCGTTCCACTCAAGGTCAGTCCACTCTCTGATGATGTCTTCCCATCGTTTTCTCTGTCTGCCAACCAGACTGTGGGCCAAACTTGATACAAGCTGCAGATAGAGAGTGCAACTTCCTAAATGAGCCCTGATAAAGATGGGGACTGGGGGGTGGGGGGGTGGGGGGGGGGGGGGGGGGGGGGAAGCATCTGAGTGCTTATTCATAATCCTCGAAATAAAAGATTTTGATTTGATTTTAGGCTACCCGATTAGGGGCACGTTCATTTTGATAAGCATGGTATCCCTGAAATTGGAATGCAGCTGCCTCTATGGTGGGGGAAGAAAAAAGGCCGCATACACACAAATCTCATCATTGGTAAAACTCGGAGCGCTAGCCGAGGAACAAAGAACCCAACACATTCAATCATCGTAAGAAACAAGTTGTTTGTGCGTGCGTGCGTGCGTGCGTGCGTGTGTGTGTTGTTTGTGCGTGTGTGTGTGTGAGAGAAAGAGAAGAGAGAGAGAGAGAGAGAGAGAGAGAGAGAGAGAGAGAGAGAGAGAGAGGAGAGATTCTGTTATTTATTCACTTATTTTGGCCCAGGTCAAAAGCTGTGTCAGTTATTATTGATGTCAGCTAATTGCCAAGGCCTACATTAAAACGTTGTTATGTTGTAAAATGTTGTGTTGAGATTGCCTTCAGCCATGACAAGCTCTTCACATAACAACCTGCACTCTCCTTTGTTAAAGGAGAAAAAAATCCTCTGAAGTCGGAGTATGGCTGCCTATATGGCGAGGTGCTTGAAAAAGAGTCATACACGCAAACTTCTCATTCAGTGTGTACTCCTATCTCACAGAGATTCCCAGGTGGGATGAGTGAGTCAGAGTGCATGTTCTGGGTGACCCCCGGGGTGTAAAGCTGGGGAACGCACAACAACAACAACTTATTTATTTATTTATTGCGAGAGACAGAGAGAGGTCCAAGACATAATTATTTTTGTGTTGCAGAGCCATTCTAATATTCCGTGTGTAAAGATAATAATTATGAGAGCTGCTTGCTAGCCGTCACTAGGAGAGCTAGCGGGGATCCAAGCAAGGCTTACTGACAGCTAACATGGCGTGTTACATGTGTTGACACTGTGTTGACAACTTCAAGGGTGCATGTAAGGTTTATCCCCGGTGACAAGCAACACTGTGGTGTGTGTGTGTGTGTGTGTTGTTTCTTTGTCTCCTTTTAAGTATATTACACACACACACACACACACACACACACAGAGTTACACAACCAGCAGTTGTGATAGTCCAGTGTTTTGTTGTTGTTTTTCTTTTTTATAAAGGCTTCTCTACGGATAGGTGATCCTTTGCACGCCTTGGCTTCAGTACAGTCCCGCAGTTCAGGTGTAAAAGGGTACCTGCCTCTTTAGGGTCAGGGAAGGTATAGCAGCAAGGGAGAGGAGATGGGTGCCCAGCTTGGGATCAAGCCACCACAGAGGCACCCAGTCAATGAATTTTACCGTGGATTTAACATTAGAAGGTCCTACTGACTCCGATCTCCCAAAAGTCTTTCGGATGAAACTATAAAGCAAGGCAGACGTACGGAGTACATGTTGCATACACGTTAAAAACTCGTTCTGTCTGCATTCTTGTTACTTGACACATGACCATTCATCATTTCCTACCTGGCAGGAAATGGCCTACTCCTCAAAAAGGCGGAACAAGTTTTTAACATGTGTGTGAGGTTTTCTGATTCTATTAACAGAACCAGTCCTGAAGATACTTCCCAGTATGAGGAAAGATGTGCAGTGGAAATGGCATATACCAGAGAGAGAGATAGGACAATATTGTATTTGTATCCAGCTGATTTATTCTGCATCAGTGGTTTGTTTTTGCTGCAGTCATGACTTTCTTCTCCTTTTCTTTTCCTTCTTGTCCCCCCCCCTCTCTCTCCAGTGGGGAGTGGGGGTGGGATTGAAATAGTAGTTGTGGGTATATGGAGAGGAAAATCACAGTAATAGGATGGCTTTAAGAAATCAAACTTTTGTTTCATCTGTTCTTTTAAGGTTAGCTTGGGGGGCGGGGGGGATAGATCTTGTTTTAAGATTTTGATTTTGATATTATTAATCTGAATTTATGTGCTATAGAACTGAACACATGAAGTGAAATGCTATTTTCACCAGTTGAAACAGTATAGCTGAGTGATTAACTCATTGGAGTCGCAGTAAAATGGATCCCGCCATTTTGTGGTGACGCGTGATTTTGGCTATTTTTGAAAAATTCAGCAGTCTTACCCAACATAATAATGACATACACATTATACATTATTAAAAAGTGTATGTCTTCTTTTGAGATTGTTTCACAGTTTTTTAATAGACGACTGTATTTATTTTTTACAAATTTTCAAAATATGTCACTGAATGCTGAAAAATAAAAAGTTTTGAAAATTAGGGCTGGTATCTTAAATGGCTTGAACTATTCATCAACTAGTCCCCTTGAAGGAATGTGATGATTTTTCACCAAAGTTAAGTTCCCTGAAGCTCGCTGAATCCATGTGATGTCACTTTTTGTACAACATATTATTTTTTTTAAAGAATCATAACACTGGAGTGCCTGAAATCCCAAAGATATCACTTGTTGACATGTCAAACAAAATTGGCTAACAGACAAAAACTAGGCAAGCTTATGGCCAAGGAAAGCAACTGTGTTTAGAAAAATGATTGCCCCACAGGCCAGAGTACTTTCCCTTGAGTTAACCATCACTTTGTGGGTTTTTTTAAATTCGTAAGTTTGCCGATTCTTAAGCTTCAGCACGTCACAGTAAAGGAAAGGAGTGCCGAAGCTTAAGCTTCGGCACAACCTCAACGAGTTAATAACGTTAGATTTTTTATGATCCCCTGGGTCAACTGAAAGTTCAGACCAGTCGGTGCCTTACTTGACTTTGATACACTAGCAAAATACCAAACAGGCAGGTTAAAGATTCCATAATTCATGTCAGTATTCAAAGCACAGCATGCAAATTCAGCATAACTCAGTCAAGGGTCCAGGGCCCAATACTAAAATCATCATGCTCCTTCCTTTCACCAAGTCCAAGTGTCATGGAATGGATAGCAACTAAGAGTAGCTGAAAGTGGGGGAAAATGGCAGCTGTAGGTAGGTTACAGAAATATGAACATACCCAGCATGCACACTGTACCTGGAGAGGGAATGGGCTCTGCCAGGTTCAACTTGCCCAAGAGACACGGCCTGAAAATTTCAATGCTGTATCCCAAAAACTCAAGAAGTTAAGGGAAACGAGAGACAGAAAGAAAGAAAAAAAATGTGTTAGTGCCATTAAAAGAAAATAGCACGTACAAAGGCTGCACACATACACCCATACACATTTCAACTCTCTCTCTCAGGGGGTACGGGATAGCCTGGTGGTTAGCGTGATGCGCTCATGATCTGCTGACCTGAGTTTGATTCCTGCTCAAGAGGAATTTTAGTTAACATTGGTGCCGACTCCACTCCCCCAAAAGTCCTTTGGATGAGACTATAAACCGAGGTCGCGTGTGCGAATGCACACAGAACACCTTGCGCACACATTAAAACCTGTTCTGCTTTTCAGAAGAGTAGGCCATTGTGTGCCGGTGGGAATGGATGACAAAATTTATGAAACTGCACAAACACAGGGACTGGATGAAAAAAAGCACATGAGTGCTTATTCCATTATCCTCGATATAAAAGAATAAATTTTTTTTAAAAATCTCTCTCTCTGTTTGCGATTAGCATTATTCTTCCATCCAAAAAATCAGACAACTTTGCAAACCACTATGTGACAAAATGGAATGATTTAATGTTTTTTGCCATATATTTCATCTCCATACATATGTAAACATGTACATGAGTTTGTTATGCCATCATCTCTATTTTCTGACCAACACAGTCTCTGATGATATGAAAGAAAACGAATCACCGATATCAAACAGCTCATTTTCTCTCTCCCTCACAGACACACATAAGCGTGAACACACACACACATGCAGAGTTACATACACTCCAAACAGAAGAAGCATAGCTGAGCTTTGGATAATCTCTCTCTCTGTTCCTTTCCCTCTCCCCCTTACATTTCAGCATGATATTACTGAAGCATTGTTTAGGAATAGAAACAAATGCATAATTATTTCAGTGACTAAAGGCATTGAAGATGACCACTATGCAAACCTGTGTTGTTGCATGTGTTTAAAAATACATTCAAAAATGAAAGATTGGGGGGGGGGGGGGGGGGGAGACAACCTGGTGGTTAGAGCGTTGTGCTTGTGATCCGAAGGCCCGGGATCGAGCCACCACAGAGGCATCCACTTCAGGGAATTTTACCCTGAAGTTAGCACCAGTACTGACACCATTCGTCAAAAAGTCCTTTGGGTGAGACCATAAGCCAAGGCCCTGTGTGCAAATGCACACAAAACATCTCACACACAGGCTAAAAGCCACTTCCGTCTCTCAGAAGTATAGGCCATTTTGGGCTGGAAGGAACGCAAGACAAGAAAAATAAATAGCATGCACACAGGTGTTGTGTTTAGACACCCTTCCCAAAGTCGGAATGCGGCTACCTTAATAGTGGGTTAAAATGGTCGCATACGCAAAGTCTCACTATTGGTGAACCTCAGAGCTGTAGCTGGAGAACAACAACAACAACAACGATAAGTAAAAGTCATTCAAAATGAAGAAAATATGAGCGAATATTCATTTAACCACACACACACACACTTTGAGTGAACAGATGTACAATTGACGCAACAACAACAACAGAGAGAAAGCAACCTCCCCCCCCCCCTCCAAAACCCACATGCACGTATGTAATCATGTTTGTATGTGATTATACAAACATAATGTAACCATGTATGTGCTTATACATACAAAACAGATACACTCATACAATGAAGTATGCATGAACACACACACAAATAACAAGTAAACCTTCGACTACTTAACCTCCACTTTCATATACCTAAACACTTTTTCTCCCTCCACCAAGATATTACACAGTCATTCACATCTCTTTCATTTGGTTCCTAAAGACTTCATCAGTTAAAGCTGTTGAAACATTTAAACTCACAAGCCAAACAAGAAACAAATATATCACAGTTTCCAACATTTCATCATCATCTGCCACAACCATCATGGCACCAGGAAAGTTGTTCTAGTTAATGGATGGACAAGGGTGTGTCCACGTCATAAACTATAACCTACACTTGGGGAGTCTGATCTTAAAACTTGTACACCACACTTTTTGATTAATTCATTTACTAAAGAGTATAACATTGGGTTTTCTCCATCTAATTCAAACTATATTAATGTAACACAAAAGACAATTTCTATACAAATTGAGTAAACGTAAAAATCAAAATAAAAACACAACAAACAAAAGCCTGTGAAAAACAATGGGAACGAATTCATTGTTGGTGCTACCCTCCTTCCCACATCTCTTCCTTACCTCCATCCCAAAACATGATACACAGACACACACACACATGTATGCATGCACACACGCACACATACACATGCATGCACACACAAGCAACAAAATGACTAAACAAAGAAAACCTGTATTATACCTTGAGTCATGGAGTAATATCACTCTCATAATCATTCTGGCCTTACATATGCTGCACTCTCTATCACCTCAATCCCTGTAGAGGAACCTTAAACTTCAAAGTGACCATGGACCTTTTACCCCCCCCCACCTTCACTTTCACTCTATGCCCTCAAGTTACATTGTCAACAATCAAGTCACAAGTCTTCTTAAATAACATTGAAGATATGTCTTCACAGTTAAAGGTTTACAATGGAAAGTCTGTTTCCATAATCACACACAAACAGGGTGGGGTTGCATAGTGGTTATAGCATTGCCCTCACGATCTGACAGCCCAGGTTTGAGCTACCAACGAGGCGCCCATTTAAGGGAATTCTTTCTCTGGAGTTAATTTCAGTACCAACTTCACTCCCTCAAAAAGTCCTTCAGATAAGACTATAAACCAAGGTCCCATGTGTATGCATGCAGAACATCTTGTGGGCATGATAAAACCCATCCTGCCTTTTTGAAGAGTAGGCCATTGGGTGATGGTAGGAACTTTTTTTTTTTCTAAATGGTGCTTTATTTAGGCATCATCCCTAAATTAGAATACAGCTACCATAGTTGTGAGTAAACGGCTGCATTTGCAAAATCTCACCATTGGAACTTTAGCCAAAGAACAAACGAAAACAAAACAAACAACCACCCTTAAAAAACAAAACCCAACCCACTAGTCTTCATACATAAAATCCAGGATATGTCTTCATAGTCACAACTTCACAAATGGGAGGTCTTTTTTCAAAATCACACAGACATAACACTACAAAAAATGTTTGCTTCTATCAACACCCTATTTAGCGACAACAAGTTCTTCTTCACTATCACAAAATTAAACTCTGAATATGAGCCTTTGATGTCAAACCATTTTGCAGCAGAACTGCAGCAGAACGCCAGCTTTCATCTCTTTTTCATGGCTGCTGAAACTCTACACACACTTACATCACTTAAAAGAAACAGGCATAAAATCAAGAAGACACACTTAACGATGGAAGATTTGCCCTCATATTGGTGCTTCAAGCATAGTTTCATTTGCATTTTTTTCAGAAGGAGGGTAGCAGGATGGTTAAGACGTTCGCCTGCCAACAAGTAAACCGTGAGGTTCTGGGTCCAATTCCCAGCCTCACTCTTTCTTCCCATTTAGACCAAAAACCCCCAAAATCAAACTGAATGTCAAAGTCCTTCCAATGAGACTATAAACCAAGGCCCTGTGTGTGAACACACAGAGAACATCTTGCACACACATTAAAAACCCGTTCCACCTCTTGGAAGAGTAGGCCATTGAGTACCAGACGGAACGGATGACAGAAAAAAAAACCCAAACCCCAGCATGTACACAAGTGTCATGTTTAGACACCATCCCCGTTGTCAGAATGTGGCCATCTATATGGTGAAAAAAAAAGAAAAAAAGGTTGCACACGCATAAATCTCACCACTGGTGAACCTGGGAGCTTTAGCCGAGGAATGCACACACACACACACAAAATTGCAATTTTCACAGTCAAAAGTTCTCTTCTGTATCACACAAACACAAATCATACACTGCAGTTTTGGTGGCTGAAGCAGTTTCTCAGGAGGAAGAAGAAGAAGAAGCAACCACTGGCAAGAACAGTTGCAGGTCTAGATTATCTTCGTACAAAGATCCCTTCATACTAGCTTTTTCTCACACACCTGCTCCAGGAGAGACTGTCCTGTCACCACTGCTGTTGTGGCAATGATGATCTGCATATCTGGGGATGAAAAGTATGGAAAGCAGAAAGATTTTTGTTAGAAAAAGAAAAGGAAAAAATCTATGTCGTTTGAGAAAAAAAGTTTTTGCAATTAAATTACAAAGCTGAACTGTTATTTTGGGGGTTGTGTGTGTGTGTGTGTGCGTGCATATGTGTGTATGTATAGCATCCCCACCTTCTGGAAAGTCTGTGCTAGAAATTTCCCCTTTTCTATCACTTCCTTTGTTTTTGTCTTTCTCCTTCTGTTGTCTCTTTCTCTCATGCTTATTTTCTGCCTTCACAGCCAATTCTGGATTTTTTCACGCAAATCTTTTTTTTCTTCTCATGAACGTTTTGATGAGCTGTCAGAATGTGTCAGTTGAGGCCAGCAGGCAGACCTTTGGCACAGTTACAAGCACAGGAGAAGACCAGGCACTACACATTTCACCCAATGTGGCTAAGCAAAATTAAAACCTGCAATAAAAGTAGTCAGAAAGTGGACCTATTCTTTCAGATTATATACCCATGTCTTAATTTTGGTATATATATATATCTATCTATGTAATTTGAAAGTTAAACAAAATTGCAATAAAAGTAATCAGAAAGTTAAGCCACTGTTTTGTTTTATCTATTTGTGCCACTCAAAAGTCAACATCTTTTGCGATAAAAGTAATCACAAAGCTCGATTGTAACAGTGATGGTAATATTCCCCTCTACATACCAGAATGTGTTCTCTGTGACTTCATACACTTGTACAATCACATATCTTGCCGTGGAGGGGCAGAATAGCCTGGTGGTTAGAGCGTTGTGCTCATAATCTGATGGCCTGGGTTCAAGACACCACTGAGATGCATGTGTGAAGGGAATATAAATGATAGAGAAAAAAACAGTTGCATATGTGTAAAATCTGACCATTGGTAAACCTCTGAGGTCTAGCTGAGGAATGAAAAAATGGGAATATATTCCCGGGAAAATCAGTGCCAACTCCACTCCCTTGAAAGTCCTTCGGATGAGTCTATAAACCAAGGTTCCGAGTGCAACTGCATGAAGAACATATTGCACACAATCAAAACCCATTCCACCTTTCAAAAGAGGAGACCACTGTCTGCTGTTAGGAAAGGCTGACAAAACTTACAAAACCGCATGCACACTAGCATTGTGTTCAGACATAATCTCCGAATTTGAAAAGGTGCTACCTTAATGGTGGTGGGTATGCAAAATCTCACCCTTGGTGAACCTCTGAGCTCTAGCCCAGGAATGAAAAAAAGCCCAAAACAACAAACCCCCCCTCCCCCCAAGACAAACCTTAAAAATAAACCCAAACTTACTTTCTCTTTGCGCCAACATGCGTAGGGCAGCCACCTCAGCGAAGGTACATCCACCCAGAAAATAGACCAGCGCTGTCTTCACGGAATGATGGGTGGCAGGGAGGTGGGTGGTTTTGGCTGAAATAAATCGTAACTCAATCATATGAGGTCAAAGTCGCTCAGCAGATTCAAAGGAAAATTATTTTCAATACAGGGAGTGCACTTAAACATTTAGCAACTCATTAGACATAGGTGAGGTGGAAATTAGAATCAAATTGTCTCCCTCCCCCCCCCCCCCCCCCCCCCCCCCCCCCCTGAAAAAACAAACAAACCCACATGTACCCACACCAAACAGGAATTTTATAATAAAATCAAAAGGGATGGCCTTTCTTCCTAGTTTGACAGGAAAATCAAACTGAATGTCAATTCCTTCAGAGGAGACTCTAAACCAGTCAGATCAATGCGCTATGGACTGTTGCACGCCAAAAGAAACCATGGAAGTTGAATATCGGAAAGAACAGGGAGTTAGCCTACCTCCTGACTGTCCTGGCAAAATTGGTAGGTTCAGTCCTCAAAGTTGGAATGCAACTACCAACCTTAATGGTTGGGAAATAAATAGTCGCATACACAAAATCTTACCATTGGTATAAACCTCGGAACTCTATCCAGGGAATGACAAAACAAAAAACCAACCTATCACACAATTTGTGACCTGAAGAAATATGGGCTGGGCAATTTTCAACTTGTCAATGATACACTGCACAGGTGTGATGTTTCAGAACAATGCTTTAATGACTCCTCACACAGGTAACTCTTTCCAGACAACAAACTGCTACGTTGTCTGAAACCCATGTTTCACGGTTTCAGACAACGGACTGCTATAGCAGTTTTGGTATTTTAAAAATTTATCACGTGGCAACTGCATGGTTGGCTGACTGCTCAAGCTAAATATAACCATATCAGCATGTCCCAAGGCTGATGGAAAGTTTGCTGGGGCAATTCTGTCAGTAGTGTGTTACTGAATGACGCTCTCCCCACTCCACCCTTTCAAACTTTGTGAGTGTTCAGTGACGGTGACCCAAAATTAGGTGCATTTTCTACATGGTCCAGAAAGCTACAACAAAAATTAAGGTAGGACTTCCACATTTTGGCATGTACTAACCCAGCATGTTAATAAACAATTATGAAAGTTTCATTTTCATACATTGAGTTTTGTATTTTTAGTAATTTTTTCTCCCCTAACCCTTACAAATGGGCTGTCTGTGGGCAAAAGCAGGGGGGAAATCCTGGCTGTCTCCAGTGAGTTCAGGGAGACGTCAGGCCTCACACACAGTCAGTCCAGTCATACCTGCTCCTTTGATGGCAGCCCTGTACTTGACGTCAGTGTGGATTCCCCCAGGTATCATCCTGCCAATGTCATCAAAGCTCTGTAGCGTCTCGTGCATCCAAATCTGCCAGTGTCAAAGTAAGGTTTTAAACATCTCCACTCTTTCAAAATTGTCGATATTCTATTAATGCAGAAATAGTAGTAGAGGAAAACAAGTGCCTTTGTGCCTTATGTTTGGGGATCCTACTGAAACGAGGCGAGGGAGATCATAGGTTTGTATCCAGCCAAGTGGTCAGTCTTAGCTAGATAATAACCCAAACATTGCCAAGCACTTACAGTGCAAGCAACAGGCAAGAGAAGTGGGGAAAAATAAATAAATGGCCCACACTTGGAACCACAAGAAATGCAAGTCTCCAGTTGACCACTGAAAGTATGAATACCATCTATATGTTGGTATTTTATGAAATGCAACACACACTCACTCACTCACTCTATTTCGCTTTATATCTCTCTCTCTCCGTCTGTCTGTCTCTCCGTCTGTCTGTCTCTCCGTCTGTCTGTCTGTCTCTCTCCCTCTTTTTCTCTCTCTCTCACACACATGCACACGCACACATACACACATGCACGCATACACACACACACACAAACACACCAGTCAACATAGTGTTCACTCAACCAAACCCCATCAACCCAACTATTCTGTTCATGAAACAAAATTACACATTCAGCAAAACGTCCTTTTTGGCATTAAGACATGCAAAACAATGTTCCAAAAGATGCAAAATACTCAATGATCAAGTCTACTAGAAAAATGTTATCCATTCTCAAAATACTGGAATCCCCTGAAGCCAGATTATGGCTGCCTATACTGAGAGGTACTTTTAAAAAAACCACCCCCAAACCCTGTTACATAAACTTCTCATCTACAGTGTACCTATGTGTGTTTTACGTTGTGTAGTGCAGTTGACAACATCAGAGAGTGGACTGGCCTTGAGTCGAAATAATTGGAAAGCAGACGACCACGGGGAGTGGAGTAAGCTGGTTGCAAAATCTTTATCAGTGTCCCCACAGTCCAAGGGACAACAGGATAGGTGAAGTGAGGAGTGCAGTTGAGAGCCATTTTTCCACATGATGTAAGTGGACAATAAAAGTTGTATCTTGTATCTCACAGCGGTTCCATGGTGTGATGAGTCAGCCAAGAAAGTGTTAAGCTGGGGAATGGCTAACAACAGCAACAGACCTGCTAAAAACATCTATAGATGCACTGCCAAAGCATAGACCTGTACTTACATATTCCACGATCCTGACGGTGAGCGGGGAGTAGGCTCCTCCAAACACGTAGGCGATGTCATTGGGGTTCTTCAGGTTCACATCTTCTCCTGACTTGGGGATCTGACACAATAATCACAACATCTACAGAGGGACGCAACAGCTTTTATTTATTTTTATATTTTTAAAATTTTATTCTTTTATATTTTATTCTTTTATATCGAGGATAATGGAATAAGCACTTGTGTGCTTTTTTACATCCAGTCCCCGTGTGTATGCGGGTTTGTCAATTTTGTCATCTGTTCCAACTGGCACACAATGGCCTACTCTTACGAAAAGCGGAACAGGATTTAATGTGTGTGCAAGATGTTCTGCGTGTGTTTGCACATGGAGCCTTGGCTTATAGTCTCATCTGAAGGACTTTTGGGGATAGTGGAGTCTGCACTGATGTTAACTCCAGGGGAAAATACCCCCTTGAATGGGAATCAAACCTGGGTTGTCAGATTGCGAGCGCAATGTTCTAACCACTAGGCTATCCCGTCCCCCCTGAGTGGATAAGACCATCTGACATCAATCCCATAGGTCCATGAAGTAGCGGTTCGAATCTCTGCAGCGTCTGGTGAATGAAGGGTGGGGATTTTTATGATCCTCCAGGTCAACTTATGTATAGACCTGCCTGTGCTTTAATCCACCTTTCATGTAGATATACATGGAGACGATCAAAAACATATGATTAAGATCCCAAACTTCATGTCAGCAATCAGTGGGTTGCGGAAACACAAACACAGCCAGCAAACATCCCCAAAGTTAGAATGCGGCTACTGTCATGGTGGGAAAAAACAGTTGCATACTCAAAACCCTCACCATTGGTGAACCTCAGAGCTCTAGCCAAGGAATGCAAAACAACAACAAAAAACCCCAACCTCCCCAAACAAATAAACAACCCCACAACACCCAACAAACAAAGCAACAGCACTTACTCTCCAACCCCCTCTCACAATATTTAAAAAAAACCAACTACCCAAAACTAACCACTAAAAAACATGACTTGTTTCTCTAGTCTGCCTCTACCAGGCACAGTGAGTGAGGGCAACCTGACCACATACCAGGTTCAGCTTGGCGCACAGCTGTTTGAACTGGGAGCGGCGCAGTTTGACGGCAGACATCTTGGAGCTGGCCTCCTGCTCCACTACAATGCCCAGCTTCTTCAGGTTGAAGAACGACACCATGTGTTCAAAGCCATGGCTCTGTCAACACACATACATGCACACACGTACACGTGCATGCATGCATGCACACACATTTGCACACATGCACGCACGCACACAGACACAGTGTCTTCATGAAGCTCTCTGGTGAAGAGAGGGTATTTATTTATTAATTATTTATTTTATTCTTTTATATAGAGGATAATGGAATAAGCACTTATGTGCTTTTTTACATCCAGTCCCTGTGTGTATGCGGTTTTGTACATTTTGTCATCTGTTCCCACCGGCACACAATCTCATAGACAGATATGCACATGTACACACACATATATATATAAGTATGCACATATGCATGCAAGCACACACATACATGCAAGTATGCATATATAAACACACACACACTCTTACACACACACACACACACAGATCCCTGCCCTCTTTTTAACTCTCCAATATACCAATGTTTTCCTTTTTTTTTTTCAAAACTGCTTTCATTATCAAATCACAGACCAACATTTTCTCAACACTTTTCCATAATTGCTTTCATTATCAAGTCACACACCAACACTTTTCCATAACTGCTTTCATTATGAAATCACACACCAACACTTTTCCATAACTGCTTTCATTATCAAGTCACCACAACACTTTTCCATAACTGCTTTCATTATCAAGTCACACACCAACACTTTTCCATAACTGCTTTCATTATCAAGTCACACACCAACACTTTTCCATAACTGCTTTCATTATCAAGTCACACACCAACACTTTTCCATAACTGCTTTCATTATCAAGTCACACACCAACACTTTTCCATAACTGCTTTCATTATCAAGTCACACCAACACTTCCATAACTGCTTTCATTATCAGTCACCACAACCTTTTCCATAACTGCTTTCATTATCAAGTCACACACCAACACTTTTCCATAACTGCTTTCATTATGAAGTCACACACCAACACTTCCATAACTGCTTTCATTATGAAGTCACACACCAACACTTTTCCATAACTGCTTTCATTATCAAGTCACACACCACTTTTCCATAACTGCTTTCATTATGAAATCACACACCAACACTTTTCCATAACTGCTTTCGTTATGAAATCACACACCAACACTTTTCCATAACTGCTTTCATTATGAAATCACACACACCAACATTTCTCAACACTGTTTCTTCTTTAACTGCTTTCCCCGACTTACATGCAGAAAGTCCGTTTTCAGCGTCCTGTAGTCTCTTGGCGTCAGTCCATCCAGCGTCAGAGACAGCAGACTCAGTAACCGCAAACTGCTGTGGTAGGGGGCCTGAAAACACGGCAGATATCTGTCTATGCTGACATGGTACTATGGAACATGTGGTGGCCTGAAAACACAGCAGATGTCTGTCTATGCTGACATGGTACTATGGAACATGTGGTCTCACGGAGAAAGTAATGGTTATTTATTCTTTATTTTTTCCCTGTTCCTTGGCTAGAGCTCCGAGGTTCACCAAATGTTGAGCTGTTGCATATGCAATTGTTTTTGTTTTGTTTTGCTCACTATGAAGGTAGCTGAATTCTAACTTCAGGTATGTTGTCTAAACACGGCACCAATGTACTTGCATACATTTTTTTTTTTATAGAATGTCATACATTCCTACTGGCACACAATGGCATATTCTTCCAAAAGGTGAAATGGTTTTACCATATGCACAAGATGTTCTGCACGCATTTGCACATGAGGCTTTGGTTTACAGTCTCATCTAACAGATTTCTAGGGAAGTGGAGTTGGTACTGACGTTAACTCCAGGGGAAAAAATCCCCTTGAACTGATGACTTGGTGGTGGCTTGAACCAGGGTTGTCAGATCATATGCTCAATGTGTAACCACTAGGCTGTCATGCACCCCCTGCCCTCCAAATGTAACATATTCTGTGTTATGTGCTGTTACCTCTTCAGCCTTGTGGCCCCCTCAACCCCTCGTGGTATGCAGAATAAATATGCCCTACAAAACACACCTTTCCTTCATTTTCTATAAGTCTACGTTGAGTCATAAAATCAGTCCATTTTTTCTATAATTTGCCTGGATCAGTGTGTGTGTGTGTGTGGTGAGAGAGAGTTGGATGTGTGTGGGTGCATAGATGTATATGTATGTGTGTGTGTATGTGTGTGTGTGTGCATGCCTTTTAAAAAAATTATTATTTTTTTTTATATTTCAGGATAATGGAATATGCATTCACATGCTTGCATGTGTATGTGAGCTTATGTGTATATATGAAAGTACATGCAAGCAATATCAAAACAATACTTCTATACCTCCATGTCATCTGCAATGCTAGTCAGTTCAATCTACACATCTACAAACACGATCCATGGACTTGTCAACACAAGAATAAAAAGACAAAATATGTAGAACCTGCAAAAGCAGAATAACAAACGACAGACACTATAGCCGAGTGGTTAAGACCATTCAAGTTCAATTCCATGGGTCCTGAAGTCATGGGTTTAAATCTCGGTGGCGTCTGGGGAAATTCAGGGTGGGGATTTTTATGATCACCCACGTCAACTTCAAGTGAACACCTGCCAGCACCTTGATTCCCTTTGTCCATAAATGCATGCAGAAGATCAAATATGCACATTAAATATCTTGTAATCCATGTCAGCTTTCAGTGGGTTACAGAAACATGAACATACTCAGCATAAATCCCTGAAGTTGGAATACTGCTACCTTCATAGAGGGCAAAAACAGTTTCATACACAAAATTTCACCATTGGTGAACCTTGAAGTTCTTAACGAGGAACAAAAAAACCCAAACACCTCCCCCGCCCCCCACCTCCCAACCCCCCCCCAAAAAAAACCCAACAACCACCACGAAACAAAACACAACAAAAAGCCCTCAAACCTGTCTGTACAAAGAGTCCTCAATGTAGGTGATGCAATCCCTCGTGTCCGTACCTTCCAACAAACCTGCAAATTGAAAACAAAGGTTAAAATCCCAACCAACACCATGACACATGCCACTCGCACACTAACAACCATTTTTTTTACAACTCCTCAATATAAAAAAATACAAATATACTGTAAACATTTCTACACACTTAGTTCACACTGAAGAAAACCAAGCAACAGGTTTGTGACACTCCACCACGAAATGAGTCGCAATGCACCTGACCCACTTTTCCGATACGAGCTATTTTAGGCAGGTGGGGGTCAGGTTGTCGATTTTGAGATTTTGATGGATTATGTTGTTGCTGTTGTGAGTTCTCCAGTTTAACACCCTGGGGGTCACCCAGAACATGCCACACTCTGACTCACTCATCATCCCACCTGGAAATCACTGTGAGATAGGAAGTACACCAGATGAGAAGTTTGCGTGTATGACTCTTTTCAAGTACTTTGCCATATAGGCAGCCATACTCCGACTTCAGAGGATTTTTTTTCTCCTTTAACAAAGGAGTACGCAGGTTGTTATGTTAAGTGCTTGTCATGGCTGAACGCAATCTCAACACAACATTTTACAACATAACAACATTTCAGTGTAGGCTTTGGCAATTAGCTGACATCAATAATTGACACAGCTTTTGGCCTGGGCCAACGATGAATTATAAAACTATAAGCTTTCCTCTCCCTTGTATTGAAGTACCAAGGCATAATTTCGTTTCCTTTTGCTTACAAAAATGTCTTCAAAAAGGTTCAGGTGTCAGTGACAATATGAAGCTGAATACTAATCAAAATTATTAAAGCGAAAATTTATTCCCAAACAAACACAACATGCGGTACACTCGTTAATTCAAAACAGCTGACCACATTCTGAAAGAAACAGTGGGCTAGAGTGATCCATAGGCTACAGGAAAATACACTTCTGTTCATGCAAAAAAAACCAATAACAACAACAACAAAAATGTCGTAACTGGGATATCAGCATTATGTATACTTACTGTGTTCTGTTCGGATGTAAGACTCAAAATCGTTTTTCATTTTGGATTTCATGATGTGTTCACAGGCGCTGATATCTAGAGCACAGAACAGAGCATGTTTTAAGTTAATATTTCTGATCAGTTATTTCATACACAAAGATAAAACTGTCTGATTCTCATGAATGCCTTTACACGGGAACACACTATGCCAGAAATAATATTTCCTTACACTTTTTACAGCAAATATCTACCTATATCTTTATTCCCCTGAAACTGTATCGTCATCGTCGTCGCCGGCGGCGGCCATCATCATCATCATCATCACCATCACCATCATCAAGGCAGATTTCTCTGTATGAAATTTGGGCTGTTCTCCCTGGGGAGAGCGTGTCACGTGTCACCACAAGAGCAGTGCCATCCTTTTTTTTTTCTTTCTCCTGTCTGCATGTGTATTTGTTTCCCTATCTGAGTAGCTTTAGTTGCTGTGGGTTCTTTTATGTGTGCTGAGTGGGTATTGCACATGGAACCTTGGTTTATCATCTCATCTGAATACTAGCACCCAGATCACCACTCAGGGTCTAGTGGATTGGGGGAAAGTTTTGGCTCAAAAGAGGGGGTCAAACCTGGACCTCTAGACCACCAATCCACAAGTGATATAATTTTCATAACATTTACAGATTCACCAATTTTTGTTGTTGTTAACTGATAAAATGTGAGTACATAAATTTTGGTGGCGGCGCTATTCAGTGAAACAGCCAAATGATTATGAACATTGAAACAAAAAAATATTTTTTTTTACAAAAAGAAAAGGAAGAAGAAAGCTGCAAGAAGAGATAGATGTACAATTACAGCTTAGAGTTAGAACTTCTATCACAACTCATCTGAAAGTCAATATTAATAAGCATGACTCTGTGTATATACACAGAAGGAATTAAGGCACTGGCAGGTCTGCACTTGAAGTTGACCTGGGACATTGTAAAAATCCTCACCCTTAATTCACCAGACACCACTGAAATTCAAACCCACGACTTCATGAACCCATGGGATTGAAGTTGAATGCTCTAAACCACTTGGCATAGCGTCCGTCAGTGGAGTCTTGAACCCTCAGATCATGAGTATATCACTCTACTTCTTGGCTATTCTGATCCCTCATTCTTCAATACATTTAATGAAACATATTTTTTTCAAAAAAAGAGGATCAATGACACGAATGAAGAACTATTGAGAATGTGCGAAGTTGATGATCTGAAGTCTGTAGCTAGTAGCAATAGACTGCACTGGTTTGGGCACATTCAACGGAAAGCAGACCACCACATCATAAAAAGAGCAATGAACTTCGTAGTGGATGGAAAGAGACCAAAGGGAAGACCTAGAAAAACCTGGGCTGCCTGTATTGCAGATGATCTTAGAGTAAGGGGCATAAATAAGGAGGAAGCTCAAAACAGAGAGAGATGGAGAAGGCTCATCAATGACAAACCTCCCCTGGGAGAAACATGACAAAAAAGGAAGAAGAAGAAGAATGACAGCATGTTCCCCCATAGGAATGCAGGGGGCCTGTCAGTATGAATAACATCCCCACCTTCTGGAAATTCTGCGCTAGGAATTGCCTCCTTTCTATCCCTCTCTTTGTTTCTGCCTTGTTCCTTTTCTTCCTGTCACCTCCTTCTTGTCTTATTTTCTGCCTTTTTGGTCCACTCTCCTTCCTTTTTTTCCAAGAAAGACTTAAAAAATAACAATTCTCTCCCATGCCGAAGTCAGATGCGCTGGGCTGGACTTTTCAGGCACCAGGCACTCAACGGCAGGGCAATACATTTTCACTCATATGATAGACAACAATAACTGCTGTCTGAGCATTTGATGAAGACAAATAATAAAACATATATATATATATATCTATACCAAATACAGATGATTAAAAAAATACTCAGTGGTCAGAGCACTCACTTTCCCCAAGCCAATGTTAAGCAGAATCGACCATGGTTACCAAGTGGATGGGTGACCATTTGCATGCCTTGGCTTCAAAGCAGTCCCCCAGTTCACCCAGCTGTAAGTTACCTGCCCTCTCTAGGATCAGGGAAGGTAAAATGGAAAGGGAGAGGAGATGGGCGCTGCCCTCAATATGCTGGCCCCTAACTGAGGTCTCTGATGCCTTGCTCCTGTATGACCGCATAGGTTATAGGACACCTTTACCTTATAAAGAGGATCAATTACAGCATGTCATGTCAATCCAACATGTCCTTTCCACTTACGGTGTGAGAGAGCGGCCTGCTGCTGCTTCAGTCGGCCTAAGTCTGACTGCACAAAGTTCTTCATGTCTCCCACTGTCTTCAGACTGTTCTTTTTCTGCAACATCAGAAGACCATCAGACCTAAAAGGTTAATCACATAATTTATGTGACCCTACATTACAGAATGAGTCACTTTGCACTGTAGATCAATTTAAAACCAAAAAAATTTAACACGTTGTTACTCTTTAATTAAAAAACCTTGTCAACTATAAAATTGGACAATTCTATTAAAAAAAACCCCCAACTATTACAAACTGAAATGCTAGACACCAGGAAGTGACAAGATGAGAAATTCACAAATTTTTAATTGTACCAGATGGTGAAGATGAGAGGTTGGGTCCTTCGGATGAGACGATAAACCGAGGGTTCCCCGTGTTCCGAACGAACTATCAAGCAGAATAAACCTGGCGCACACATTATAACCATGTCCGCATTTGCGACAGTAGTAAGGCCATTGGAAGGAAGTGGCAGATGGTTAAGAAGTTTGCCTGCCAAACAAGTAACCATGAGGTTCTGGTTACAATTCCCAAGCCTTGCCCTTTCTTCCAGTTTGACAAAAAAAATCGAATGAAAGTCAAAGTCTTCGGATGAACTATAAACCGAGGCTTCGTGTGTGACGCTATGCAGAATCTTGCGCACACGGTAAATCCTGTTCTGCTTTTCGAAAGAGTAGGCCATTGTGTGCCGGTGGGAACAGATGACAAAATTTACAAAACCGCATACACATGGGGACTGGATGTAAAAAATAAAAAAAAAAGCACCTGAGTGCTTATTCCATTATCCTCTATATAAAATAATAAATAAATAATAAAAAATTTTTAAATCATGTCATCTGAGCGCTTTGATTTGTTGTTTTACAAGATTCAGTGCTATATAAATTCCATACATTATTATTATTATTATTATTATTGTGTACCGGTGGGGAACAGATGACAAAATTTACAAAACCACATACACATGGAGACTGGATGTAAAAAAGCACATGAGTGCTTATTCCATTATCCTCGATATAAAAAAAAGAAGAAAAAAAGTCATCTGAGCGCTTCGAATTGTTGCTTTACAAGATTCAGTGCTATATAAATTCCATACATTATTATTATTATGATTATTATTTTGCACATTTTTAAAGCAAAAGGAAACAAAAGTTTTGCCTTAATCCTTCATCATAAGGTAGCAGAAAGCTTACAGTTTTATAATCATTTAAAACTTCATAATCAACAGCCTGACCCCCACCTGTTTCTAGCTGAAAAGTGGGTCAGATGCAGTGTGACTCATTTCATGGTGGAGGGTCACACATTTCAAACTGTTAATTTTTGACTGTTTAAAAAAAAAAAAGAGTTGTGGAGCAAACAAAAATAATACCTGTCACACTAAGAGGAGGGTGAAAAGCAACTTTAATCTATGGTACAAGCTGTAGTGGGGGAAAAGCACAGAAAAAAATAAGAAAAATGAATGTTTATGTTCAGTTTTACTGACTGAACATTTTTTTATTATTTAAAAAAAAAAAAAAAAGTTTCAGTCTTATGAGAAGCAAACAATTCCATGTATACTACATCATGTCTGCCTGGTCATAGCACATGGGAAAAAATGAGGCAAGCGAGCTGGCAGGAAGGTGCACATGCATGCACAGACACACACACAGACACACATGCTCTGAGTGTTTTACACACACACACACTCTCTACACACACACACTCTTACACACACACACATGCTCCCAGTGTTTTACACATACACACACTCTCTTACACACACACACTCTTACACACACACACATGCTCCGAGTGTTTTACACATACACACTCTTACATACACACTCTTACACACACACTCTTACACACACACACACTCTCAAGTGTTTTACACACACACGCACACACACACACACTCACACAAAGCATCTTTATCAGGCTGTCAGATAAAATCAAGGGATTCATTGTAACAGTCAAACCATGCACAATCCATTCGCACCGAACATTAGTCAAATGATCAAAACCCTCATGTGCTCAACAGAAACTTAACACCAGTACCCACTGCTCAAACAAAGACAGACAAAATTAACCATAGATCACAGCCGTTAGTTTCCCCTACTTTCAGCTACTCTCAGCTGCTATCCGTTCCATCCCATCCCAGCCCAGCTGGGGCCAGCTGGTGCTTATTATAGCAGGAACTGACCACACTTGGACTTGGTAAAAGGAAGGGGCATGCTCATTTTAGCACTGGGCCCTTGACGGAGTCATGTCGGATTTGCGCGCTGTGAGATGTACGACTCATAGTATCAACCAGTTGTAAGTGAAAACAAACATTGGGAGAATTGAAAATGAAGAAGAAAAGTGTACCTCATGTATCGCTTGTAGTTCTTTCGCTTTGGCACTGAGGAAGGGGAAGACACTGGAAAAGTGACGATCACGTATCTCTGAATAAACCTGAAATAACAGCAACAGAATGAAACACATAGGAAAGGGAAAAAAAAAGGATGCAGTTAAATTTCGTCACTGTGTTTTCCGTGGGGAGGGTAGCCCTAATATCAGGCAGAGAATACGAATACAAATACTTCCTTTTCTCAAAAACATGAGAAATCTGCTGTGACTATATATACAAGACAACGTAATACAAAATGATATGAAACAATTTGATACAATTCCATACCCTAACCGACACTACCCTACCCCACCATGTACTGTACTGTACCATACCGTACTGTATTGTACTGTGCTGTACTGTACCGTATCATACCATACCATACTATATGATTCAATAACGTACCATACTCCCCAAAGTCAGAATGCTGATACCATAATGATGGGTAAAAACGGTCACATACGCAAAATCTCACCATTTATGAACCTCAGAGCTCTAGCTGAGGAGCAAAAAAGACTCAAAACAAAACTAAAAAAACCCCACCAAACCACGCCATACAAACCACACTGACACAATATGATACAATACAATACAGTTCTCCGTTTTTATTCTTTTCACACCAGTACAATATACAAAACTCCACAGTACAACACAGTAGAGTACACTGCTACATACGAGGTCAGGGGGGACAGGATAGCCTAGTGGTCAGAACATTGTGCTCGTAATCTGATGACCTGGGTTCGATTCCCATTCAAGGGGATATTTTCCCCTGGAGTTAACATCAGTGCAGACTCCACTCTCCCCAAAGTCCTTTGGATGAGACTATAAACCGAGGCCCCGTGTGCAAACGCACGCAGAACATCTTGCGCACACGTGAAATCCTGTTCTGCTTTTCTTAAGAGTAGGCCATTGTGTGCCGGTGGGAACAGATGACAGAATTTTAAAAACTGCATACATATGGGGACTGGATGTAAAAAAGCACATAAGTGCTTATTCCATTATCCTCGATATAAAAGAATAAAATAAAATAAAACAAAATAAAAAAGAGTCACTGCCAGAAACATTGACAGACAGGTGCTCACTGGATCACCACTGGTCAGCAGCATCTTCACGTTCTGCTGTTTCCCCACCACTTCAGCATCCAGTTCAATGACACCTGCACAGACACCTAACAGTCAACAACAACAACAACAACATCAATTATTTATTCTTTTTTATTATTTATTTATTCTCTTATATCGAAGATAATGGAATAAGCATTTATGTGCTTTTTTACATCCAGTCCCTGTGTGTATGCGGATTTGTGAATTTCTGTCATCTGTTCCCACCGGCACACAATGGCCTACTCTTACGAAAAGCGGAACAGGATTTAATGTGTGTGCAAGATGTTCTGCGATCAAGAGGATCATGTGTACCAATTACTGAAACACACATTCCAAATATCTATCTGTGAATAAAGTGCAGCTACATAAACATCTTCTGTTTCAGACTCAAAGAGTACATTGAAAAACAAAAACCACTAGGAAAAATCAAAATAGGCAGAAAGATATATGTTTATTCTCTTCCTCAGCTAGACAGGATAGCTCCGTAGTCAGAGCACTCGCTTTCCCAAAGCTAAGGTTAAACAGCACTGAGTGTGGTTACCAAGTGGATGGGTGAATGTTTGTGCGCCATGGCTTCAGTACAGTTTCCCCAGTTCACCCAGCTGTAAATGGGTACCTGCCCTCTTTAGGATCAGGGAAGGTAAAGCAGTGAGAAAGAGAGGATATGGGCGCCGCCGTCAATATGTTGGCCCCTGGAGAAGCTGAGACTGACTCCTTGCTCCTCAATGACAGCATAGGTTATGGGAACACCTTTACCGTTTACCTTTGCCAGCTAGAGGGTGAGGTTCACCAATGGTGAGATTTTGCGCATGGAACTGTTTACCAACCAGTTGGGCAGCTGCATTCTGACTTTGGGGATGATGTCTAAATATGACACAAGTGCGCATGCTCTTTTAAAATTTTGTCATCCTTTCCTATCGCCACAAAATGGCTTGCTCTTCCAAAAGGCAGAACAGGTTTTTAACATGTGTGTAAGATATTCTCTGTGTGTTCGTACTCAAGACCTCAGTTTATAGTCTCTTTGGCAAGATTTTCAGAGGAGTGAAGTTGGTACTGATGTTAACTCCAGCGGAAAGGTCCCCTTGAATGGACACCTTCGCAGTGGCATGAACCCAGGCCATCAGATCACAAACTCAATGCTCTAACCGCTAGGCTACCCTGCTTCCCCCCTAGAAAGAAATAAGACACAAACAGACTGTACAAGGAGAAAAGACCCCATGACAAGAAAAGATACAGAGGGAGAAAGACACACACACAGCATAGTGATTTACCACACTCAATGTTGAAAGTTTCATCTAGCAAAGCTTCGTAGGACATGGGTGTACATACAGGGGTCACGTAGTCCACTTCTGCAAACACACAAAAATCACAGCGTGTACTGCCGTCTCCAGCAAATGCCATGAATTGCCATCAAACAAGCTTCTTTTCCTTCTTTGTTTATGATATCTAACAAATATACTAAAAGAAAAGGGACTTTTTACAATCGAAGCCATATGAATGAATGATCTGATTTTCATTGAAAAAAGTGGCACAAAAGTGAATGAATTAAGAAAATGAAATAGCTATGTATCAACCCATTCTTCCCCCTTATAGATGATCAGTAACAATAACTGCAAACAATACTGACAACAACAATAACAGATAAAACAACAACAAAAACAACAGCAAAAACAGTTACAGCAGCAGCATCAGGAGCAGCAACAACAGCAGAAAAAAGACAGTTACAGCAGCAGCAACAGCAGCAGCAACAACAGCAACATAACCACCATCACAACATTAACCAAAGAAAAGATATTTACAACAAAACAATAGCAGCAACAACAATAGCACCACCACAACCACCACCTCAAACAACAACAAAGAAACGCGCCAGAGTTTCTGACCCCCGAAGCATGCTGGGCCTGACTTGACAGGCGCCTAATGGCAGCACAATACATTTTCGTTCATATGACAGACAACAATAGCTGTTGTCTGAGCATTAAAGGAAGAAGAAGAAGGCACAGAAGATGAAGACAAAGAAGACGAAGAAGAAGAAGGAGAAGAAGAAGAAGGAGAAGGAGGAGAAGAAGGAGAAGAAGAAGAAGGACCCATGAAGGAAAGAGTACTCTGTCAGCTACTGACCTCTGTCAATGATGTACAGTTGGCCGATGTTGAACTTGGCCTGCTGACTTTCCTCCTGATCGTGCATGATCTTCATCACATCGTACGTCATCTAGTAGGGAAAGAAAAGAATCATGACACCATGTGACAATGAAGACCATGACTGTCACTCAACATTCAGCTTTAATACTAGTAGCACGTGGGCGCACGCGCGCACACATACACACACACACGCAACATTTCACCTATGACAGTTTTCTAATGGTTTGAACATTGGGGATTCTGCCACATACACACACACACACAAATCCTACACACACACATATACCCATACACACACATACTCACCCCACACACACACTATACACACACAAACCCATGCAACATTTCACCTATATTTCCAATGGTATAAACATTGGGGATTCTGCTGTACACACACAAACCCTACACACACACACACATACCCATACACACATACGCACCACTCACCCCCTACAAACACACCCTACACATACACACACTATACACACACACAAACCCATGCAACATTTCCCCTATGATATAATTCCAATGGTATAAACATTGGAGATTCTGCTGTACACACACCCACACCCACCCTACACACACCCCTGCCCCCCCCCCCCCCACCCCAGCAAATGCACTGCTTACTCAATGTACCATCTGAAAATAAAAGTTTGACTTTGACTTTGACACACATAGCCCCCTGACCCTGACACACACACACACACACACACACAGAGGCACACACATACACACACACAGAGGCATATGCAGCATTTCACCTTGGACAGTTTTCCAATGGTATAAACGTTGGGGATTCTGCCGTACAGCTGCTCAAGTTTCACCAAAGAGGCAGCAACAGTGTGAATATGAGTCTGGTCTCCATCCTGTGGCAACATCACAACACACAATGTGCACTGCTGACATTACTCACATAAGGCTTTAGAGGCACAATGCATGTAAAGCTGTTAAAACCCGTTCCGCTTTTCGGAAGAGTAGGCCATTGTGTGCTGGTGGGAACCGATGACAAAATTTACAAATCTGCATACACACGGGGACTGGATGGAAAAAAAAGCACATGAGTGCTTATTCCATTATCCTCGAAATAAAAGAATTTTAAAAAAAGTACTTAAAACATTAATATGGGGCTTTTGTACTGGGGCACCATAGGCTGCAAAATCTTCAGCTGTGCCTTACTGGTCTACAAGACTGCGGGACAGGTGAGGTGAGGTTAGGTGAGTTTACATCATCATCGTCGAATGCTCAGACAGCAACTATTGTCTGTCATACAAGTGAAACTTAATTGTGCTGCTGTTAAGTGCTTGACAAGTCAGGCCCAGTGCATCCAACTTCAGGATGGGAGAGAATTGGTAATTTTAAGTCTTTCAGGAAAAAAAAAAGGCAGGAAAATGAACCAATAAAGCAGAAAACAGACAAGAAGGAGGTGACAGGGAGAAAAGGAACAAGGCAGAAACAAACAGAGGGATAAAAAAGAGGGAATTCCTAGCACAGCATTTCCAGTAAGAGAGGCCAACTGACAGGCCCCGGGCATCCCAATGAGAGAGTCATTAATTCAAACACAAAACAAACTGTTAGGTACTTCATACATTAATACTGGGTTTACAAGTCTGAGTATTATCTATTTGTGACGCTTCACCACGACATGAGTCACACTGCACCTGAATGGTTTCTGCTAGAAACCATTCCAGGCAGGTGGGGGTCATATTGTCAAATTTGAGATTTCGCTATAATTTCAATCTGTAATAACTTTTCATTGAATTATCCCATTTTCAATTTGTCTTTTTCACTGAACAGATTTTTTTCTCTTTAATTGCTTACCGATATCACGCTAACAATAAAATGGACTTCCGGTGCAATGCAACTCATTATGTGGTGGAGGTCATATTTGTCATGTAATGAAATGTAGTCAAAAGTCTGAAGAAGGAGGACGGAGTATTTGTCTGCCCCAGTTGTATGAATAAGAAGGGTGAAGACAATACCGATGCAGGAAAGGAGGAGCTAGAATTTGAATAAGGGAAGATAGAAGTGGTAGACAAATTCTGCTACCTGGGAGAGATGATGAGCTATGAAGCAAAATCTGAGTTAGCTGTCAGAACCAGGATTGTGAGTGCTTGGAAGAAATGGAAAGAATTGGCAAGTCTGCTCGGAAATCAGGAAATCCCACTGGAGAGACGCTGTCTGATATATAAGGCCTGCATCAGACCTGTTCTCCTGTATGGTTTGGAGATGTGGGTTTTCACAAAAAAACATCAAACGTTTGTTGAGGAGCTGTGAAAACACGGTGGATCGGTGGTCTAGAGGTAACGCGCCTGTCTAGAAAGCGAAAAATCAGGGTCTGAAGTGTGCGGCGGTTCGTACCCCGCTTGGACCGGAAATTTTTCCCCCATCCATTAGACCATGAGTGGTGGTCTGGGCGCTAGTCTTTCGGATGAGACGATAAACCGAGGTCCCGTGTGTTACACGTAATTATTTAGCGCACGTAAAAAAAACCACGGCAACAAGAGAGTTGTCCCTGGCAAAATTCTTAGAAAAAAGCCACTCTGATAGGGAAACAAATACAGCTGCAGAAAAAAAAAAAAAAAAAAGGGTGAAAGGGTGGCGCAGCGCTAAGTGGCGACGCGTTCTCCCGCTCTCCCCGGGGAGAGCAGCCCGAATTTCACGGAGAGAAATCTGCCATGACTTAAACTGGTATGAAATAAAATCTGAGCGCTTTGATTTGTTGCTTTACAAGATTCAGCGCTATATAAATTCCATACATTATTATTATTATTATTATTAAAACCAAATGCTACGCTACATGACAAAGATCAAATGGGAAGACAGGATCACAAATAAAGAACTATGGAGAATGTGCAAAGTTGATGATCTGAAGTCTATAGCTAGTAGCAATAGACTGCGCTGGTTTGGGCACGTTCAACGGAAAGCAGACCACCACATCATAAAAAGAGCAATGAACTTCGTAGTGGATGGAAAGAGACCAAAGGGAAGGCCTAGCAAAACCTGGGCTACCTATATTGCAGATGATCTTAGAGAAAGGGGCATAAATAAAGAGGAAGCTCAAAACAGAGAGAGATGGAGAAAGCTCGTCAATGTCAAACCTCCCCTGGGAGAAACATGACAAAAAAAGGAAGAAGAAGAAGAAGAAAATGTAGTCTGTAAGTTTAACCCTCTCAAGAATGCAAGCAAATGTGATTGCTATCTCTCTCACACACACACACAGAGCCTGGTGGTTAGCATGATGCGCTCGTGATCTGCTGACCTGGGTTTGATTCCCGTTCAAGAGGATTTTTCCTCTGAGTTAACATTAGTGCCAACTCCACTCTCCCCTAAAGTCCTTTGGATGAGACTATAAACCAAGGTCCCATGTGTGAACGCACGCAGAACATCTTGCACACATGTTAAAACCCGTTCCACTTTTCGGAAGAGTAGGCCATTGTGTGCCGGTAGGAACAGATAACAAAATTTACAAAACTGCATACACACATGGACTGGATGAAAAAAAAGCACACGAGTGCTTATTCCATTATCCTTAAAATAAAAAGAATGAAATAAAAAAAAAATATATATATACACACACGCACACACACTCTTGTTAGTGTGATATGTAGTTTTATTCGGTGGCTCACAGAAGATAAGGCAGCAACAACAAACATAAAACCCCCCAAAGATTTAACTTGACCCTCACCAGGTACAAAGACTTGAAGGCAGAAGGCATCTCCATGGACAGGAGGTCGGTGTCCACAGGGAAGAGATCCAGGCGAAACTCCTCTAAGGTCACGTGGCCCAGCACCCCTTCCTGCTCCAGAATCATCTCACACACGTGCAGCTGAAACACACAGCAGCTGTCTGTTTCCAACCACTTTCAGCTGCTCTCAGCTGCTATCCTTTCCATCCCATCCAAGCCCAGCTTGTGCTACTTATCGCAGGAGCTGACTACACTTGGATTTGGTAAAAGGAAGGGTGCGTTAAATTTAGTACTCTTGACTGAGTGATGTTGGATTTGAGCGCTGTAACACACATGCATGGATGACCCTGACATTTTTTGGGGGTATGTTTTTTTGTTTTGTTCCTTGGCTAGAGCTCTGAGGTTCACCAATGGAGAGAGTTTGTGTATGTGACTGTTTTTTCCCCCCACTGTTTCGGTAGCCGCTTTACAAATTTAGGGATAGTGTCTAAACACAACACCTTTGTGTATGTGTTTTTTTAAATTTTAACAATGTTGTCATCCTTTCCTATCAGCACAAAATGGCCTACTCTTCTGAAAACCAGAACAGGTTTTAAATGTGTTCGCAAGATGTTCTGCATGCATTTGCACACAGGGTTTTGGTTTAAAGTCTCATCCGAAGAACTTGTAACATTCAGTTTGATTTTTTCCGTCAAACTGGAAAGAAAGGGTGAGACTGAAAATCAAACCCAGAACCTCATGGTTTACTTGTTAGGCAGGCGAACATCTTAACTGTCCTGCAACCTTCCTTCTTTGACCATGAAATAACTTCTTTCTTTTCCACAGCCACCATGGATAACTACCTCTACCACTGAATATCATCATCATCATTAACCATTACACCCAGTGGTGTGTAGGGCAGCAACAAAGCGCTTCCACTCCTGCCTATTCTGGGCCAACCTAGTCACTGATCCCTAAGAGTGCTGCATGGCCTTCATCTCACTTTCTACAGTTTTCCTCCACGTTGCTTTTGGTCTTCCTTTCTTTCTCCTTCCTTCTGGGGTCCAGTGCAATGCTGTTCTTGTGATTGACTGTGGGTCTCTTTGGAGGATGTGCCCAATCCACTTCCACCGTTGTCTGGTGATGATGGTTCCCATGTCTTCTTGACCACTGAACAGTTACCACTTTATATACGGCTTTTGCCATCATTATCATCATAAACAGAATCATCATGGGGGGAGGGGGGGGGGGTGTTGTGGAATAGCTGAATGATAAGAGCATTGAGGTCGCGATGCAACAGCACAGGTTTGATCAGCCACTGTGGCACCTGTTCAAGGGGATTTTTTGCCCCTGGAGTTGACACCAGTGCTGACTCCACTACGCTGAAATTCCTTTGGATGAGACTATAAATGGAAGTTCTGTGTGTAAACACATGCAGAAAATCTTGCGCACAGTTAAAACCCGTTCTGCCTTTCGGAAGAGTAGGCTACTGAGTGCCTGGTAGGGATGGATGACAAAATTAAAAAAAAAACACACATGCACATAGGTCTCGTATTTAGACATCCTGGAAGTAAGAATGCGGCTAGCTTAATAGTGGGCAAGAACAGTTGCAAACTAAAAAAACCCCAAACAAACACAAAAAAACCCTACCAGTTGCATACTTAAGAATCTCACCATTGGTATACCTCAGAGCTCATGCAGAGGAATAAAATAAATCATCTTTACCATCATGATCACTATCACAATGAGAGCCTGCTTTTACTGGGCCAACTGAAGACATTACACTGCTTAGACAGGTAACTTTCTCTCAAAACACACAAGCAGACAAAATACTAAGTCTGTATGGTTCCATGATTTCGCTTCTTCTTCATAGCAGCCAAAACAGATCCCCCTCCCTCCAAAGTTTATAGTTATTGCATAGATATGTGTAGATTTAAGTACTATTCCATTGTGAGTGATAATGGATGCACACAAATTTTGAAATCATTATTAGTCTCACATTTTCATACACACACATCCATTCATACATCCACCTCTGAAAATTATTTAGAATAAAATACTCATTATTGAATCCAGCTGCTATACTGATACACAAAGTGGAAGTCAACTGAAAAATTCTGGGGTTACCAAAGTAGATCTACCACCAAAGACAGGGTCCACACAGCAACTCAAATGTCTCCTTACCCTCCGTGGCACCATGATGACGGTGTAATCTCGGGTATGTCCTTGGCGACGCTCGGCTGTGATGTGGTCAGCTATGTACTTCATGTTGACCATATTTGCCCGCACAAGGTAAATGCGCCTGAAATTGAGAAATTATATTAAATTTCCCAATCAGTGATTTGTTCTCCAGAGTCTGCAACCAAAATTCTTCCAGCTACATGTCAGACTGTCCAAAAATCACTAATAAATAGTATGTATAAATAAATAGTATCTCCTTTGCCACTTATAGTGTAGAGGCTTCATCATCACACATATTAGAAATATCGGTTTCTTTTTGGTTGCTGTTTTTCTTTGTTTTTGTTCCTCAGCTACAACTCCAAGGTAAACCAATGGTGAGATTTAACATAATTTCATGAGACTGTTTACTCACCCTTAAAATAGCCACATTCTGATTTTAGGGATGTCTAAACACAACACCAATGCACATGCGTTTTAACAATGTTGTCATCTGTTCCTACCAGCACACAATGGCTTAACTCTTCTGAAAGACAGAACTGGTTTCAAAGTGTGTGCAAGATGTTCTATGCATATTCCCACATGGGACCTAGGTTTAGAGTCTTATCTCAGTCTTGCTAACAGGACAGTGAAGTCGGTACTGATGTTAACTCCAGGAAAACAATTCCCTTGAAAAAGGGCAGCAGTGGTGGCTCGAACACACTTTATCAGATTGCAAGCACGACACTCTAACCACCAGGCTATCCCACCCCCTGAAGTAATAAGTTTAATCTTAAATAGATTGTTAACTTCTTGGGTGAATAGCACTGACCATAACACCCAAGCAGACAGGTAATTTTAAGTTTTGTCTACTTTCATCTAAATGTAAAAGAAACAGTAATTTTTTATTTTCACATTTAGTAGTGATTTACTTGCAGTAAACATCATTACAAATACAATGTACACAAACCACACACAATTTTCAAGAATTCTTAATTCAACTGTCTTACTTGTCTCTTCCTGGGAGTGACTTTTGGAAAGATTCCAGTTTAAAAATTTTGTCCACTCCATGTTCCTGAAACAAAAAAAAACAAAATATCTATATATATCATTATTATTATGTACCTGCACTTATTGAATTACATGCTAAGTAAATCTGAAATGAACAACAACAACAAAAATAAAGTGTTATGTCCACAAAGCATGGATGGATCATGGAACTTGGTAGACATTCACTCCAAAAGTGTTTAAATTTTGGGTTTTTTCTTCTTTAAAATTTTTTAAATTTTATTTTAGCGAGCTTGGACCAGTTAGTGACAGCACTGAAACCAAAGACTCTAAAGACTTAACACAATCAGCATTTTGTGAGTTTACATATAAAACAAAAATTATCAAAATGTTCTGAACATCAACCAGCCGATTATCAACACAACAGACCTTGAAAAAAACACCCTTCTACAACTCGGTCAAGTGGATGTGTGTGTGTGTGTGTATATATGTATTTATGTACGTATACGTATGTGTGCATATATATAATAATTTACAATTTTTTTGGAAATACAACCAACCGATTATCAACATCACTGACCTTGAGAAAAGCAACCCCTGCAACTCGGTCAAGCGGCTTTGTCAGCTCTGGATCAATCACCAAATCTTTTTGGTCCAACGTCTGTAAATTGAAAGAAAACAATGAGCTCTTTATTGATTACAAACAAAACAACAACACACACACATACAGAGCAGCCCTTACCCCATCCCCACACCTCATCTATCTCTCCTCTCTCTCTCTCTCTCACACACACACACACAAACAGCAACCCTCCTCCATACCCACCCTCCAATCAGGGTGATGGTTGGTTGAAGATACAGTCCCTAAATTGGATACCTCTTCTGGACCATACTACAATCCCCCCCCACCCCCCCCCCCCCTGCCAAAGTACCCTCCAGAAATACCAACTAGCAAACAGAAATAATACTTTCAAACAGAGAAAAATATAAGAATCATAAAAAGGTTTATGACCTGACCTAGTGAGTAGAAAACTGAAAAGGCACACATTTAAGTAATTATTAGTAATGAATAATCCAGAGCGTCATGAATAAATTTTAACACAACCAAATGAGAAAGCTTATGTTGTAACATCTGCATATTAATTTTCAAAAGTGTATAAAGAATTCAACCGATCTGTTACTTAGTTATATAATGTGTGTGTGTGTGTGTGTGTGTGTGTGTATGTGTGTGCTCGTGTGTGTGTGTGTGTGTGTGTGTGTGTGTGTGTGTGAGAAAGAGAGAGAGAGAGAGAGTGAAAGAGACTCAGAGAGAGAGAGAGAGAGGAGAGAGAGAGAGAGAGAGAGAGAGAGAGAGAGAGAGAGAGAGAGAGAGACAGACAGACAGACAGTGACACTCATAGTTATATTTTGTTTCATGTTTGTCAGTACGTTTGTTAGTGTGTTTGCATATGTGTGTGTGCGCGCGCGCGTGTGGGTGGTCACTGTCGAGATCCAGATCTGTGTGTAAACTTTCCCAGAAACATGACATTTTCATCTGATAGGTAATAATATTGTCTTTTTTTTTTTTTTTTTGGTAACGAAAAGATGCAATCGATTGTACAAACCAGTTCTAGTAAATGAGCCAGTTGATCTTTCAGGATCTGCTTTAATTCTTGCACATTCATCTTCACATTGAGTGTTGATAAACAAAATGTTGGTGTACAGGAATGAAGTGGGCCTACTGTACTGCAACAAGGAAAGCCCACATGAGGCCAGATTACACAGTTAACTTCCGGGTTACGAAATCTACTTCCGTCAACTGGAGATGTTGGCACATGCGGTATGATTATTTTGGTAAACAAACACACTACACACGTACGCATGCACCCAAGATGCCGCACACAATCTCAGAAACAGTCTGTTCTTCTTACTAAGAACCCGAGACTGGAACAACCAGCCGTAGAGCCTCTTAGAGGCCACAACCATCGACACCTTTGTGTCAAGGGCCTCTATAGATTCGCTGAATAGGGGTTTTGTTTCGTTTTGTTTTTCTGGCTTCGACCTCCTCCAAAAGTGACAAACAAAAGCTTGTTGATTGTGGTCGCTCCCCTGGAAGATGAAGTAGAGACACTATTCGTACTTTCGATCAGCCCCCCCCCCCCCCCACCCTCTTTCATTTTCTATTTATTTAATATTATCATCCTTATCTGTTTACTTTTTACCTTTAGGCTATCTCCCCCCCCCCCCCCCCCCCCCCCCCCAACCCACTCTGGTATCACTTTTAAAAATGACTACTACTACTACTACTACTACACACACACACACACAGAACATCTTGTGCACATGTTAAATCCTGTTCCGCTTTTCGGAAGAGTAGGCCATTGTGTGCCGGTGGGAACAGATGACAAAATTTACAAAACCGCATACACACCGGGACTGGATGTAAAAGAAAGCACATGAGTGCTTATTCCATTATCCTCGATATAAAAAAACGAAAAAAAAAACAGAACACTAACTTTGATCATGTCAGTTGTCACTGGGAAAATACATGCTTCCAGACATAAATGATCCAAAATAAAATATTTTCTAATAATCATTCTTACATACTATTTCATGTGGTCATATTTTGCCTACCTTTGACTGTGCATCAACTTTTTGGATAACTGCAGGAGACAAACTAATTCATTCATTGTTTATATGTAAAGAGTATGAAAACTTGTTTTGCTAAAATCAAGGCCCCTGACAATTGATGATGATAAGCATCTAAATATCCAGACTTTTCGCAACAGTGTTTTATTCAAGAAAGCTGTGTTTAATGCAAAATGCTAGTGAAAATGCACCTCCAAAGATTACTAGACCTTTTCAAATTTTAACATACAATTATTTTGCTATGTCCAAAAATAATCCTTGCATATCAAGCTTCTTGTATTATGCAGTAATTCATGGAATAAGCTTCCGAGGAATTTGAAATGTATCGCAAATAAAAATCAACCTAAAACACATTTAAAAAAATGATTACATGAATAAGTGTTTAGAAACTGACTTGTACTGTAGGTCAATTTCTCTCTGCTTTAGGCATCATCCTTTTACGTTTTACTCGAATATGTTTATTGTGTGGTTAATTGTAACTGAAATAAATATAATAGTGCGCGTGTATGTGCGTGTGGTGTGGGGGAGATGGAGGTACCACTGATGTTATTACTGTCATTATAAATGAAGTTTGTGTCAAGTTGATATAGTTACTTAATTTTTTATGGAAGTACCAATCTGCAGATGTGATATGGTATTCTAGTTTTTTTACCCAAGTATGCTTTGTGTTGTTGAGCATCACTCGTTTATGTTGTTATTTCAGTTTTGTTGTGTGTTGTGTAGTTGGATTTTAGTTTGTTTTTTATTTTTTGTGTTGTTTGACTTTTACTTTGTTCCTTTGTAGGTATTGCATCTTTTTTCATTAAAAAATCTTGATGCTTTGAGAGTGGTGAGCGATTTTTCATTTATTGTTAACGTGATACATTTTTACTTGTAAATCCTATTGATTTTTCCTTATGTGATGTTTGGTGAGATGTAATATTTTTAAATGATTTAATAAACAAAACTCCTATTATTTTTGATGTGATATTTGTTTAAAAAATATAATAATTATATATATTATATATATATATAATATATTATTTTATCATGGGATTTAAAAATTTTTTTTTTTAGATGGTTTGATATACACTGGTTGTTCACTGTCATCTCATATCTGCTCCCGTAACCCCCTCTGGGGTTGTAGAGCACTGCAGTGGCCTTGTTCACCATATAATCTGAAAATAAGTTTGTCTTGTTTTGACTACACACACACACCAAAATGACTTGTAGGAAATATGGTTTACTGAGATGAAAGTCATTTAAATACAAAGACCATTTAAAGATGAAACACACACACACATACATTAGAAGTACAAAAATCATATTTAGGAGAACCTTTTTCTATTTCTACTTTTGAATTATTTGCCATCCTTATGGCTTTGAATTATTTATCTAATACTGCTCTTGGTATTTGCCACATTCTTTTTTGCGTTGACTCAAAAGCAGTATTGATGGCACTAAAGAATTTTTTTTTTTTTTTTTTTTTTTTTTTTTTGCTGCCTCATCTTCTGTGACGTCCCCCGTCCTGCTGTTCCCACGCCGCTCATTCCAATCTCCCCGCCACAACCATACCCAGGTTTGTTATGTCTCATCCTCAGAGTCGGAGGTCCACAGGGAGCCAATCACTATCAGGCCGCCGTGGGGCCACCAGCCAGAGGGGCCTGCACTGCTGCTGGGTCACTTTGGCGGTGTTCAGTGGTGCCTGTTCTGAGCTAACATACGCAGGACACCACCTACTAAACCCCCTACTAACGACAGTATTAGCTCAGTCGCGGAGCCAGACTGAGTGAGTTGCCCACCCGAGGTAGCAACCACCACAACGTCCCTCCAACAACCGTCCCCTGCAAACCTCCAACCCCAAAGGCTTTGGCACAAACTCACCACAGGCACAGAAGTGTATGGGCAAACCGAATTTGAGGCCACCATGAGACCAGAGAAACTGGGACCACCGAATCAGAGGCAAATTTTTTTTTTAATTGCATGATGATCAATGACAATGAGGATGACGTAATGATGCTGCTGTGGAAGTGCATATGCTTTGAGACTACTTGACAGGGCTGTACTCTACGCTTGCTATCATAATATATCCCGGCGTCAACCGGGCCCGAGAGATACAGACACCTGCAGTGTTGGTCAGGTAATTTGAGCAACACTCTCAAACTCGCATCCGTTAAGTGGATGAAGCTCGACTGTGTGATCCCAGTCTTCCCACTGAGCCCACAGCACACTCACTCTGGGTAGGAGCCGGCCGGAGTCCGAAAAATCCCTATGACTCTTATGGGATTCGAACCCGCGACCTTCCAGTCCGTAACCCAAGGCGCTAACCACTGCGCCATGGCGGCTGGTGGCACTAAAGAATTGGCAGGGGAATGCAAGGAAAGATGTTTTTGAGATAAAATTCTTGATACCTTGCATTGCAAGCAGAGGCATCCAAATAACTTTCTGCTGGCTCCCTTCTGTGGAATTCATTGGAATGAGCTGGTTGATCCTTTAGCAAAACAAGGTGCCTCTTGATTGCAGCATTGAAAGGTTTGATTCCAGTCTTGCACTGTCATTACATGAAAATGCTAAATTGATGAATTGTATACTAGCCAAAATGAAGAAAACACTGAAAATATTTCTTGTTCAAGGAAACTAGAAATTTTACAATAGAAAACTGAGGCTAAATACATGGAATACCAAATACTCTAAAAATATGTGTTGCTGTTCTCAACCGCTTTCAATCCACCATTTATTGTTTGATTGCCCAATTCTTATTGACCCGTTTAAAAGGAGAGGAATAGATATTCATTTAAAAAATATATGCCACTGTTCAAGAAGTTTTATACGACTCAGCAATTCATAACATCAGTTGCTGAGGTTATATGTTCTTCCCCAATAAGGCTCTACTATGGTTAGTTGTTAGTAGGCATATATATATATATATATATATATATATATATATATATATTATAAGAGAGAGAGGGAGAAAGAGAGAGAGAGGTGTTTGAATGCGGGTGTGTATATCACCAAGAAGTGAATGGACATTAAACAAAACGCACACACAAAATATGCAAGCATTCTGACCCAGACTGCTAAACAAAAAAAATCAAGACTTTTCTGAACAGAGTAATTTATTTTATGACATTTAAAAACACAAATATTCATATTTTTCTACACAACAAGCAATCCTACCCCAACATAAGTCCTTAAAAAACAACCAAAACCCAACAACTCCTCCTCCTCCAAATCATTTGATGTGATTTGAGAAAAAGACCCCATCTCCCCACACACTTCCCACGCTATTGTGTAAATGATTACATTTCTCTTAACTTCCATTTCATTCAATCTTTTTTTTATAAATAGAATAAAATGATGAAAACACATGGGCTTATTTTACCCACTACTAGATTAAATAAAAAACCATACATAGCATTAATCTTTCACAAAAAATTTCATACAGTAAGTTAGATGTGTTGGTGTAAAATCTGCCATCAATCTTCCAGCAGAAGATCAATACACAGATCTGCCACCTACACTCATTTCACACAACATCAACCACAGTTTTTGTTTTAGCATTTCATGCGACTTGAAAAAAGACCCCTTCTCCCCACACGCTTTCCACAGTTCCACAGGAACTGTCTTTTTGGCCAATGTACTTTTCATCTCATTTCTTTTTTTTTTTTTTAAATATAAAACAAACAAAAAAACCCCACAGGCACACTTTCCCATCACTAATTATCAAAGCATTTATCTTTCACATACATTTTTCATACAATGTGTTGGTGTAAAATATGCATCGACACCAAGAGCAATCACAAAACTTGGGTATATGTCCATATTCATATTTGATGTAACTGGCTTAAAAAAAAAAAGACCCCATCTCCCTACACACTTGCCACACCATTATACAAAGAATTACATTTTTCTTTATAATTTACCGTTTGTTCCACCCATTAAAACAAAGCAGCAAAACAAAGAAAAAGCAAACACACAGGTACAAAGAAAAAGCAAACACACATAGGTACACTTTCTACACTACTATACTTAAAATCACTGAGCATAACATTTCACAAACAGTTTTTGTAAGAGACGGTGGTGTAAAATCTGCCATCAATCTTCCAGCAGAAGATCAGTACACAAGATTTGCCATCAACACCAACTAAGTATTTTGTTCACAATATTATTGGAAATCACATGATCAGATTTGCTAATCATTTCACTTTTGGTGTGGACAAAATACCCCTTCTCTCAACACACTTTCCACATGATTATACAACCTATAACAGTTTTCTTCTCATTTGATAAGGGTTTTTAAAAATAGAAAAAATGACAAAGAAAACACATGGGCACATTTTACCCACTACTTAAAAAAAAAAAAAAAGCATTAATATTTCACAAAATTTTTTCATAAATTAGATGTGTTGGTGTTAAATCTGCCATCAATATTCCAGAAGAAGATCAATACACAGATCTGCCACCAACAATCATTTCACACAACATCAACCACAGGACCAGTTTTTGTTTTTGCATTTCATGTGATTTGAAAAAAAACAACCTCACCACACACTTTCCACAGTCACTTTCACTTTTTGGCCAATGCACAGCTAATCTGATTCTAATTAAAAAAAGAAAAAACAGGCACACTTTCCCATCACTAATTATCAAAGCATTTATCTTTCACATAAATTTTTCATACAATGCGTTTGTGTAAAATCTGCATCAACATCAAAAGCAATCACAAAACTCGGTATGTTTTCATTTTCACATTTGATGTAATTGGCTATAAAAAACAAGGCCCCATCTCCCAACACAATTATACAAAGAATTACATAACTTACAGGCAAAACATTCCCCCCCCCCCCCAAAGTTACAGGTACTTTCTTCACTACTATTCTTAAAATCACAGAACTTAACATTTCATAGTTTTTGTAAGTGATGATGGTGTCAAATCTGCCATCAATCTTCCAGCAGATCAACACACAGGTTTGCCACCGACATCAACTAATTTTTCACAATATTATTGGCAATCACATGACCAGATTTGCTATTCATTTCACATTTGATGTGGTATGACAAAAGACCCCTTCTCCCCCCAAACTTTCCACATGGTTATACAACCGTTCACCTTTTTCTTAAAAAAAAGGCTTGCTTTACCCATTACTAGATTTATAATACAGTATGAAGATGTGTTAGTGTAAAATCTGCATCCATTTTCCAGCTTAAGATCAGAATACAGATTTGCCACCAATAGGCATTTCATCAATCAAGCAAAAAAGCTTTTAGAAAAATCAGAAAAAATACCAGTGGTCAATGATAAAACTTCCATCCATAGCTCATGTGATTATCTATCTATACATAAACTTAACACGCGTGTGCACGCGCGCGCGCACACACACACTATGCAAGCATTCTGATCCAAGTTGAAAAAAAAAGACTTTTCTCCCTACAGTAGAATGTTTTATGAGATAAACACTTAATTCATAGAAACAAATACACTTTTTCTACATAACAAGCAATCCTACTCCAACATATGTTCTTTATAAAAGCAACAATAACAAAAAAAACAAGATCATTTGATGTGAATTGAGAAAAAGACCCCATCTCTCCACGCCCTTTCCACACTGTGCAAATGATTACATTTCTCTTGTCAACTCTCATTTGATTTCATCTCTTTTTAAAATTCGAAAAAAAACCCACAAAAAACATGGGCACAAGTTACCCACTACTAGGTTTAAAAAAAATAGCACTAATCTCCCACAACAAATTTTCATAAGATAAGTTAAGATGTGTTGGTGTGAAATCTGCCATCAATCTTCCAGAAGAAGATCAATACACAGATCTGCCACCAACAGTCACTTCACTCAACATCAACCACAAGACTACATTTTTGTTATTGCATTTCATATGATTTGAAAAACAAACAACCCTTACCACTCTTTCCATATAGTTCCAAGGGAACTACAACTTTTTGACCAATGTACTTTTGATCCGATTATTTCCAGATTAAAAAAAACAAAACGAAAAAAAGGAACACTTTCCTGCCACTAATCACTGAAGCGTTTATCTTTCACATACATTTTTCATACAATGTTTTGGTATAAAATCTGCATGAACAAGAACAATCACAAAACTCGGGTATATTTTCATATTCACATTTGATGTAATTGGCATTTTTAAAAAAGCCCATACCCCCACACTTTTACCAAACCATTATAGCCTACAGAGAATTACATTTTTCTTCACTATTTAGTTTGGTCCAATCATTTAAAAAACAAACAAACCCCGCACAGGTACACTTTCTTCACTATAATTCTTGAAATCATACAGCATTAACATTTCACAAACAGTTTTTACTGATGGTGTAAAATCTGCCATCAATCTTCCAGTAGAAGATCAATACACAGGTTTGCCACCAACAACTCTTTCACAATACTGGCAATCACATAACCAGATCTACTATTCATTGCACATTTGATGTGGTAAGACAAGACCCCTTCTCCCCCTAAACTTTCCACATGATTATATAACCTTTCACATTTTTCTTCTCAACATTTGATATGGTTAAAAAAAAAAAAAGGCTTACTTTACCCATTACTAGATTGATAATACAGTATGAAGATGTGTTGGTGTAAAATATGCATCTATCATCCAGCGGAAGATCAGAATACAGATTTGCCACCAATAGGTATTTCATCACAATCAGGCAAACAGGCAAAAAAGCTTTTAGAAAAAAATACCAGTGGTCAATGAAACTTACATCCAAAGCTTGCGTGAATATATATATAAACTTCACACACACACAATATATAAGCTTTCTGACCTAAGTTGGGGGAAAAAAGAAGACTTTTCTGACTACAGTAGAATTTATTTTATGTCATTTAAAAACATATAAAAATTCCTAACAAATACACTTTTTATACTAACAAGCAATCCAACTCCAACATACATTCTTTATATAAAAGCAACAACAACAATAAAAAACAAAAACCCAGATCATTTGATGTCATTTGAGAAAAAGACCCTTTCTCCCTAATGCACTTCCCACACTTTTGTGCACATGATTATTTTTCTCAACTTTCATTTGATTTCAATGTTTAAAAATAGAAATACAACAAAAAACACATGGGCACATTTTACCCACTACTATTTTTAAAAAAAATCTTTCACAAGAAATTTTCAAAATATAAGATGTGTTGGTGTAAAATCTGCCATCAATCTTCCAGAAGATCAATACACAGATCTGCCACCTACAGTCACTCCACACAACCAGTTTTTCTCTTTGCATTTCATGTGATTTGAAGAAAAGACCCCTTCTCCCCACACACTTTCCACATAGTTCCACAGGAACTATGACTTTTTGGCCAATGTATAGTTGATCTGATTACTTCTCAAAAAAAGAAAAGAAAACACAGGCACACTTTCTTATCATCACTAATCATCAAAGCATTTGTTTTTCACATACATTTTTCATACAATGTGTGTAAAATCTGCATCAGCATCAAAAGCAATCACAAAACTTGGGTACGTTTTCATTTTCACATTTGATGTAATTGGCTTTAAAAAAAAACCCCACTCATCTCCCCACACACTTGCCACGCAATTATACAAACAATTACATTTTTCTTCATAACTTACAGTTTTTGTCCAATTACTTAAAAAAAATAATCTGCAAAGCACATTTCACATTATTGGCAGTCTTATGACCAGATTTGCTATCATTTCACATTTGATACAATATGACAAAAGACCCTTCTTCCCACACACTTTCCACATGATTATACAACCTATTACATTTTTCTTAACATTTGATATGGTTTTAAAAAATATTCAAAGGTTCGCTTTACCTGCTACTAAATTTATGATAAAGCATGAAGATGTGTTGGTGTAGAATCTGCATCTATATTTTAGTGGAAGATTAGTATACAGATTTGCCACCAATTGAAACTAAAGTTCTTTCACACACTATCAATGACAATCACAGCTCCAGCTTAGTTTTTCCTTTCACAACACTACTTGAAAAAAACCTAAGAAAACCACACACACTCTGCACTGCATTCTATAGTCTGCGTTTTTCTTGTCAATCTACATTTGATAGAATCATTACCACAAAAAATTTAAAAAAACACAAAGGTACTCTTTACCCACTACTATACTTAAAAGTCATAACAATCTTACATAAACATACAATCTTACATATGCATTTTTCTTCAGGTCTGTTGGTGTAAAATCTGCATCAATCTTCCAGTGGAAGATCAGTGCTCAGATTTGCCACCAACACCTAGTCATTTCAAGGAACATGAATGGCAATCACAAGACCATGTTTGTTTTCACATTTGTTGTGAATTGACTTTATTTTTTTTTTAAAAGCCCCTCTCCCCACATTCCACACACTCTACTAAGCTTTTACAGTTTTCTTGTCAGTTTACAGCTTTTTTGGGGGGCAACAACAACAACAAAAAGAAAAACACAGGCACATATTTACACACCCCAATACTTATACAGCATTAATCTTTCATATATACCTTCTCAAAGGTAATCACAGATATAGCATTGTTTCTGTTTACACATGTATTTGATGTGATTACAACAACAAAAACAACAAATCCTCCTATCTGCACACAATTTACACACCATATTACAAAAGATGTTTTTGCAAATGTAAAAGGCCAAGACTTGGACAACTTTCTCCATCAGCATTATCCTCTCCTTTCCCATTCTTGCTGATCTCATTAATTTTGGAGCAAAGATTTGTGCACACATGTACATACATATATGAGTGCATATTCATGTCCCTTAACACCACTACTATAACAGGTTTTCATTTTTCTCAGCAATTTACAAATCTGTGTATAAATGTGTAATCAAATTTCTTTTCATTACATAAGTGTACAATGTAAGGTAAGGTAATTTGAGGGGACGGGATAGCTCAGTGGTCGGAGCACTCGCTTTCCCCCAGCCAAGTTAAGCAGCGTCGAGCGTGGTTACCAGTTGGATGGGTGACCGTTTGCGCGCCTTGGCTTCAGTACAGTTCCCCCAGTTCACCCAGCTGAAAATGGGTACCTGTCCTCTTTAGGGTCAGGGAAGGTAAAGCAGCGAGGGAGAGGAGATGGGCGCCGCCCTCAATATGCTGACCCTAGAGAAGTGAGGTCTCTGACGCCTCGCTCCCCTACGACCTTATAGGTTATGGGACACCTTTACCTTTACCTTACAATGTAAAATCTACATCAGTAAAAGTTTGCCTGCTGCGTATAAAAAACTATGACCAATCTTGTGATTACCACAGAACCATATTTTCAGCATGTATTTCATCCCAATCAAGCAAAAAAGCTTTAAAAAATCAAAAAATACCAGTGGTAAATGGTAAAACAAAACGTCCATCTAAAGAATATACATAAAACACGCACACGTACATAGACACAGACATGCATAATGTGCTCTTTCACACACACACACACACACACACACACACACACACACACACACACACACACACACACACACACACTTCCATCACTCTCCCATTCCCAATGATTAATCATGCATTCTAAACTTCTGATTACCCTTAGTTTTGCTTCAAAGTGATCAATCCCTTTCTCCTCTAAAAAATGAATACAAATCAAAACCATTACAATGACGACTGCCTACCTACTATCCTTGTCCACACACACACACACACACACACACACACAACACACCACACACACACACACACACACACACACACACAACACCTCTTCCCCCCACTCCCACAGCCCTAACCATCCCAGCCCCTTCACCCCCCCTTCCTAGCACCTCTCTAAAATTCTACCACCATCCCCCAAGAAAAATTTTGCCATTGTGTCAGCTAGTACCATGTAATCTACCTGCCTGTGTGTCCACATGACGGACCAGGGTTAGTGCAAAGGAGCATTAGTATGAACAGTTAGCATGCAAAAAGGGTAAGCATGCAAAAAGGGGATGGGCTGCCAGCCAGTTGGCTGGTCTGTGTTAGAAAGCATGTGGACACAGCAGCATATGGAAATGATGGTACTTAGCTGTAGACACAAATGATGTGGAGCTTTATTCGAATTAAATTTTTAAAAAAATAACGGTCCTATCTATTGCTAAGGCTCTGTTGTACTTTCGAGATTGGATTTTTAATCACAAATTTCCAGCTTTCGAGATTGGATTTTTAATCACAAATTTCCAGCTTTGCTTTCAGCATAGCAGTTTCAGGCCAAAGACTTTTGAATACGTTTTTCTCTTTTTCCCATTCCTTGGCTAGAGCAAAAATATAATAAGTGATTTTTAAAAATAAGATTGCGGCCAAAAGTCAACCATTTGAAAAAAATCTACCACCATTAGTCACCCTTTCTATACTCAGTGATCCTAACATGTATCCTAACCATCTTTACACCTTCCCTAGAATAACGTCTATCAATGTCTCCTCACTACCATCCCATTTGCACATGCACACACACACACGCGTGCATGCACATCTTTTTTCCTTTTGTCTAGTATTTATCCTGTAAAGATGTAAAATTTAGGATGACCTTACCACCACTACTACTACTACTACACACATAACTTTTAGTGTATGTGTGGTTTTCTTCCCTTTGCCTGATATCACTTTACAAGGAAAGCGTAAAATGTGTACCGCTACTGCTACTACTTCTACTACCCACATTGAACTATTCTACTACCGATTCTACTAGCATACACACACACACACACACACACACACACACACACACACACACACATACCCACCTCTACTACTACACACCACACACATACCTACTATTAAAACAGACACACCCAGACACCCACACTGACCACCACACCCCCCTATTGAAAATCGTAACACCCACACACAATCTATAAAATAAATTGCAGTTACTGAATCAGATCCTTTACAGAAAAAAAATCGTTAATGATGATAGCCAGAGGCAGATCACTACATAGATTGGTCCACAATACTGTAAAAGTATTGCCAATCCTGCTAACATCAAACATGCATGATTATTGTAATTCCTTTAGCACCAGCACCCATCATCTATGTAACTGCATTTTCAGTAAGAAAAGCTGCACATATGAATGCCTGTTCTACATGGACCAATTGGGGCATCAAGAGGCTACTGACAAGAATTTTCCTACAACTATTTGGTCCAACTTATCAAACATGATTTCAAAATAGCTGTCAACCCTACAGGACTTATTTGAATAGCATTGTTTCGGCTGATCCATTTAATCCAGCTCATCATAAAAAATAAAATTAAAAAAAAACAACACCACCAAAAAACAAAAGTAAACTAAAAGCCTGGTTAAAAACTTGTCCAAAGTTATTGCCAAGAGACTTGAACATGTCAGGATGAGAATTACTCACAAATCATTGGATCTGATACAATTAAAAATAAAATAAAGACGATCACAATTTTCAGTCATTCACAAAAAACAAAAAAACATGGTCATGAGGAAAAAAACATCTTTCTTGTCCTAGAGCATGAAGAAACTTGAGGACAAGAGTATTTCCCTCAACTATCCCTGGATCTCATTCATTCAAATACATCAACAATGCATTAAAAAGCATCAGACATAAATCGTGGTCCTACATATTATATGGGCAAGAATGTCATTGAAAACTTAAGTCATGCAACAAAACTTCAAATCATGGCAATCATTTCAAATTGTAAAGCACCATCCTTTTCGTTCGTATCCATTTTTTTCATTTCTTTTTCTTGGTAGGTTTTTTAGTCATGCAACAAAACTTCAAATCATGACAATCGTTTCAAATTGAACATCTTTTTCGTTTGTATCCATTTTTTTCATTTCTTTTTCTTTGGTAGGTTTCTTTTTTGGGGGTGGTGGAACATTTCTTCTCTCCATTTTTTCTTCTTTTTTTTTTTTTAAAAACCGCCCATCCCCTTTATTTGTACATATCTCTTTTCAAAATTTTCATCTTTTTAAATGGGGGTGTGGTAGAACATTTTTTCTCCAATTTCTTTTTAACCACATTTTTTCCCCTTTGTACATATTTCTTGTTTCATTTTTTCTTTCTTTTTTTTTCTAAATGGGTGCTGTAATACATCAATGCCTTTTACATAATTTCATCACTTTGCAGCGTTATTTCATCGTTGCAGATGTTTGTGTCAACATGTTTGAATGGATGTCACATGCTTTTTCCTCAAGCTGCTCCACATGATCCTGGGAGTTCTACACCAGAATGTGGTGGTCTCAAATGACGATTTTCTCCTCGATGGTGGTGAAATGTTTGATGTCACAGTTTTGTGAAATGCTTGATGTCACAGTTTTAGTGAAATACTTGATGTCACAGTTTTTCCCCCTCAAGCTGCTCCACAAAATCTAGTTTTTCACCAGAATGCGGTGGTCTCAAATGACGATTTTCTCCTCGATGGTGGTGAAATGTGTGGTGTCACAGTTAGGGGAAACTTGTCCTGTTTGTGAAAACTTGTGACAGTTTTTCTCCTCAGCTGCTCCACAAATCTGGGATTCTGCCCAGAATGTCTGGGAATGTTTTCGGCAATGGCACGTCTTCTGTGACGACAATGTCCTCGGTGATGTCCTGTTCGGCGACTGGGTAACGATGTCCTCGGCGACTGGGTAACGATGTCCTCGGCGACTGGGTAGCGACTGGGTAACGATGTCCTCGGCGACTGGGTAACGATGTCCTCGGCGATTGGGTAACGATGTCCTCGGCGACGGCGATGTCCTCGGCGATTGGGTAACGATGTCCTCGGCGATTGGGTAACGATGTCCTCGGCGACGGCGATGTCCTCGGCGATTGGGTAACGATGTCCTCGGCGACGGCGATGTCCTCGCGATTGGGTAACGATGTCCTCGGCAACGATGTTCTGTTCGGCGACTGGGTGACGATGTTCTGTTCGGCGATGTTCTGTTCGTCGACGGGGTGAAGATGCTCTGTTCGTCGACGGGGTGAAGATGTTCTGTTCGGCGACGGCGATGTCCTCGGCGACTGGCTGACGATGTCCTGTTTAGCGACTGGCTGACGATGTCCTGTTCGGCGACGGCGATGTTCTGTTCGGCGACGGTGATAGCAACAGCGATGTCCTCCTTGGGGTGACGGCAGTGTCCTCGATGATGTCAGAGCCCTCCTCCTCCTGGACTTTGCTGACAAAAAACACACATTACAATCGTCAATATAGGCCTGATTATTTACTATACTTTTATTTGGTTTTGTTACTTCTCGGCTAGAGCTCCGATGTTCTACAGTGGTGATATTTGATTTTGCGTAAGCGCTCATTTTGGCCCACCATGAAGGTGACCGCATTCTTATTTAGGGGAATTTATAATGGGTATGTTGCTTCCGTAACCAACTGAAATGTGGACACGAGTTTCACGATCTTTAACATACTTATTTGATCTGCTGCATGTGTATATACACAAAGAAAATTGAGGCACTAGGCACTGGCAGGTCTGCACTTGGAGGTTGACCTGGGAGATCGTAAAAATCGCTAGGCTTTATTACCAGACGCTGCAAAGATTCGAACCCACTACTTCATGGACCAACGGAACGGTCTTAACCACTTGGCTATAGCGTCCATCACTATACCAATTTAGTTTACTTTTTCTGTGCTTAGGGGTATTATGCACATGTAATCGTTACCCTTGTAAATTAGTAAAAAGATTATGTTCCCGTTTATTTTGATGTGATGTTTTGTTTGCGTTTTGTTTATGTGCGGAAAAAACCGCAACACATGAAAAAGGTTACGCTGACTAAAGATGATCATATTTGATAGGACAGTGACAAACATGTATCGGTTTGACGAGTTGCATCTTCCTGCTCAGCTATTTTGGATGGTCAGAATGATAGAACTGATTGTATCATAGTCAAGATGCCGTCACACACCCGTGTCATAACTATAAAGCAACTGGTTAATACATCTGTGTGCTTTGCAACAGTAATATTGATAGGTACAGTGACTGGTCAGAGCTAAATCAGGCTGTCAGAAACACTGACCAACCAAGTGGAGGAAGCTGGTTGCAAAATCTTCAATGGAGCTACTAAACTACAGGATGTTATCTAACATGAGGGCATTGCCACGTTAAGTCTTAGCTGTCACACCCAATGACACCGACATGACCTTCCTTCTCCATTTGCTCTGGACTTTGCTGGCCATGCTGATTTCATGGATTCTCATGCCACAGGATTTGGTGATGTTGCCAATGACAAAAGCTAGTGGTCTGCCTTTTTCTTTTCCTCTAGGTCTGTCCTAAAAGTTTTCATGAGGTTCATGTCTTGGTTTCATAGCACATGGGCTACATATCTTAAGACCCGTTCATTTATTAAAGTAGTTTCTTCTTGTTCAAATTCGTGTAATATGCTTTCATTTTTCTTTTCCCTCTCCAACTGAATGAGCAGCCTTGTAAAGACATCTGCTTCAACATACACATATATATATGTCACTGCCAGATTGTTAAGTACATTCTGAATGGATGGGAAGCTTGCGTGTACGACTTTTCGAGCACCTCACCATATAGGCAGCCATACTTCAACGTCAGAGGATTTTTCTCCTTTAGAGTGCAGGTTGCTATGCCTCGAGTTTTTCAAAGCTGAAGACATTCTCAACATCCCATTTTAAAATCTAACAATATTTCAGCACCTTGTTCAAATCAGTAACTACAAAGCTTTGGCCTGGGCCAGAAAAGGAACAGATCAAATGCAATGTTACCTAGTTGCGTACTGGTGACTGCCATGTGGTGCTGGATGGTGTGTCTGTTCTTTTGAAACTGGATTCCAGCCCTGGAGCTCCTGAAAGCAGTGAAGAAGTCATCAGTGTTACGGAAAATGTTCACAGCACTAAAGGCTTCAATCTAATTTCATCTTATCACTAAAACAACAGATTCAAATGATTTCAGGTTTGGCTTTATAAGCTGAAAAAGGCTGTCACATTTATTATTGTTTTACTAGCTCAAATCTAAAATTATTTCATCTCGTCAATTTGGGGGAAAACCATTCACAAGTACTTTTTAAAGACATATTTCGTGCTTGCTCTATCAGCTTAAGAATTCAATAAGATTTGATAATGCTTTGAAAACAAAAGTTTCTATTCACTTGAAAGAGAATCGCAATCAGTAACACAGAAAATTCAGCTGGTTTTCTTGGACAAACAATACAGTCACCTAACAGTGATGCTTTAAAAGAGACTTAAGGATTATTATTTACAAAGAGTGCCATACTGCACCTTTACTTTATCAGCTTAAATTTCAATCATTTACTGATTTAGTATTTTCAACCAAAGTCAAAGCAAGCACATAATATTACAATATATCTTCAGCAATTATTTGAAAGAGTCTTTAGTTCATGAATCAAGCCGCAAATGTACAAAAACACAAAAAATGTCAAACGACCTTGATTTGCACATGTTTTTCTCTTTCCTCAACAATTGAGGGACACAAGGCACTTTAGAAAAAAAATCGTTCGACTACAAATGAGATAAGAAATTGTCTAACCTGGGTCTTGACTCCAGTTCATGCAGGCAGGTTTATGGATCCTGCAGTCACGGTGCTTCCCCTCATTCAGTGACTGGTGGCGCTGAACCTGACTGGAGCTGTTCTGGTGTGTTGACGTTGGCACAGGCGATGCTCCCCATCATTCAGTTTTTGGTGGTGCTGTACTCGACTGGAGCTGTTCTTGAGTATTGACTATGGCACAGGCGATGCTTCCCAACAATCGGTTTTGGATGGTGCTGGACTTAGCTGGAGCTGTTCTGGTGCATTGACTTGGCACAGGCAACGCTTCCCATCGTTTTTTTATGGCACTGGATCTGAATGGAGTTGTTCTGGTGTATTGACTTGGCACAGGCGGTGGTTATTTTAGGTAGGCCTACTAATGGCGCTGGACCTGACTGAAGCTGTTCTGGTGTCTTGACCTTGGCTCAGGCGATGCTTATCAGTTTTTGGTAGCGTTGGACCTGACTGGAGCTGTTCTGATGTATTGACTTTGGCACAGGTGATGTTTCTCATCATTGTTTTTTTATGGCACTGGATCTGACTGGAGTTGTTTTGGTGTATTGACTTGGCACAGGCGGTGTTATTTTAGGTAGGCCTACCAATGGCGCTGGACCTGACTGAAGCTGTTCTGGTGTATTGATGTTGGCACAGGCGATGTTTCTTATCAGTTTTTGATGGCACTTGACTGGGGCTCTTCTGGTGTAATTGACCTTGGCTCAGGCGATGCTTAGTTTTTGATGGTGCTGGACCTGATCGGAGCTGTTCTGTTGTACTGACTTGGCACAGGCGATGTTCATTCAGGTATTGATGGCACTGGTTCTGACTGGGGCTGTTCTGGTGTCTTGGCCTTGGCTCAGGCGATGCTTCCCATCATTCTCTTACTAAATGCGCAGGATTTGACTTGGGGCTGTTCTGGCGTACTGACTTTGGCAAGACGATGCTTCCCATCATTCAGTTTTTGATGGCTCTGGAACTGACTGGAGCTGTTCTAGTGTACTGACTTTGGACACAGGTGATATTTCCCACTGTTCTGGTGTATTGACTGTGGCACAGTCGATGATTCCCACCATTCTTTTATTGATGGTGCTGGACCTGACTGGAGCTGTTCTGCTGTATTGACTTTGGCACAGGTAATGCTTCTCACTGTTCCGGTGTATTGACTTTGGCACAGATGATACTTCCCATTATTCTGTTATTGATGGCACTGGACCTGACTGGTGTGTATTGACTTTGGCGCAGGCGATGCTTCCCACTGTTCTGGTGTATGGACTTTGGCACAGTGGATGCTTCCCACCACCGTTATTGATGGCGTGGATCCGCGTGGAGCTGTTCTGGTGTATTGACTTTGGTGATGTTTTCCACTGTTTTGGGTAATGAATTTGGCACAGGTGACGTTTCCCACTGTTCTGGTGTACTGACTTTGGCACAGTGGATACTTCCCATCATTCTGTTTTTGATGGTGCTGGACCTGACTGGAGCTGTTCTGGTGTACTGACATTGGCACAGGCGATGCTTCCCATCATTCTCTTATTGATGGTGCTGGACCCAACTGGAGCTGTTCTGGGTGACGCTTCCCGTCATTCAGTGACTGGAAGTGTTGGAGTTTAGCCGTTTTCGTGTATTGACCTTGGCACAGGCGATGCTTCATGCTTCATTCAGTGACTGATGGCGCTGGACTTGAATTATTCTGGCTCTTGTTGTACCTGGTCAAACAGAAACAAGTACCAAATTTAGAAAAGTAAAAAACCCAGCAAATGTTAGAGCTAAACGATACATTTATATATGACAAAGATAAAAATTATCCAGCTGCCAAGGTAAAAAGGTAGCACACCGAATTCTTGGTTGTTGGGTCATGGGTTAAAATCCCGTTAAGTAGCATAAAGGGTTTTCTTTATTTCTTTTTTCTACTTTAAATCTAGCCAGCCCTAACCCAGAGCAAAACTTATGGGATAAATAGAAAAACTTTGGTCCACAAAGTTGAACAGCAAACACTTTACAGATGCATGACAGTGCTTAAACAAACAACTCGGCAACACGGCAAGTCCCCTGTCTCTGGGTCAGGTTGAAGTCAGAGCATATTTTGATTTAAAAAAAGTATAGAGTACATCCCTTTTGAGTATTGTCAAAGGTGATGAGCCTAATACCATATATAATACCTAATTCCATATACAAGTTTTATGCAGTTTAAAAAATGATTAAAAAATATATGATTTAGTGACCCCTGTTGTTTACTTTCCATAGTTTCACGCCGAGACAGGTAGACAGAACAAGATAAAAGACAGAAAATCAAACACAGATTCTAACAAAATTTAATAGTAGTAAAGCATTTACAAAATGAATAACAGGCTCCAAGAAAGATCGGCAGAAAGGGCTAAAACAACAGCAATACAGTCCTACAAGCAAGCAAAGGTGGATTGGTGGTCTAGAGGTAACACGCCTGCCTGAAAGCAAAAAGTCTGGGTCAGAAGTGTGCGGTGGTTCAAATCCCGATTGGGCCCGCAACCCCTCCCCCCCAATCTATTAGACCACGCGTGGTGGTCTGGGTGCTAGTCTTTCGGATGAGACGATCAACCGAGGTCCCATATTTACATCGGATTATTTAGCGCACGTAAAAGCCATAACAAGAGTGTCCCTGGCAAAATTCTGTAGAAAAAAGCCAGTCTGGTAGGGAAACAAATACAGTTGCTGACAGGAAAAGAAAAAGGGTGGCACTGCTCTTGTTGCGACGCGTTCCCCCGGGGAGAGCAGCCCGAATTTCACGCAGAAAAATCTTATTTAACGCAGAAAAATCTGCCGTGACTTGATTTTTTTTAAAATAAAAAAAGGGCAGACAATCCAGACAGAAAATGGCAGGCATAGTCGATAACAGACATGAAGTACATCATACAAAGCCAGATACTAGCTCAGGAAGTCAGACTCGTGACAAAATGAAGGGTACCTGATTTTCTTCTTTGTTGGAGACGATTTCACAGCACCTTGGACTTCAGTGGTGCTTTCTGGTCTCATATCAGTCCCTAGTTGACGGACGCATTGGTTGACAATTTTCTTCAGGCTGGTCTTTTGCGGCAACACAGCCATGCCAAGGCCATTCCAATCTTTGATCCCTCATGGTACCTGGTAAAACAGATGTACATCACAAGATTAGAGATAGGAAAAAAATACGCAACACCGTCAAAACAAAGTAAAAACAATGATGGACAGTAACAACACATATGACAATAAAATCAACTGAAGTTTAGACCAGGAAAAGATTCTGTCAGTAATTAAAGAATAAAATAAAAGTAGAGAACGGGCAAATATGAAGTTCCAAGCCTCCTTTCACGTTGATTAAATCAGTAAAAACAGAATTAAAAACATAAAACTGAAAACATTTGTATTGGTTCAGATATTACAATGATTTCATATCGCTCTGACATAGATGTAATTCACAATTCCTTCATTGAGCCTTTCACACTTCAATTTGGTCAAATTTGAATGCAGTCAGTGTATTGGTGAGCATCTGTGAGCCACGAAGTTATGCCTGCGAAAACAAAGACTTTTCTTATATGATTTGCAAACAAGGAAACATCTTTCAATTATTTTGGTATTTCTCATTCTAGGTTCTGATACTGCACTTTCAGTAGCAACCAAAATTTACAAGCTCTTTAAAGGCAAAAGTGTGCTTGTGCATGTGAATTTGTTCAAACTGATTGGTTGCATATATAACAGGTTGAATGTAAGCACTTCGATTTGTTTTACAAGATATAGCGTTATACAGATTCCATATGTCATTATCACCACCACCATCATTCTTATAATTATTAATTATTACCAATACTTACAGTGCAAGGTCTTGATTGGGGAGAATTCTCCAGATGATAGTCCAGCTTCTGGAGAGAACTCCCATGTGGTTGATGTGACACAGCCCCGTTGCTTTAGAGATGACTGCCATGTGATCCACATGGCACAGCCCCGTTGCTTTAGAGATGACTCCTATGCGAACCACGTGATGACTCACCAGGTAAAGACCCGTGTCGAATAAGGGTGGGAACAAAAAAGCTGAAGGAAATGTTTTGAAAATGTGAGGGGACGGCAGAATAAAAATCCCTCATAACCACTGTCTCAAAGATGCCAGTCGGTGACAAAGTCACACTCCCTCATAACCACTGTCCCAAAGATTGGGTCACACTCCCTATAACCACTGTCCCAAAGATAGGGTCACACTCCCTCATAACAACTGTCCCAAAGATAGGGTCACACTCTCTATAACCACTGTCCCAAAGTTAGGGTCATACTCCCTCATAACCACTGTCCCAAAGATGCAAAAAGTTGACTAGTGTCACACTCCCTCACAACCACAGTCCCAAAGAAGTTACTCTCCATAACATCCATCGTCCCAAAGATAAAGTCACACTCTCACAACCAATGTCTCAAATGCCTTTGTAGGTGGCGGCATTTTTGGACAGCAAGACATCACTGTCACCAAGATTGCTCTCCTTAGATCTTTTGCACTATTTTGACCCTAGTTGAAATCTAATTTTTTTTATTTTGTGGTTTAGTTTTTTATTTAAACTAATTTTATTTTCTAATGCTATGCTATTTTTGTTTTATTTCCTATTTTATAATGTTGGGATACATTTTAAATTTTTTTTAATTTCATTTAGTTTTAGTCTATCCTATTCTATTCTATTTTAGTCTATCTTTTTTTTTTAGCAAGGATCAGAGATGCAATCAAATTTGGTGCCCAGTGATAGTTTAAAGGTAACTGATAGGGCAGTTCATTGGCAAAGACATCGTCTGACAAAGAACTTCGGCGGCAAAGGGCAGTTCAATGGCAAAGACATCGTCTGACAAAGAACTTCGGCGGCAAAGGGCAGTTCAATGGCAAAGACATCGTCTGACAAAGAACTTTGGCGGCAAAAGGCAGTTCAATGGCAAAGACATCGTCTGACAAAGAACTTCGGTGGCAAAAGGCAGTTCAATGGCAAAATCATTGTCTGACAAAGAACTTCGGCGGCAAAAGGCAGTTCAATGGCAAAGACATCGTCTGACAAAGAACTTCAGTGGCAAAATCTGCATGACCAGAACTTCTTAGAAATTCCACAGCTGTTTCGACCTCCTGAAGAAACGCAAAAGGTCACTTAGACCCACTTTCTTGCATCAAAACCACCAGTACTCGGACTCAGTTCCGTAGGATATGAAAGCATGAAAAGTCAGTTTTTATGAACGCCGAGAACTTTGGGGATAGCAGAAAATCCCCATTCTAAGAACTTTGGGGATAGCAGAATATCCCCATTCTGAAAACTATGGGAATATCAAAATATCCCCATTCTGAAAAGTTTGGAAATATAATATACCCATTTTGAAAACATAGGGGATAGCAGAAAAAACCCATTTTGAAAACTATGGGGATAGCAGAATATCCCCATTCTAAGAGCTTTGGGGATAGCAGAATATCCCCATTCTAAGAGCTTTGGGGATAGCAGAATATCCCCATTCTAAGAGCTTTGGGGATAGCAGAATATCCCCATTCTAACTTTGGAGATAACAGAATATCCCCATTCTAAGAACTTTGGAGATAACAGAATATCCCCATTCTAAGAACTTTGGGGATAACAGAATATCCCCACTCTAAGAACTTTGGAGATAACAGAATATCCCCATTCTAAGAACTTTGGGGATAACAATATCCCTATTCTACGAACTTTGGGGATAGCAGAATATCCCCATTCTAAGAACTTTGGGAATAGCAGAATATCCCCATTCTAAGAACTTTGGAGATAACAGAATATCCCCATTCTAAGAACTTTAGGGATAGCAGAATATCCCCATTCTAAGAACTTTGGAGATAACAGAATATCCCCATTCTAAGAACATTGGAGATAACAGAATATCCCCATTCTAAGAACTTTGGAGATAACAGAATATCCCCATTCTAAGAACTTTGGGAATAGCAGAATATCCCCATTCTAAGAATTTTGGGGATAGCAGAGTATCCCCATTCTAAGAACTTTGGGAATAGCAGAATATCCCCATTCTAAGAACTTTGGGAAAAGCAGAATATCCCCATTCTACGAAAATTGGAGATAACAGAATATCCCCATTCTAAGAACTTTGGAGATAACAGAATATCCCCATTCTAAGAACTTTGGGGATAGCAGAATATCCCCATTCTAAGAACTTTGGAGATAGCAGAATATCCCCATTCTGAAAACTTTGGGAATAACAAAATATCCCCATTCTGAAAAGTTTGGAAATATAACCATTTTGAAAACTTTGGGGATAGCAGAAAAAACCCATTTTGAAAACAATGGGGATAGAATATCCCCATTCTAAGAACTTTGGGAATAGCAGAATATCCCCATTCTAAGAACTATGGGAATAGCAGAATATCCCCATTCTAAGAACTTTGGGGACAGCAAAATATCCCCATTCTAAGAACTTTGGGAATAGCAGAATATCCCCATTCTAAGAACTATGAGAATAGCAGAATATCCCCACTCTGAAAACTAAGGTCAACCCTATCCCTGACCTCACCTCCATGGACACAAAGCTCTGTGAAGGCTCTGTGGAACATGTCCTTCCTCCATTCCCAGCCCTCCATCTAACAAAGGCCTAAACCAAGCTAAACATCGATGTGGTTCACAACAAGGCGTTTGTGATGAACAGGTCCTAGGTTGCTGGGAAGATTCTGATAAAAAGACAAACAAAAAAGGTAATAAATACATCTGTAATTTAAGGAAAGAGTAAAAGAAGGTTGTGTGTGTATGTGTGTGTGTGTGTGCGCGCGCGCTCGCGTGTGCACGTGTGTGCCTGCCCGTCAGCCACTGGAATCCATGCTTATTTTAACTAGATCTATTCTAACACGATATGAAATATCCAAATATTATGATATTATGGGTTTGATTATACTCACAAAGAGATTTTCATTGAAGTTGCATGTCATCACCACAGTGGCATCCGCAGCTCCAAGAAGTTTTTTGTGCTTTGGCTTTTGTTCCTGTGGTCTTCTGCTGCCAAGTTAGCCGCCAGTCAAAGGTTGCTCCAAGGTCGGTGGGGTTATTCGCAAGGTCCGTCCGTTGATACGCAGGGTGGCCGCCTGTTCTTTTGTTGAAAGGCTGGAGATCAAGTGTGTCGTCTTTCACATGCGTTTCTGTGAGCAGAAAGTTTTTCGTTTAATTATTAGTCTCTTTCCTTATTGGTGATTTTCACTATGTATTCTACTTGGCTTTTTGCATGTAATTCCTTCAAGTGCATGCACGCGTACTTTGTGTGCGTGCACAAGTGTGTGCAGAGCTTTATGTGCATCCTTGTGTGTGTGTGGGTGCATGTGGGGTGTGTCTGCGTATGTTGGTGCAAAATTTATTAATGTGTCGGGCGTGCATGCATGTGAGCGCCTATTTAGTGTTTGCAATCATACATTTATTTCATTATTATATAATTTTACCCTGATTTACTGCCGTTATCATAATGTATGTATCTGTATCGCTTATGCACACAGCTAAAAAGAAGTGTGAAATCCAAAGCCTGAAGTTTCTGCAGTTCTGTTCTGTTCCTAGTGTGAAATTTTCTTACATTTTCTAAGTCAAACATTTTCTTCCTCGTACCTTCTGACATGAAACATTGCGACTATAAGGAGAAGGGGGAGGGGGGGGGGGGGGGGGAGGGGGGGGCAGCATAGAAGTTAGAGCGTGCACTCGTGATCTGACAGGCCAGGGTTAAGTTTGGGTTCGAAACACCACCGATACACAACAGTTAACGGCCGTACTGACTCCACTCCCCTAAAAGTCCTTCGGATGAGACTATAAACCGAGGCCCTATGTGCGAATGCACGCATAACACCTTGCCTCACATTAGAACTTGTGTACCCAAGAGCAATTAAATACTCCAAGAATGACACATTTTGTTGTTCCAGTTTTCCCATCAATAGATGACTGGTCACATACATGAGTATGAGCTTCCAAGCAGCACCCCCCCCCCAAAAAAAAACAACAACAACAAAAACAAACAACAAACCAAACCCACCAACCCCCAAAACCACCACCCCACCCCCCAAATTCCATGACATCTGAATGAAAAAGATCAGTGGTCAGGCCGCTGACATGGTAATTTGACTGCAACAGCCAGTGGGGGTTTAAATCTCCAATGAAAGTCCTAGTCATATGCAAATTACGCGCGTTGAATAATCTTGCAGACTTTGAAAAAATCCATCCGCTTTTCACCGAGGCCTGCTACGCCAGTGGTATGGCCGACACTAACATACCCAGCATGCACCCTCTAACGTTGAGAGTGGTGGGCTCTGCGAGGTTCAGCTTGCCCAAATGGCAAAAGCATTGCCTGTAAGATATAGTGCATTTCTTCCGACTCCCCGAGGAGTTATGGGAGAAGTCAAGTTAATGCCAGAATCCTTTACAACGGACCAGAATATAACCTACTGAGGATTTACCTAGTGCAATTGTTACTTTGAAATACATTAGAAGCACAATTTCAGTACTGCTCATATAAAGAAACTGGCTCAGACAAATATTTCGGCAATATCCACATAAAATTGTGTTTTCCCATGACAGAAAACTGCTCACATAAAAAGTAAATGCGCGTTTCTATGCTGTATGGGTTTCTTTAAACTACTGATTGCATAGCTCTTTTGGCAACTTGCAGTGAACAGACTATAAAAATAAACCCAAGTTGGCTCCAAATATCTCGAGTTTGCCTCGAATGCTGATAATATTGGAAGGACCAGCTTTACTGCTGCGAGCTGCGCTTGACTACTTCTCAAGTTTTCCAAATACAGGCCTTCAAGTTTAAAGGGATATCTTGACTAGAGTACTGCCACGTCAAAAGGGCGGGCCTAAATTAGGAATTTAAAACCGGTGACCCCGAAAGACTTATGACTGGGAGTCGTTAGCTTGTAGGCACACGCTGAATGGAAACTACTAACCGTTGTATTGAATGAAACAATCTGCGTGCAGATTATCACCTCCAGTAACTTGTTGGAAGACGGCAAAAAAGTCCAACTGGCGATACGAATCAATGCAGTCTCAATTGCAAAATGAATTCGGAATTCGTGTTAACATCACCGGAACAGTTCCCGGCGCATGTCAAGTCTCAGGCGGGATAACTCTGCTGCTCAATTGGCAATAGGCTGCTAGTTCCAGCTATATTTGGCTTAACTGTGCTTTGACATACTGGAAATTTTCCATCAGGATATATGCAAAATACACGTGCAGACGTTTGGTTCATACAGTTTTGGAGATTTCGTTTTTCCCCCCTTTCAGCCTTTGTACACATTTATGTTTGTTGGTAATAGGCTACTTTCGTTTCTTATCTCTTAGGTGATAAGCAATTTGTACTCACAACAAACCTATCTTTCCTACAAGATTCACTATGATAAGTAACATGGATAGCCTGAAAAGATAAACGGGTTCTGCCATATTCAGCTTGCTCAAGACCCTACCTGAATTAAGTGCCTCAACCACTCCTAAAAAAGTCAGAAGTCAAGTCACAGGAGAGGGAAGCACGGAAATCTAGCCCTACCTTAATAACCTACTCAGCTTTTTAAAAATCTATAATGAAACAAAATTTCATTCATCTTATTACTGTTCGAAATATTTAAACATGTAAAAAAAAAAAAGTAAATCATGAATACTAAACAAATCAGCATCAATGAAAAATAACAATCCTTACCTGTAGCTTGGGTCAAAATGCCCACGTCGACAACGCGTAGTGTTGTACCGCTTGTCGCTCTGAACTTGTGTCGGCCACCGTGCAATGAAGAGTGAAGAGTGTCGGCTGGCATTACAGCATTTGTGTTCAATTCTTTGTGAGCGATTGGTCATTTTACAGGTGCATCATGGGACATCAGCGCTGACGTTGTTAACTTGTCACAAGATAACTCATGGTCCTTCCCCTGCCCCCACCCTCTCTCTCTCACATACACACGCGCGTGCGCACGCGCACACGCACACACATGCACACGCATACGCACACACGTGCGTGCGCGCTCACTCACACACACACAAGCACCCGCGCGCGCACGTATGTCAATTTATATTTGTAACCCTTGAGAATAAAGATAATCAATCAATCAATTAATCAATGAGTGTGTGTCTGACAGACCAAGAATGTGACAGACGATGTGTGTGTGTGTGTGTGGGCGCGCGCGCGTGCGCACGTGCGTTTTGTGCGTGCACGCGGTGTGTATGTGACCACGCACACGTGCTTGCATGTGCGTACATGCGTGCATGCAACTGGAATAATCAACCATTCAACAGCTTAGGGGAGGAAAAGAAGCAAATGAAAAGACGCTCCCCCCCCCCCCCCCCAAACTTTTGTCTAAAACGTAAAAGTCTTTTCAGTGACTTACCTCTACACTAGAAGACCTTCACAATAGGACTTTTTAATGGCTCCAAAGCCCCCCTAACTCTCCTTTTCCAAAACAGCCTTCTTGAAGAGGGAACACAAACTTTCTTTTATATAATAGGAACAATTAGAAAGAAAGAGAGAGAGAAAGAAAGAAAGAAAGAGCCCTTGCTTTTGACTTTACAAGGCCCATCAATAGGTAAAAGAAGAAGTTTACCCTTTTATAAGAAGTGGCAACTTGCCGACTTTTTCTCGTCCACTCTGTAAAACAAACCCATTTCTATGCACCGTCTAACCTGCGTGGCTAGAGAGAGAGAGAGAGAGAGAGAGAGGAGAGAGAGAGAGAGGGGGGGGGGGGGGGGAGAAGGAGGGAGAGAGAGATTCTTTATTCCCAAGGCTTACAGTTAAGTATTGACATATTTTTATCGTCAGGCCCTCGCTCACAGAAGGGATACTAACAAAAAAGCACAACTCATAATTTCAAGTAAACGTAAAGAATATTATTTTGATATGAAAGAGACAGACAGACCGACCGACCGACCGACCGGCAGACGAACAGACACGCACACACACCACACACACACACACACACACACACACACACACACACACACTCAAAAGCACATGAGTGCTTATTCCATTATCCTCGATATAAAAGAATGTTTTAAAAAAAATAAACAGAGAGAGAGAGAGAGGGAGAGAGAGAGAGAGAGACAGAGAGAGACAGAGAGAGAGAGAAGCAAACACAGAAAAACAGAGACAAGAGATTATCATATCTTTCATAAGGTCGAGCAAGGGCTAGGATAAAACAGAGAACATATGTCATGCTTTTCTTCCAGCCTTGAGAAATACAGATTTTTCAATCGTAGTCTCACCATTTACCTTTCCTCTCCTTTTCACAAGTCAAAAGCGATTGAAAGAAGTGAGGTGAATTGGCTAACACAGATATGATCTCCGTGACGAATTCTTCAGATCGTCTGTAAAATGGAACTCCCTAAGGTTTTGTTTGTCATGTAGCCCCTATAGCTTAATCCCTCCCCACCCCCCTCCCCCAAAGGAAAAAAGAAAAGAAGAAAAAAGAAAATGCTTAGAGTCGTAAAAGAGAGGGAGAGAAAGGGGAGAGAGAAAAAGAGAGAGAGAGAAGAAAGAGAGAGAGAGAGAGAGAGAGAGAGAGAGAGAGAGAGAGAGAGAGAGAGAGAGAGAGAGAGAGAGAGAAGAGACAGACAGACAAACATACAGACAGAGAGACAGAGGTATAGACAGAGTGGCAGTCAGACAAGAAGACATACGCAAGGGGAGAGAGAGAGAAGAGAGAGAGAGAGAGAGGAGAGAGAGAGAGAGAGAGAGAGAGAGAGAGAGAAGTGAGAGAGAGAAAGGGGAGGAGAGAGACAGACAGACAGACAGATCAAGCAGAGGAGACAGACAGACACACAGACACATAGACAAACGCATAGACAGACACACAGACAACAGTAAAGAGGGGTTGGGGTGGAGAGGAACAGGAATTTTAAAGAAAGAATAATTACATACCTAAGACTGATTCCTAGTGCAGAGAACCGACATGTATAACTTAAAATCGAATAAAATATTCCCCCGCAAGCGGAACCCTTACAACCATTTCTCTTTTTCCCCATTTATGTCTCTCTCTCTCTCTCTCTCTCTCTCTCTCTCTCTCTCTCTCTCTCTCTCTCTCTCTCTCTCTCTCTTCTCTCTCTCCATTTCTTCTTTTACCACTTCTCCACTCTCTCTTTATCTCTCTCTCTCTCCTCTTTATTTTTAAATGTTTTTTTTTTAATGGGTTGGAGTTGTGCCTATGGTCGTTTCTTCAGGTAGCATGTTACGCGCGTTCATGGCTCCAGAAAATCGGTTCTTTTGTCACTACGGCGGCTTCTACAGTGTCTGTGTCTTTTCACAGTAGCAGAGAGGTGTGTGTTGGCTCTTCTGGAGTCCAGGATTGGAAATTCAGTATCGCTGTCTGTACTGGTGCTGAGGGCCTTATTGGTCTTGTTTCTGTTGGTGGTGGTGTGTAAGTACAATTTTTTTTTTGTGTTTTTATTTTACTGTGTTAGATATTCGGGGTTTTATGTGTGTGTGTGTGTGTGTGTGTGTGTGTGTGTGTTAGGTTTTTTGGTTTGCTTTACTGCTGTTACTCAGGGCCTGTTTCTCTTGCCGGTGTGTAAGATTTTTTGGGTTGGTTTTTTTTTGGTTTTTACTGTGTTGCCGTAAAATATTTCTTTTTCCCTTTCTTTCTTTCTTTTTGTTTATAGTATTACTGCTAAGTATAAAATAGGAATATATAAGACCGTGATAAGGAATTTAAGGATGAAGAAGATTCTGGTGAAAAAGGAAAGAACAGAAAAGAAAAAGAAGAATAAGTAGGAAAAGAAGAAGCAGAATTGCGAAGAAGAAGAAGAATTGCGAAGAAGAAGAAGAATTGCGAAGAAGAAAGAGAAGAAGAAGACGAAGAATAAAGAGAAGGAGGACGAAAAGGAGGAGGAGGAGAATTGCGAAGAAGAATAATTCCAAAGAATTCCAAAGAAAAAGAAGAAGAAAAATGAGGAGGAGGAGGAGGAGGAGGAGGAGGAAGAGAAGTTGGAGGAGGAGACAGAAGAGAGGAAATATCAGAATTATTGATTTCAAAAACATTTTAATACTCTTTTTGGGGTCGGTGATACGAGAGTCTGTAATAAATAACTCAGATTTTGGAAACACAGAGCGTGAAGTGTTTCACGTTGTTTCATATAAATAAATCGTTTTATTTCATCAGGGAAACAATATATTACAACTCGCGTAACTACACACACACACACACACACACACACACACACACACACACATATTGGTTTTCCTCTTTTTACTGGTACAAGTTATTGGTAAATGTTGCAATAATGTAGTATTTAAGTATTGTTGTTAAGAAATGTGTTCTTAGATAGATGGCTTGATTGAAAAAAAAAAGCAAATGCAATGCTTATTCAATGTGCCATCTGGATATATATATATAAAATTGACTTGAATTGACTTCACACACACACACACACACACACACACACACACACACACACACACACACACACACACACACACACACACACACACACACCACACACACACACACGTGCATACATGGACTGGATTAAAAAGAAATTATACGAGTGCGTATTCCATTTCCGAAAAAGCATACGAGAGCTTATTTCATTAAAGAAAGAATAAAGGAAGACAGAACGGGTTTCAACGAGTACACAAGATATTCTGCATGCGTTCACACATGGAGCCTTGGTTTATAGTCTCAGCCGGAAGACTTTCAGGGAAGTGGAGTTAGTACTTACTTACTTAGGCCCATCACTCCCCCTGGAGCATAGGCCGCCGACAACAGTCCACCAGAGTCCTCTGTCCTGGGCTATTCTCTCCAGCTCTCTCCAGTATATCCCATTTTCCTTGTTTCTGCCTCAAGGTCACGTCGCCAGGTGTTTCTTGGCCTTCCTCTTTTTCGTTTTCCCTGGGGGTTCCATGATAGTGCCTGCCTTGTGATGTTGCTGGCTGGCTTTCTCAGGGTGTGCCCGATCCATCCCCATCTCCTGCGCCGGATTTCATTCTCGGCTGGCAGCTGGTTGGTACGTTGCCACAGGTCTGCGTTGCTGATGGAGTGGAGTCAGTACTGATGTAAAACTCCAGAGGAAAACATTCCTTTGAACGGGCGTCTCGGTGGTGGCTCGAACCCGGGGTCGATCCCCGGGAACGTCAGATCACGAGTGCTGTGCTATGATCACTAGGCTATTCCACTTCAAGTTGTTTTGGATAAAGTAGACACCAAAAGAAAGCCGTCAGCGCCTGGGGTTTATCACAGTTCTTGATTAAACCATTGACCCTGGGGGCAACAGCAAAGTGAGAGGCTGTATGACCAGTGGCTTTCCCATCCATGGAATTCCACTTTACAGCTTAGTCTTTAGTGGTTGACTGTGACTCTCTGACTAGGAGGCTTGACTCGCACAGTCCTTGTGTGCTGAAGCCCTGGGGGCTAGTTGGCCTTTGGAGAACATCTCCAACGCTGACTGTCCTTATGCCCACTTGGCCGAGAGAGTGGGGATGTACTGTGGGCAAGGCATCTCCATTATAATCAAATTTCTGCCCAATTTCGGAAACAGCAGCTGCCTCCTCTGCAAACATACAAAATACAAGACACCAAAGTGTCAGAAATGGACCCCCTTCACACACACCTCCCAGCACACCGTCACCATCACCGATCCCTCAGATTCCGAATCCTTTGTGGGCGCCTTCCAAGCTTTGTCAACCATATTTTTCCAGTCCTCTCGTCTCTCAGCCACCCTCAGGGTGTCTCTCAGCTCCATGTTTGTCCACTCTCGAGCACAACAAAACGAAACAAAACAAGAACACGCCCCCACCCCCTAACCAATCAACCAGCACACACACAGCCAACCAGCCAACTAACCAAACAAACAAAACATCCCATAAAACCAAAAATACAATCACACACACACACACACAAAAGGAGAAGAAACTAAAAATCATGACATTCAAATTTAGGCTGCCCTGTCTAACCTATAAGGTATTCCCACACCCCCAACCCTATTGATGTCAGAACCTAAAGGGGGACAAGGAATTAAAAACCAAGAGTTAAGGCCCGTGCCGTGATGGTAGTTCATAAATCAAGGAATAAGTATTCCGTGTCATTAGGGGATCATGAAGAGATTGTTCAATTCTATCAAAATGGAGATATTTGAGCTGAGTGTTGGGTTTCTGATATGGTAGTGATTTTTCTTTCTTTCTTTCTTTTTTCTTCTTCTTTTTCTTTATTTTTACTCTTCGTGCGGGAATTGTGAAGAGGAAGATAGGAGAGAAAAAAAAGGTTAACTCGAAAAGAAGGGGTTTGGGGTGGGGGGTCGCCAGGTGTCTGGGAAAGACATTTGACATTTGTGGGTGACTATACGTGCTTGTGACGCAATCGATTAACGTGTTTTTTCACACACACACACACTGTCTCCCGCTCTCTCTCTCTCACACACACATGCAGAGTCACACACACACACACACACTCCTAGAGTCCTCTAGAATTTGAACGAAATTCCACATAAAAACGTCACTCTTCCCACAACCCACTCTACAAAAGTAATACCCAACGGAGGTGGGATAGTCTTAGTGGTTAGAACCTTGCCCTCGTGATCTGCGGCCTGGGATTGAGCTACCACAGAGACACCCCGCTTTAGGGAACCATACCCTGGAGTTTACATCAGTACTGACTCTACTTCACCCCAAGACCAACATCCGTGTGCGAACGCACACAGAACATCTTGCGCACACGTGAAATCCTGTTCCTCTTTTCGTAAGAGTAGGCCATTGTGTGCCGGTGGGAACGGATGACAGAATTTACAAAATTGCATACACACGGGGACTGGATATAAAAAAGCACATAAGTGCTTATTCCATTATCCTCGATATAACGGCCCCCCCCTCCCCGATCTCCTGCACATATGAAAAACCCGTTCCCCCTTCCGGAAAGAGT
>CM054147.1:45457067-45459567 GCA_028751875.1 Rapana venosa
TGAATCAGTCATCTGTTGCAATGTGAAGTCAACTGTCACAATTGTGTGTATGTAAAATTATGACAAGACTATCATAAGTTTAGGTTACTTCTTGTCCTGTTATGGTATGCTTGTATTTTTGTGACACATTATTTGAATTTTTTTGGTTTAAACCGTTAAAGTCGGAATCAACAGAAAGATTTGAAGCTTTCCTCATTCTGTCCTCTGTTACTGTTAAGATTTTCATTGGTTATTTTTTTTCTTACGTGTGTGGCTTAGTTTCAATCAGTAAGGTCTTCTTCATATTCCATACTCTGGAAAAAAAAGTGTCTGAAAAGAATAGATCTTAAAAAAAAAAGAAAAACAAAAGAAAAAAATAGCTCTTTAAGTGTGCATGTGGTTTCGGTTTTGTATATTTGATTGATGGGTTGTTTGTTTGTTTTATAGTTTGTTTTGTCATGTTTTGGGCATAGCGTGATACTCTTCTTCGAATTGTAAAACAGGATTTGATATGGGTACAAGATTGCTCATACGTGTGTTCACACACGGAATCTTGATACAAAGTCTCATCCCAGTAAGAGGACCAGAGTCAGCACAAACCATCCTGGGCCTAAAGACAAAGTCTCTTCCAGTTTGGTCATAGCCATCGAAATGCGAACCACGAACGTTTTGGGTTAAGGTCAAATGTCTTACCCACTGTACCAATAATATCCAACCCAGAACTGAAATGGTTTTTGAGAGAGAGAGAACTCGAACTCGAACTCGAACCCGAAGTCAAAAGATTTATTCACAAAAAGGCCATTGGCCCATACATGAAGCGGGGTTGTCGAACTGCTTAGTATTTTAGTGAGAAAAATTAATAAGGAGCACAACCCCCCCCCCCCCCCAAAAAAAAACAACAACAACATGTTATTATATAACAACAACCACCACAATAAAAATCAGTTACAAAAAATATGACTTAAGAAACCAAGATATCCCTTATTCTAAAGGCTTTACCCAAATATAAAGCAAGGCTGCCCACAGTCTCAGGGTGACTAGATGCCATGAGTAAACAGAATCTAAATAAATTAGGCTGTCTTCTATACTTCACCGGAATGTAATTCTGTCTTACATCTTCTAATGCTGGACAGCACAGCACAAAATGAACTTCATCTTCCACCGTTTGCTTACATAATGGGCATAGCAACCTAAAGTCATCATCATCATGTTCTATATATCTAAATTTATGAAAATTTATGTCTGATACACCAAGTCTAAATTTAGACATAATTCTTTTCAAATGTATGTCCATATCAAGCTTTAGATATTGTTTGACATCGTGTGAACCTATAAATTGTCTGTATGTACATTTGAAATCTTTCACTGTTTTGTTTATGACCACTCCACTGCTGCCAACGGCAGTCAATCAGGAGAGAGAGAGAGAGAGAGAGAGAGAGAGAGAGAGAGAGAGAGAGAGAGAGAGAGAGAGAGGAGAGAGAGAGAGAATCAACCAAGGGAGTATTCTGCTAATGGAAAACAGAGTACCAGTACGTCTTGAAGTGGCAGATAAGAGTGTGGAATATGTGAGACTGCATTTTAATGGGTGGCGCTGCTCTTGTGGCGACACGAGACGTGCTTTCCCCCCGGAGAGAGAGCAGCCGAAATTTCACGCAGAGAAATCTGCCGTGACTTGAAGTAGTATACAATGCAATACAATACAATACAATACAATACAATACAATACAATACAATACAACGCAACAAAACGCAATGTAATGCAATGCAATACAATACAATACAATAATCACTGCACGGTTGTGGCATGTAGGCTGTGTTAGCACACATCTTAGAAATTTACAACACTGCATCAGTGTCTATGCACACCATGCACATAAAATGCAAAGCACAATACATCAAAGACTCAACACAAACACACACACGCGCGCGCGCGCGCACACACACACACACACACACACACACACACCGTTCTTTATCAACATGCATTAGTAAGCTCATCACATGTTACTGCTGGAGGAAATTGCCTCCCCTTTCTTCAGACTCGATCAATAATGTGGGGCTTGCATTGATGTCCAGGTGTATGCACGTTACGTCCGTTTGTCTGACTGGCTGGCTGGCTAGCTGGCTGGCTGGTTGGTTAGCTGTGTGTGTGTATGTGTGTGTGTGTGTGTGTGTGTGTGTGTGTGTGCGTGCGTGCGCACGCGCGTACGTGCATCATCATCATCATCATCTCTTCTTCTTCTTCTTCTTCTTCATCGACCGCTTAGACAGCAACTGTAGTCTTTCAGCTATCACCTTAAATGTTCCCTCTCACTATTGTTGCATCAATTCTGTGTTTTCTCTGGTCACAGACACAATGCTGCCCGCCGCTTCCAGACGCCACTCTTTGCCGGTCTCCCCAAGACTCCCCGCCAACCGGTCCCCGCCACCGACGCGTCACAGTCAGCGCCCTGCTTTGGCTGGAGATGCCATGTCTGGAACCACCACCAAGCCCCTCTCAGTATCAACAAGACACAGCACC
>CM054147.1:45464567-45514567 GCA_028751875.1 Rapana venosa
GGAGAGGAGAGGACAGGAGAGGAGAGGGACACAGATGATGATGATGGCAGTAATGGATATTTCTTTCCAAGGAAGAGTGTGACGGCAAGTGATAGAGTCTATACTGGTAGGCCACTCTCGTGTATCACATTTTTATTACATTTGGTAGTTACGATGTCAGTTACTGCCTCCCCACCCGTTTTAAGAGTTCTACATGGATGCTCTAAACACACGCAGTCTTGCCATTTCTTTCGTGGCTTTATTTTCTGCTGTGACTTCGAGAGGGAGCATTGAAAAGTCATCGTTGCTTTTGATCGAGGATTATTGGCCTAGGTAAAAAAAAAAAGATCCTGAAATAGCCTAGTATAGCTCTGATGGTTGCCAGCAGAAACTGCGAGTGGATGGGCGGGGTGGGGTGTCTGTGCTTGGGTGTGTAGCTTATGTTGGATCTTCAAAAAAAAGAAAAAGATTTGCTGGTAAAATAATTATGGTATTGAGATTACTTAATCCCCTGCGAGGATGCCGGGGTCCTGTCAGTATAAATAGCATCCCCACCTTCTGGAAATTCTGCGCTTGGAATTCCCCCTTTTCCATTCCTCTGTTTCCCTCTGTCACCTCCTTCCTGTCTATTTTCTGCCTTCTTGGTCAATTCTCCTGCCTTTCTCCCCAAGAAAGACTTAAAAGATAACAATTTTCTCCTACGTCAAAGTCCCATGGGCTGGGCCTGGCTTGTCAGGCGCTTGACGGCAGCGCGACGTGTTTTCGCCCATGTGACAGACAACAATAGTTTCTGTCTGAGCGTTGGAGGAAGTAGAAGGTCAGAAGAAGATCCAGAAATAACTGAGCTCTAATGTTAGCAGGATTGTAAATGGGTGTGCAGGGTGGGGTGTCTGTGCATGCGTGTGTAGCTTATGTTGGAATTGGATTTTTGTTTTCTAAATAATCTGCTGGTAAATAATCATGGTTCTGAAATGACTTCGTTTCGGCAGGGTTAGTAATGATTTGTGTTGATGGCAGATTCACGCTTTTTGTGTAAATCATTGATAATGCCATAACCGATTTTTATAGAAATCTTTTTTCCCCTTTTATTTTCAATTGAAGAATTTTTATCCGGGGAATTTCGAATTTTTAAACAAAAATCCAATTTCATTCTGTGTATTTTTGTTTTGATATGTATCGCTTCCCCCCCCCCCCCCCCAACCCTCATAATACATACCACTGTAAAACAAGTAGAATAGGCATTACAATAATTATGTTTCTTTTAAGCAGGGCAGTTTTGTTGACTCATCCAAAAGACTAGGACTCAGACTACCTCTTGAAGTCCAGCTGCATTCAGAATTGTTGAGAGGACTGACCGAGATGAGATAAAGAGCATCACAACACAATCTGTAATGAATCATGTACATAAGCAAAATTTAACACTTGTGAATAACAAGACCTTGAAGACAAACTTGGAAAAATACCACCCACACAACTTTGTCAGATGCTTGCTTACTCATAATACCATTTAAGAGTGTAAAACCGAGGCCCTGGGTGTGAACGCATGCATGTAGAGTATCTTGCACACACTTAAAACCTGTTCTGCTTTTGGGAAGAGTACACCACTGAGTGCTGAAGAAAACAGATGACAAAACTACATGCTCTTGGGGACTAGGGGTAAAAAAAGAACATGAGTGCTTATTCCATTAAACTCAAAATAAAAGAATAAAATGAATACATAAACATTCAAGAATCTGTAGCAGGTTCTTCTTTAATATCAGGCACATCAATTCATAGACATTACATAGCAAGAGCTAATCAAGTCTTCTTTTCTTTCAGTTTGAAGATTGATGCATGAAATGCGTTTCCTTAAGAATAGCTTACCAACACATGATTCCTTTATTCAACAAACCTATGTTAAAACAGAGCGTTGGTACATCCTTTTGTCTGCACTGTTGTTGTTTTTGTTGTTGTTGTTGCAAGAAACAAATTTCTCTGTTGAGAGAGGGGAGGGAGGGGAGAAAACTGCTGAATGAGGTTTTAACATACACACATGAATGTCATCACACAAGCAATCATCTATACTTCAAAGTCATGCGCACATTCGATGCAAGCATGACATGTACACTCCCTCACCTCCCCCACCACACCACACATACTCACTCATACACACTCTCTCTCTCATTCACGGATGATATTGAATTTCACACCATTTGCTTATAGCACGTGTGCTATGTTGGATTTTATTAAATAAAAAGAATCTCTCTCTCTCTCACACACACACACACACTCTCTCTCTCTCTCACACACACACATGGTTATGCAGAAAAGCAAAAAACCACCACAAATTACATGTCCGACATTCACACAAAAGTTGATCCAATCCAATCATGTTGTTTTGAGCTCCTCTGACCACAGAGTCCACTTCAAGGCTGTCGTCTGATCAAACAAGTCAAGCTCAGATTACAACAGTGCAACTATAATACACACGAAAACAACACGATTAAAACCAACTTTTCATTCATTCCTCGAATATTTTGTCCATACTGACTCTCTCCATGATCGTTGTACAGAATCATCAGTGCAGTGACCATGCTGACAGGTGTGGAGGTTTTTGTGGGCTCTATAAATTATTCATTCATTCATTCACTCAACAGTGGGGCATGATGATGAATGAAACACTTTAAAAGCACATTTTCTATCACAATATAGAATCCTTACCATGGTAAACAACATATCACTTTCATTCATTCATTCCTTCATTCATTCATAATTCATTCATTCACTCAACAGTGGGGCATGATGAAGAATGAAACACTTTCAAATCACATTTTCTATCACAATATAGAATCCATAGATGGTGGACAACATATCACTTTCATTCATTCATTCATTCATTCATTCATTCATTCATTCATTCATTCATTCATTCATTCATTCATTCATTCATTCATTCATTCATTCATTCATTCATTCACTCAACAGTCGGGCATGATGATGAACGAAACACTTTCAAATAACATTTTCTATCACAATTTTAGAATCCATACCATGGTGGATAACATATCATTTTCAACCAGTCATTCCTTCCTTCCTTCATTCATTCATTCATTCATTCACTCAACAGTGGGGCATGATGATGAACGAAACACTTTCAAACCACATTTTCTATCACAATGTAGAATCCTTACCATGGTGGATAACATATCACTTTCATTGATTCATTGACTCACTCACTCACTCACTAAAATACAGGGTATGGGATTAAACACTTCAGAAACATACTTTTAACACAGACATTTGAATGTAGTAGTATCCAAATCACCATGGCCATCCATCCATTCATTCCTTCTTTCTCATTCCATCATTAACATTGGGGGCATGAATTAAACCCCTTAACAAAACACACAAATAATATCAGAATGTACAAGCCATATCACAGTAGCTATCAATATGCATTATTACAGGGGAAAAAAAACCCCAACAAAAAAGTTTTCACGTGGGGGGAAAAATTCCACTCAAAACAATCCAGTTTTCTTCCCTGCTCAGTCAGCCACTCTCCTTCTCCCCTGCCCCCCCAGCCCTACCCCCTCCCAAGTATCCCTCACCATTCCCGTTTTCTAACATACCCTCCATCCTCTCTCTCCCAACATCGACCCCCACCCCCCTCCCCATCCAAGAGGAACAAGGTAGAGAAGTCAGTCATCCTCAGAGGCGGTAACACTGCTGGTCATGCCGGAATCGGTATGCTGGTTCAACAGAGGAGGGGTCTCTCTATCCCGATCCTGTACACAGACGCACACGCATGCATGTATATACATAGACACATGCATGCGCACATACACATGCGCAGGTGCGCACGCGCACACACACAGAGACACACACACACTCTCTCTCTCTCTGTGACTCTCTTTCCATAAGTTTTCTATCCCCCCCCCCACTCCCCCTCCCCGTCTAATATCACTAATAGTAAACAAGCGTTAAATACAAGAGCAACACACACACACACACACACACACACACACACACACACACACACACACACACACACACACACACACACACACACACACACACAAACAAACACACACACGCTCACACACACATGCGCGTGCACACACACACACACCGCAAAGAACATCTTATGTACATATTCAAATCTGTTCCACCTTTCAGAAGAGTAGGCCATTTTTGTGCCGGTGGAAACAGATGACAAAACTTCATGCACAAAGGAACTTTGTGTGGAATGGGCACAAAAACAGGAATTAAGAGAAAGACTTTAGAATGTTTGAGATCATAGATATTCCTACTTTCCAATGTTATCATTATTACATTGAAAATATATATAAATTTTTCCTTAAAAAGGCGATATGAATGGCCACAAAAGTGAAAAAAAAAGTAATAGCAATCTAGCCATAAAATCTAAACAAAGGAGATATGAGTTGAGATGCAAATGAACAAACACATGACTATGACTAATTTTAGCCATCAAATGGTCGAACAAGCTCACGCTGAAACGCCAAAGTCGGATGCACTGGGCCTGACTTGTCAGGCACTTAACGACAGTACAACGCATTTTTGCTCACATGACAGACAACAATTGCTGCCTAAGCATTCGATGATAAAGAAGAAGAAGAAGAAGAAGAAGAAGATGAAAAAGAAGAAACCAGCCGCCATGGCACAGTGGTTAGTGCCTTGGGTTACGGACTGGAAGGTTGCGGGTTTGATTCCCATAAGAGTCATAGGGATTTTTCGGACTCTGGTCGGCTCCTACCCAGTGTGAGTGTGCTGTGGGCTCAGTGGGAAGACTGGGACTACACAGTCGAGCTTCATCCACTTAACGGATGCGAGTTTGAGAGTGTTGCTCAAATTACCTGACCAACACTGCAGGTGTCTGTATCTCTCGGGCCCGGTTGACGCCGGGATATATTATGATAGTAAGCGTAGAGTACAACCCTGTCAAGTAGTCTCAAAGCATATGCACTTCCACAGCAGCATAATTATGTCATCCTCATTGTCATTGATCATCATGCAATAAAAAAAAATTGCCTCTGATTTGGTGGTCCTAGTTGCTCTGGTCTCATGGTGACCTCAGATTCGGTTTGCCCATACACTTCTGTGCCTGTGGCAAGTTTGTGTCAGGGCCTTTGGGGTTGGAGGTTCACGGGGGACAGTCATTGGAGGGACGTTGCGGTGGTTGCCACCTTGGGTGGGCAACTCACTCAGTCTGGCTCCGCGACTGAGCTAATACTGTCGTTAGTAGGGGGCTTAGTAGGTGGTGTCCTGCGTATGTTAGCTCAGAACAGGCACCACTGAACACCACCAAAGTCACCCAGCAGTAGTGCAGGGCCCCTCTGGCTGGTGGCCCCACGGTGGCTTGATAGTTATGGGCTCCCTGTGGACTTCTGACCCTGAGGATGAGTCATAACAAATCTGGGTATGGCTGTGGCGGGAAGGTTGGAATGAGCGGCGTGGGAACAGCAGGACGGGGGACATCACAGAAGATGAGGCAGCAACCAAAAAAAAAAAAAGATGAAGAAGAAGAATTGATACAAGCTCACATCATGTTACCTTCAGCAGAACTTACCTTGATGTCAGCAATGCGGTCCAGCAGGGCTTTGCGCTCATTGTGGTTTTTGGCCATGACCAGCTCCTTCTTCAGCCCCTCAATGTCGCGGTACATCTCTCGCTTCTTGCGCTCCAGTTCCAAGATCTCTGCGTTGGTCGATTCACAGATCCTGTTTTATGACAGAACAGAGTTTCTGAGATATGAGGAAATGTAAACAGGTTTTAAGACTCTTTCTGGTAAATTAAAAAAATCCTAGAGCAGCGCTCCAGAGCAAAAGCAGAACACCTATTGTGTGACGCTCAGTTTGGCTTCAGGAAAGAGAGAGGCTGTACTGATGCGATCTTTGCACTGAGACAACTGAGTGAGAGAGCTCTTGAGTACAATCAAGCACTCCACCTAGTATTTGTCGACCAAGAAAAGGCTTTTGACAGAGTGAACAGAGATAAGCTCTGGAGGGTCCTGGAGCAGTATGACATCAAGGGGCAGCTCTTAGATAACATCAGAGCTGTTTATAACAACAGCAAGAGTACAGTTCGCACTCCAAGCGGACTTTCCAACTGGTTCCCTGTGACATCTGGGGTGATACAGGGCTGCGTCCTTTTCCCTCTGCTCTTCATCATATATATGGACCAGATCACAAAGGAAGCCAACTCAGACCTTCTGTTTGCTGACGATCAAGTCATGATCAATGATAACAAAGACAAGCTGCAAGATCACACAGACCAGCTCAATACATGCTGTGAAACCTATGGCATGAAAATCAGTGTAAGCAAGACCGAAGCCATGACAGTCAGTAGAACTCCAGAAAAGCTCAAAATCAACATCAACAGAGCCCAACTAAAGTGGACGGCTGAGTTCAAGTACTTAGGCAGTATTTTCACAGAAGATGGAAAACTGGACAGAGAAATAGAAACACACTGTCAAAAAGCAAACGCAGTCAGCTATCAACTTGCCCCACTTCTGCGACATCCTAACATCCCTATGAGCACCAAGGCAAAGTTGATCAACGCCATCTTCCTGCCAACTCTCACTTACCAGTGCCAGACATGGCCCCTGACAAAAGCCCTGGAGCAGAAACTGGTAACGTGTGAGATAAGTGCTTGAGGAAAGCCATCAACAAGACCAGGAGAGATAAGATAAGAAACGAGGTGATCAGAGACATGGTAGGAGCCATGCCCGTCCTATACCATATTGAACAACAATGAACCAAGGGGTTCAGGCACCTCACACGGATGCCGCCAAACCAGCCAGCCTTGCGTGCTTACAACTTGAGGTAGTCTGGCACGAGGGCCAGAGGTAGACCCAGGCGACGCTGGAGTGATTCCGTGGCAGAAACACTGAAAGTCCATGGATTGTCCCTCCTCCTAGCGACCCGCCTTGCAGCAGACAGACAGTTATATCTTCCCGCGACACCACAGAGTACAAGCGGAAGGAAAAAGTAAAGTAAGTCTGGTAAATTTACATTCTCTCTCTCTCTCTCTCTCTCTCTCTCTCTCTCTCTCTCTCTCTCTCTCTCTCTCTCTCTCTCTCTCTCCCCCTGTTCCTTGGATAGAGCTCGGAGGTTCATCAATGGTGAGATAATTGCGGAGGGGACTGGTTTTGCCCAGCATTAAGGAAGAAGCTACATTGTGACTTCGGGGACGATGTCTAAACATGGCATCAGTATGCATAGGGTTAGTTTCTTTTTGCAATTTTCTTGTCATCCGTTCCTACCGGCACGAATGGCATACTCTTCTGAAAGATACGATGAGTTTTAAAATGTGTACAAGATCTGTGTCTCACAATGCATTGAGAAACTGCAGTTACACAAACACCAAAATCTCGAGCAAATTTTTTTGGTTTGTTTTTATTTATATCCTTGGGATAGGATAGCTCAGGGTCAGAGCACTCACTTCTCCCAAGCCAATGTTAAGCAGCATCGAACGTGGTTACCAAGTGGATGGGTGACCATTTGTGCGCCTTGGCTTCAGTACAGTCCCCCAGTTCACCCAGCTGTAAATGGGTACCTGCTCTCTCTAGGGTCAGGGAAGGTAAAGTAGTGAGGAAGAGGAGATGGGCGCCACCCTTAATATGCTGGCCTCTGGAGAAGGTAGGTCTCTGACGCCTCGCTCCCCTATGACCACATGGGTTATGGGACACCTTTACCTTTTATATCCTTACCTGGTATATTCTCTGCTGAGGGCGTCAGACACGGCCATCTTGTTCTGAATGAACTGCTGATAGGTGGGACCAGGTTTAGTGCACAGGTTAAGGATATCTACAGCAAAGAGAACAAAGGAAAATACAAAAAGCAACAACAAAAAAGTTCAATTGTAAAGGGTGATTCAAGACAGGCTAATCTGGTTAGCTCGTCGTGGATACCATGGTCAACAATTTAGGTCGAGATCACTTAATGACCGACAAAAAAAGCATACAGATCAACTGTACACAGCTAGAAAAAGACTGAATTTTTTTCCATTTTTATGTACACATGACAGGCTTGCATGCGTGCTTGCAGCGCGCGACATCCCCCTCCTCCTCCCCCCTTTCACTCCACCTCCCAACACACACACATGAACACATGCACGCATGCACACACACACACACACTCTCTCTCTTTCTCTCACACACATACACACACTCTCACTCATTCACTATCTCTCTCTCTCTCTCACACACACAGGCACATAGACACACACACACCCCTCCTTACCCCCTCCCCTCACACACACAAACACCCCCCCCCCTCCCTCCCCTAGTGGTCAGAACATTGCACTCGCAATCTGACAACCCGGGTTCGATTCCCGTTCAAGGGGATATTTTCCTCTGGAGTTAACATCAGTGCAGACTCCACTCTCCCCAAAAGTCCTTCGGATGAGACTATAAACCGAGGCCCTGTGTGCGAATGCACGCAGAACATCTTGCGCACATGTTAAATCCTGTTCTGCTTTTCGTAAGAGTAGGCCATTGTGTGCCGGTGGGAAGGGATGATAGAATTGACAAAACCGCATACACACGGGGACTGGATGTAAAAAAGCGCATGAGTGCTTATTCCATTATCCTCGATATAAAAGAATTAAATAAATAAAAATAAAATAAAAACATACACCCACTCGCTCACTCTCTCTCTCTCTCTCACACAGGCACACACACTTGACATAACAAAAAATGGATATGGCATCTTGGCGATCTCTGTTCGTCTGACTTTCTTCCCGGGTTGCTTGAAGTCCCTCAGCTGTCTCATGTGCAGGTAGTGGGAGATGAGGGGACTGCGGCCCTGCGTGTTGAACTTCACTCGCTCGTACTCAGGCCCTGGACCGATCTGATGGGACTGCAACGCCAGAAAACTGACCATTATTCTCAACTCACTTGGTTAGAGTGTTGCCCTCATGATCTGATGGCCCTGGATCAAGCCAACACGGAGGCCAAGTCAAGTCAAGTCAAGTCAAATTTTTATTTCCAGATGGTACATCGAATAAGTGCCGGTTTTAGGGGATTTTATCCTGAAGTTAACATCAGCACTGACTCCACCCCTTGCCCCCAAAAGTCCTTGGGATGAGAATATAAACTAAAGCCTCTGTGTGCGAACACAAGCAGAGCAATCTTAGGCAAGCGTTAAAAATCCATTCCGCCTTTTGGAAGAGTAGGACATTTTGTGCCAGTAGGAATGGATGACAAAATTAACAAAAATAACAACATACATACACACTGGTGTTGTGTTAAGGCACCATCCCCAAAGTCGGAATGCAACTACCTTAAATGTAGGTGAAAACGGCCGCATATGCAAAAGTCTCAGCATTAGTGAAACCTCTTAGCTCTAAGCCAAGGAGCAAAAAAACCCCCAAAACCATCAACCCCAACATACAGCAGAAAATACACACACGCACACACGCATGCATGCATGCACACACACACACACACTCACTCTCCACACACACACACACTCACACACCTACACACAAACACGCACACACACACTCACCTACACACACATGCACACACACACACAGACTCACACACACCACACCCACGGCACACACACACTCACCACCTACACACACACAACACACATTCACACACATCACGCACACACAGCATACACACACACAATCACACCACACACACACACACTATCACTAATACTAACATACACACTTTTCAAATCACTATAACAGACGTTACATCACACAAATCAACACAAACACCACACAACATCCACACACACATCTACCTAAACACTAACACACATACAACACACACCACCACCCACCCCCCACCACCACACACACCACCACCCCCCACACACCCCCCCCCCCCCCCCCCCCCACACACACACACCCTACATCTACACACACCCCCCCCCCCCCCCCCCCCCCCCCCCCCCCCCCCCCCCCCCCCCCCCCCCCCCCCCCCCACACACACACACACAAGCCCTGACCTCTTTGGCGACTTTCTTGCCGACAGGGGCAGTGGAGGGGATGTTGGCCAGACGTGACTGGCTAGGCCCCCCCAGTGTGGCCACGGTCAGTTTGCTGACCTCCCGGGACTCGGGCTGAGGGGAGTCCGGCTCCTCCCCCAGCCTTGTGATCACCTTGTTGAAGGCTTCCATGTCCAGGCTCACCTCCACTGCACGCACACACACACACACACACACACACACACACACACACACACACACAACACACCACAACACATACACACACACATGCACAAATGCCGGGATAAGTGACCCAGGGTTTTTTCTTTCTTTCTCTGGATGTGGGACATGATGGCTGTAAGTGATTAGGGAGTTCAGGGTGGGCATGGATTCATTTAACACACACACACACACACACACACACACGCACAAATGCCGGAATAAGTGACCCAGGTTTTTTTCCTTCTTTCTCTGGATGTAGGACATGATGGCTGTAAGTGATTAGGGAGTTCAGGGTGGGCATGGATTCATTTAAGAAGCTCCTTGTTGGTCTTCCCAGAATATGCCCTCACTACAATCACACCTGGGAATCACTGCAAAAGTATATACTGGAAGAAAAGTTTGCGACTTTGGCTTGTTTTCAAATCCTTCCTTTCCCCGTGGGGATGCCGGGAGCCTGTCAGTATAAATAGCATCCCCACCTTCAAAGTCAAAGTCAAAAACGCTTTAATCATCCCATGAAGGGCAATTCTGTGGTAGGAATTCTCTCTGTCCTATCCCTCTCTTTTATTTATCTCTTGTTTGCTTTTCTTTCTGTCACCTCTTTCTTTTCTATTTTTTGCATTCTTGGTCCATTCTCCTGCCTTTTTTTTCCTCTCAGAAAGACTTGAATGATAACAATTTTCTCCCACGCTGCAGTCGGATGTGCTGGGCCTGACTTGTTGGGTGTTTAATTAACTGTGGTCCAACACATTTTCACTCGTATGACAGACAAAAACCAGTTGCTCTCTAAGTGTTTGATAAGGAAGGAAAAACATGAGGGTGGGTGTGGCAGGGTCACGAGGCAGGAGAAGGGTATGCACACGAGCTTTGTGAATTTGGGAGCATGGGGGCATATTTGTGTGTGTGCATGTATGTATAATATTTTTATTTATTTTTATTTATTCTTTTATATCGAGGATAAAGGAATAAGCACTCATGTGCTTTTTTACATCCAGTCCCCGTGTGTATGCGGTTTTGTAAATTTTGTCATCTGTTTCCTCCAGCACATGATGGCCTACTCTTTCAAAAAGTGGAACAGGATTTAACATGTGCGCAAGATGTTCTGCATGCGCTCAAACAAGGGGCCTCAGTTTATAGTCTCATCCGAAGGACTTGCTAATATGTGCATGTGTGTATAATATACTGTGTGTATGTGTGCGTGCGTGTGTGAGTGGCGTATGTGCACAACTATTGTTTCTATCCCTGCCCTCCCACCTCCCCCCACCCCTTTCCCATACATTACCAATCACTTTTCTGCCCTCTACATTTTATACATAATTCATTCCTCTCTCACATAGCAGCAGATTTTCAGATGTAGTGTGAAGACTTTTCCGCACTCTACACTTCATACACAGTTCATTCCTTTATCACACAGTGTGGATCAGTGGTCTAGAGGTAACGCACCTGCCTAGAAAGACAAAAGTCTGGGTTTCAAGTGTGTAGAAGTTTGATCCCCATTTGTACCCAGAACTTTTCCCCTAACCGCTAGACCATGAGTGGTGGTCAGGGTGCTAGTCTTTCAGATGAGATGATAAACCGAGGTCCTGTGTGTAATACTCATTTTGTGCACGTAAAAGAACCTAAAGCAACAAGAGAGTTGTCCCTGGTAACATTCTGTAGAAGAAAGCCATTCTGATAGGAAACCTAATGCAGACAGGAAAAGAAAAAAAAAGTAATGGGTGGCGCTGCTCTTGGGGCGATGCGCTCTCCCTTGGGAGAGAAACCCGAATTTCATGTAGACAAATCTGCCATGACTTAAAAGTGGTATACAATATACAATACAGCAGCAGATTTTCAGATGTTGTGAATAAACTTTCAAGCCTTCTATACTTCATACACACAACTCATTCATTCCTCTATCACACAGCAGTAGCAGCAGCAGCAGATTTTCAGACGCAGCATTCAGCACACAGTTACTTTTCTTGTTGAGGGCGGCAGCCTCCATCATCTTTTTGGTGGCGGCGTTGGCTTCAGCGGCGCCCTCGTTGTCTGCCTGCAGTTTGGCCACGTCCCACTGCTTCCAGGTGCCCGGCACTGGCTTCAGCCCTGCAAGCAGGCACATGCATACAGTGCAATGCAAAAGTCACCCTTGACTGTGTGTTGAACTTTCTAGTCATACATATATGTTTGTCTGTCGTGTTCGACGATGACCTCCAAAACAGCAGAGGAAGCAGTTGCTGTTTCGGGAATTTGGGTAGAAATTTGATGGTAGTAGAAGTGCCTAGCACACAGCACACCCTGGTCAATGGGAATAGAAATTTATAGGATTTTTTTTTGTTTTTTGTTTTTGACAGATGTGATAGCCGAGTGGTTAAGACCTTTTGACTTCAATCCCATGGGTTCCATGAAGTCTTGGGTTTGAATTTGTGTGGAGGAATTTTGGAGAATTAATCGTGGGGATTTTTTATGATTTCTCGGGTCAAGTCATGTGTCTTAACTCCCTTCATGCACAAGATCAAATGTGTATATGTTTGATCCTGAAATTCATGTCAGGGTTTGGTGGAATTTTCAACATCGAACATACCCAGCATACATCCCCAAAGTTGGAAAAACAGCTAACTTCATAACGGGCAAAAACGGTCACATATGAAAATATTACCACTGGGCCTGAACCTTGGAGTTGTAGCCAAGAAAGACCCCTCTTCCCCCAAATAAAGCAAACACCCCCCAAGCCCCCCCCCCCAAAACCAACAAAACCCCCCCCTGCACAGATGATCTTTACACACCATTCTTAAAGTCAAAGTGTGGCAACTTAAATGGTGAGCAAACAGCCGCAAATTCTCACCACTGAGGAACCACAGAGCTGTACCTGAAGCAAAGCAAAGGAAAAAAAATAACCAACAACAAACAAACAAACTGAGGGAACATCAGAGATCAGTGAACGCACCTGTGACCCATTCATAGGTCAGGTTGATGAGGTACTGTTTGAACTGGTCATCAAACCGCCAACGTGACTCGGGAAAACCTGTGATGTAGGCTGAATACAGAGACTGGGCCAGGCAGTCAGGATACACCTGCACACAGCACATACAGGGCAGATTGTAGAAAAAACCTCCACAAGATTACACAACACAGCACATTTCGCTACATCAGAGCCAAACCAGGTTATCTCCAGTGCGTCCAAAGAAGGAGATAACCCAGTTTGGGTCTAACGTAGCCATTTGTGCGACGCAGAACATATTGTACAACACAGCATGGGCTACATGATAATGCACAGATTATACAACACTGTGCAGATTATAGAACAAGCAAGGGCAGATATTGTACAACACAATGCAAATTATATGGAACACACCAGGATTAATATTTTAAAAAAAGCCCAACTACCATCTTGTTGGCGCCTGGTGAATTAAGGGTGAGGATTTTTTCAATCTCCCTGGTCAACTTCAAGTACAGACCTGCCAGTGCCTTAATTACCTACATGCAGAAGATCAAATATTCATGTTAAAGATCCGGTAATTCATGTCACCATTTGCTCGGTGGTTTACAGAGACATGAACATACCCACCATATGTCCTGGAAGATGGAATGCAGCTACCTTCATGGAGTGCCAAAACGGTTGCATACGCAAAATCTCACGATTGGTGAATCTTAAAGGTCTAGCCAAAGAAAAAACAAACAAACAAAAAGTAAGTACGTAAGTAAGTAAGTACATTTGGTGCGCCTTATCTTTCTTATGACAGCTCTAAGCGCTTACAAACATGACACATATAAAATAATTCAATTTATGAACAAAAAGACTAACACATCTAAACAGCCACACACACACAGACACACACACACACATGCACACAACACACACACACACACACACACTACTCACACACACAGGCACACCACACACACACATACGCGCACACACACAAATAAACACCTTCACCCTAATCCATTCTCATCACCAGCGACCAATGCCGGTGAGCAGAACTAAAAGTACAGAACCACACTCACAGACAGGAACTTGTCCTTCACATCAGCATTGATGCTGGTGAAGAGGCGACGTAGCTGTCGGCGATGCGATCAAACAGCAGATCCTTCTCCTCTTCCAGCCCTCTCTGCAACAGCAGGTAGGCACGAATGGGATACTATAGTCCACACATCATCAGTCAGTCAGCTCTATAGATGTAACTCCTTTCCCTGTTATGCCAATTTCACAGCTAGGTTTTGTCAAGGGAGACAATTTCTTGAATTTTCTCTGCAACAGATGCTATAGCCAAGTGGTTATGACTGTTCGACTTCAGTTCCATGAGTCTGTGACGTCATGGGTTTGAATCTCGGCAGCAGCGTCTGATGAATTAAGGGTGTGGATTTTTGTCATCTCTCAGATCAACTTCATGGGATATACCTGGAGACAGCTGGAGAGAACAGCCCAGGACAGAGGACTCTGGTGGACTGATATCGGCGGCCTATGCTCCAGGGGGAGTGATGGGCCCAAGTAAGTAAGTAAGATCAACTTCAAGTGCAGACCTGCCTGTGCCTTAATTATCTTCGTGCATACACACATGCAAAAGATCAAATATGCATGGTAAAGATACTGTAATTCATGTCAGTGTTTGGTGGGTTACTGAAACACAACCATACCCAGCATGCAACCTGTACAATAAAAGAAGCTGCTCTGAAGTAGGAACAGCTGAGCCAGTGGGCAAAGTCACAAACACAGGAGAAGAGCTGGCACCCTTCCCAGCAAGAGAGCACAGAGACACAGTGAGAGAGAGAGAGAGAGAGAGAGAGAGAGAGAGAGAGAGAGAGAGAGAGAGAGAGAGAGAGAGAGAGAGGGAGAGAGAGAAAAGAGAGAGAGAAAGAGAGAGGGGAGAGACAATGACAATGACAAATTCTTTATTTCGAGGATAATGAATAAGCACACATGTGCTTTTTTACATCCCGTCCCCGCCCGTTAGGGATACATCTTAATAATAATAACCCAATACTTATACAGTCTCGCAATAAAAACAAGGGGAAATAACCCTTTTCAAAACAGCTCCCCTCAAACAACCCTCCCCCCCCCCCCCAAAGCAAGCAATTAAAAGAAAATCCTAAGAATACCCCACCCCCTACCCCCACCCCCAAAAAACCCTAACAAAACAAACAAACAAACAAAAGAGAAGGAAAAACCAAACCAACAAAAGATGATAAAAAAGAGAAAAACAGACAAACAACAACAACAAGAACAAGAGCTACAACAAAGCCAAGAGAGAGAGAGAGACAGAGAGAGAAGAGAGAGAGAGAGAGAGAGAGAGAGAGAGAGAGAGAGAGAGAGAGAGAGAGAGAGAGAGAAGGAGAAGAGAGAGAGAGAAAGAGAGAGAGAGAAACAAAAACAAACACACACACACACAAACAAACACACACATCATTTCACCAAGTTCAAAGGAGCAAAAGTAATTTCTTCTTTTCTGCTAAATGCAAGAGCGAAAATATGCGGCGCTGCCATTAAGCGCCTAACAAATCAGGCCCAGCGCATCCAACTTCAGTATGGGAGAGAATAGCCATCTTTCAAGTCCTTTTTTGAAAAAAAAAAGGCAGGAGAATAGACCAAAAAGGCAGAAAATAGACAAGAAGGAGGTGACAGGAAGGAAAAGAACAAACCAGAAAAAAAAATGGACAGAAAAGAGGGATTTCATAGCACAGAATTTCCAGAAGATGAGGATCACAGCTGTCAGTTACCCCCACTTTCAGCTGCTCTCCATTCCATCCCATCCCAGCCCAGCCCAGCTGGTGCTTATTATAGCAGGAACTGACCACACCTGGACTAGGTAAAAGGAAGGGGCGCACTAGATTTAGCTCTCTTGACTGAGTGATGTTGGATTTACATACTGTGGGATGCTAGTCATACTGACAGGCTCCCAGCATCCCCACAAGGGGTGTGTGGTGGAGGGGTGGGGTGTGTGTGTGTGTGGAGCAAAAGCAGATAGGATGTTCACCTCTTTGTTGAACTGGCTGAGGAAGATCCACCAGAAGGTGTCTTGCATCACAGCGGCTGAGGCCTCTGACAAAAACAGCTTCTTCCAAAACTTGCGGAAACCAGGCTGGAAAAAACAACAACCCAAAACAAAACGAAGACTCAATTTAGTACTTGGCTGGGTTTGTTTCAGAAAACATAAAATCGTATTTCACTTATTAATTTTTTTTTAATGTGATGACCCCCCCAAAAAAATCCCTAGAACTAACACCATCCCTTTCTTATTAGGTATTTAGGTATTATTTACAAATATCTATAAAAAATAAAGAAGGATACACCACCACCACCACTACCACCACATAACACAACACACACACACACACACACACACACACACACACACACACACACACAAACACACATATATATATCTATAATTTTTTAATTAATTTTTTTTTAAATTTTGAGGATAACAGAATAAGTACTCATCACATCAAGTCCCCATGTGCATACAATTTTGTAAAATTTCTCACCCTTTCCCACAAGCACACAACTAGTCTACTCTTATGAAAGGCAGAACAGATTTTTAACATAATGCACAAGCCGTTCTGCTTGCATTTGCACACAGGACAGTTTATAATCTCATCCCAAGAACTATACAGCAAGCCTAGCCAGTTAGCCAGCCAACCAGCCAGGTATAAAGCCAGCCAGCCAGCCAGACACACAGCCAGTCACACACACACACACACACACACACACACACACACACAACTCACATTGAAGTTCTGTATGTTGGTAATTCTGTGCAGGAGAGGGGGAGCCTCCAGCTGGGCAGGTAACTCTACTAACTCTCCATGGCGGAAGCCAGGAAACATGCAATAGTCCAGTGACCGCTTCTTCGTCTCCATCATGGCGTCAGCAAAGTCCTGTCGATGAAAAAATGGATGATAATGACACAGACAATTATTGTTATGGATATGATTTTGACGCATTTTTCAACTCATTGAAAACCCTGAATTGAACCAAACACCATTTTTCAGTCATGGTAGATTTCTATTCTGCGATTTCAGGCTGCTCTCCCAGGGGACAGCATGTCACTGCAAGAGCAATGCCGTCCACTGGTGAGCAATAAGTCCTTTACAAAGACGTTTCTGCATACAATTTTAAAAAAAGAAGTCAAATATACATACATACATAGTTACATACATACACACACATCCATCCATCCATCCATCCATCCAGAAAGCACCCAGCCAGCCATCCATCCACCCATCCATCCATCCACCCAGCCATCAATCCATCCATCCATCCACCCACCCACCCACCCACCATCCACCACCCACCCACCCACCCACCCACCCACCATCCATCCATCCATCCATCCATCCATCTATCATCTATCTATCTATCTATCTATCTATCTATCTATCTATCTATCTATTTTTCCTCTTTGCAGGTACATTTGTTTCCTTATCAGACCAGATCTATTCTACAGAATTTTGCCAGGGACAACTGTCTTGTTGCAATGGTTTCTTTTACAAGCACGTATGTGTGCATGCATGAGTGCACGCACGCATGCATGCACATACACACACACACACACACACACACACACACACACACGCACGCACCCCCTCCGCCCCTAAATACATAAAAAAAATCCCACTCTAATCAGCAATATCCGCTCAAAAGTTATGACATCCATATAGTACCGATTACAAAAAACATAATTAATAAATTCCAAATAAAAAAAAGACATTTAATAACCGACACCCCCCCCCCCCCTCCCCCAATATAGCTGTTCTAATAATTTGCCCATTTTTAAAGTAGGTCTTCTAAATACATGAACAAAACAAAAAAGCACTTTCAGAACTGGATTAAAAAAAATGAAGTTACACTGATTTGATTATGCTTAGTAAGCTATCTTACAAGCTAATATAGTCAAGTATATTGTTTTGAACATGCCATACTCTAAATCTATCTGTTTGCTATTGCTATCAATATGTATGTGAATATTATTTATGTTTTCTGAATAAAGATCTATTCAAACCATAAAAAAGCATAATGAGGAAAAATAGATTAGCTCACGTACATATTGTATCTTTCTTGAAGCCCCACTGATACAGAATGTGTTAAAAAATAAATCAGTATGAGCACTAAAAGCTAGACTTTGACCAAGCATGGCTGAGCTATGAAGAAAAATTAGCAAAAGACAAGACAAGACAAAATAAAAAAGACCCCCCACCCCTCCCCACCACCACCCCGAGACATTCACCTAAAGTAAAACCATCAGCGCAGAGATGTATAGAAAACAAAAGAAACAAAATAAAACAAAAAGTGAAACAACAGTGTGTGTGTGTGTGTACAAAAATATTTGTTATCATCCTGGCACCACCACAGAACATTCTAATTATCCCAGCACTTGTAGAGAATATCTTTAATTATCCTAGCACCAGTGCAAATTATTTCAATTATCTCAGCAGCTGTGAAGAATATTCTCGCTATCCCAACACTATGGCAGAGTGTTTTTCTTATCATCCCTGCATCTATGAAGAATATTATGATGATCCAAGCACCAATCACCACATGTCCACAAAGCTGAAACTTGTTCCTTCTCCCCTGTGTGCCTGTGGTAAAGAAAACCAGACTGGTGAGCACATCCTTCAAAGGTGCACGCTATAAAGCAACCTGAGGAAGATTGTGTGGCTGACGGAGATAACCCTGCAAACCAACCTGTAGGGCCCATGAGAGGAGCTGGAAAGGACATGCCATAATTTTCCCCAGACACATCTGACAGCGTAAAAGCAAACAAGAGAAAAAGAAGAAGAATTCCAGCACCAGTGCAAAAGAAATTTGATTATCCCAGAACTAGTGCAGAACATTTTCATTATCCCAGCATTATCTTAATTATTCCAGCACCTGTGCAGGACATTTCATGTTTCAAACATTTGTGCAAAAAAGAGATGAAAAAAATATCCCAGTACCTGTGCTGACAAGTTAAAAAAAAAACCCACCACCCCAAAACCAACATCCCAATACCTTTGAAAAGTATTTTTATTTTACCAGTACCTGTGCAAAATATTTTGGCCATATTGAGTAGAGTGTGCATACAGTGCCTGGTCTTTTTCTGTGCTTGTAACTCTGCAGCAGGTCTGCCTGCTGGCCTCAGCTGACACATTCCGACTTTAGGGCAGCTCATTAAAAAGTTCATAAGAAAAGATTTTCAGATTTGCTTGGGAAAAAAGGGAGGAAATGGACTGGGTAGGCAGAAAATAATCATGAGAGAGAGAGAGAGAGAGAGAGAGAGAGAGAGAGAGAGAGAGAGAGAGAGAGAGAGGAGAGAGAGAGAGAGAGAGAGAGGAGAGAGAGAGAGAACAGACAGACAGAGATGAGAGACAGAGACAAAGACAGAGAAAGGTAAGGAAAAAGACAGAAACAAAGGGAGTAACAAAAGAATTTCCAGAAGGTGGGGATATTATTTATACTGAAAAAAACCCCCTGCATCCCTAAGGGCGAAGAATGCTTTAATTATCCAACCACATGTGCAGAATATCTTAAATCACCCTAGCAGTAGTGCATACTGTTTTCAAATTCCCATGCTGGGAACAGATGACAAAATTTACAAAACTGCATACACATGGGGACTGGATGAAAAAAAGGTACATGAATGCTTAATCCATTATCCTGGCAATAAAAGAATAAATTAAAAAAATATATTTCTATACATTAGTGCATACTGTTTTGATATTTCTATGCATTAATGCTTACTATTTGGTATTTCTATGCATTAGTACATACTATTTTGATATTTCCTTGCATTAATGCATAGTAATTTTTATATTTCTAGGCATTAGCGCATACTAGTTTGATATTTCTATGCATCAGTGCATACTATTTTGATATTTGTAGGCATTAGTACATACTATTTTGATATTCCCGTGGGTTAGTGGAGATCTATCCCAGCACCAGCTATTTTTCTTTCTTGGTTGAACGAAAATTGGCGGAACAAACTGTTTGGCTCACAGGTTCTTTATTCTCACCTGATCAACTCTCTCTTCAGGGATCCCTGACATTACAGCCTGATTAAAAAAACAAAATGAGCCATGCATTGTAGAGGCACAGTGAATAATTATGATTATAGAAGTTTGACTCTTGTAAGATACACATGTGCTTAATTATTTGCTTGTGCATATGTTCAACCATGCTCATGCATGCGCATGTGCATGCACATACATGTGCATACACAGTCAGAGATACACAGAGATGCACACAGACAAAGATACACACAGACAGTCACAGGCACACAGACATGCACACAGACACAGACACTCTCACACACAAACCACATACACAAACAACACCCACCACAAAACCACACAACACAAAACCACATACCCCCCCCCCCCTCTCCACACACACACACACACACATATGTCCCTGGTCCCTGCTCACAACCATTTTCAAAACACAATCAATATATAAACAGGTTTATACTCACAGCACTCTTGTGGCCCCGAGAGCTGTAATGTGACTTCACCACATCAGAGGTTGACGCTTCGGTCAGAAATGCTGCCATCAAAGTCCCATAATGAGAATCATGACAGGCAAAAACTGAATTTCAGACAGTTGAAAAGTACAGACAAAGCATGGCAAAATGGCTTTCTTTACAGTTTTCCATGACCATTCTCACCTACAATAAATCTTGTCTCAGGCAACTAAACCATCTTGAATCTGCCTTGGAATTTAGTTTTTACTTTGTTTATTTGATTGTTTGGATCATATTCCACTCACCAGACAGTCCTTTGGATAAGACTATAAACTGAGGTCCTATGTATGAACCCATGTAGAACATCTTGCGCACATGTTAAAACATGATCCACCTTTTGGAAGAGTAGGACATTGAGTGTGGATGGGAATGGATGACAAAATGTACAAAACTGCATACACATGGGGACTGGATGTCAAAATCACATATAAGTACTTACTTCATTATCCTTAAAATAAAAGAATAAATAAATAAATAAACAAACAGATGCTGAATTGGGGTTTACAGCTGCTCAGAGAAATGCAACAGGATTCTGCAGCTCTTTTACTGATCAACACATTTCTAAGATATCTGGACAATACAATGACAGTTTGACACAAAATTTAATGCTACAATACCAAAAGAAAGCAACATCACAACTAACAAAAACCAAATATATATGAGAACTAAGAATGACTTACAGAATCAACCTTCTGTCATCTTTATCACTACCATCAATAGGAAAGTCATTAAAACAGCATAGACAGGAAAAACAAAATAATGTTCACAACATGTCAGAGATAATTATCATCTGAAGATGATCATCATGTTCAAAATGTTCATATAACAATGTATTTTGTTATTCAAACATACATAGATATAGAACACACACACATTCACCCTTTTATTTCTTTATTTTTTGGACGGACAGCTTGATAGAAAATCACAAAACCCTCAAACCCTAACTACATAGCTTATTCAAATATCTTGAAACAAACCTTTGACTTCATAGCCACTATTTCACATCGCTTACTTCGTGACGGGGAGTGGAAGAGGCGGTCAGCCAACCGTGAAGGTCGTTTGTCGTCTGTGACGATGTGAATGGCGTAACCTTGCAGTTTGTCCTCCACCGCGTTCAGTCGATCTTCCAAATCATCCAACAAACCCAGGCCCAGAGCTTGACCCCAGTCAAGGAGTTTCTTCCGTGAGTGAAATATTGTGGGTCAGTGATGTGATTTGTGTGCATTATTATGTCGGTGTACTTAAATATTTCAGTTTGAGAGAGAAAGTAAGAGACACAATGAAGGTTGTTTGTACATATATGTGTCAATGTGTGTATGTGCATACATGCAGGTGCATGCACATGCACATGCACACAGATGCACACACACAATGCACATACACTTACACACACAAACACACACATACATACACACACACACACACATTCACACACACACACTCTCTCCCTCTCTCTGTGAGTCTCTCTCTCTCTCTCTCTTCCATTCTGACAGTGTAGACCCATCCACAGGCAGTGCTAAGGATACGTGCAGATTCCCTCAAAATCTCTGCTATATCTTCTTGTGTTCCCAGGAGTAGCCCCTCACCCTGGATATCCAGAGGCCCCTCTAGAGCCATGGGGTATGGCCAGTCACTCTGGATACAGAAAACACAATCAGCACTACAGTAGAAAATTAATGACCACCCCCCCCCCCCAAAAAAAAGAAGAAAACAATTAAAAAATCCACCTCTCCTAAAAAAACCAAACAACAAACCCCAAACAATCCCCCCCAAAAAAAACACACACAAAAAAACAAAAAAAAACCCACACCAAAAAACCCCAACAACAACAACAAAACAAAACAACAATAACAAAAACCCCAACAAAATACCCAACAAGAAAACAAAACAAAATGCATGCATACAAACACAGACCAAAGCAAAACATTCTGAGACATAAACTCCTATACGTTATTAACACAACATACAAGCACAGACAGACAGACAGACAACAAACAAACAGACAGACACACACACACACACACACACACACACACACACATACACACACACACACCCTGCACCACACACATGTTAAAACCCATTCTGCCTTTTTGAAGAGTGGGCCATTTGTGCCAGTAGGAATGGATGACAAAATTCTACAAAAAAAATACATGGACACTGGTGTCATGATGTGACACTGTCCCTGAAGTCAGAATGTGGACACCTTAATGGTGGGAAAACAGTTGCATATATTGCATATACATGCAAAATCTCATTATTTGTGAAAATCTCTTATCCAAGGAACACCTCTTTCCCAACCTCCCTCCCCCCCTTCCCAGTCAACCCAAAACAACCCACCCAAAACAACTCCCCTGAAAGCTCCCCTCCCCTTCCAAAAACAAACAAGCAAAACCCCAAAACAAAAAGTGTGCTCACCAGTTTTTCAGCATCCAGAAATTCCTCCAGTGTTGTTGGAAGTTTTCCTTCATCTGTTCTTTGGGGACTGCTCCCCTGTGAGTCTCCATCCAGTTTACCCATAGCTGCTGCAACAACTCTTTTTATGTGAATACACTGATGATGATTTTTTTTTAAAAAGATCAATTGTATGGCATAGCACACATGCGCATGTGCACATGCGCGCATGCACACACACACACACACACACACAAAAGAATGGCAAAATGTGGAGCTAGTTATATTGATGGGTCTTTCAGCATAAATGTTCCTCAGTCCATTCATGAGGGGCATACCATGTTAGAAAATGCATGCTGGAAACGTTTTGAGAAGAAACCACAAGATTTGGTTTATCCCTGATGATGCAACCCATTTATTATCTTTTGATAACATTCACATGAACACAGAAATGTTGCATCTCTGATCTACAGGTTTATGCTCAATGCTTTTAGAACTAAATTTAAAAAATACCCCAACATGTATCTATAATTATGGCAAAAATATTACCAATGCTCACATTCTTTTACAATGTAGCGATCTAAAAACATCTTGAATACGATAAATTCAGAAGTTAAATGATTTTTATGTAGTTATGGTGAAGTATGACTAAATGATGACTTCAAATATCTTTGAAGTAATGAAATCGCAGCTGACTTCATAACTGTCCCATTCTTTTCTATTTTTTTCACAAGCTGAAGTACAAAATCTTTCGAGATTTGGAACAGCATCCAATAATCTGAGTGGTTTTTTAAAACGATAAATAACATTTTATCATAACCAAAACACAAAGATGATCGTAATCATGGCTGCATCTACTTTACTTGAATACGAGAGCAACAAATCAAAGTTTTAACAATCGGGAGGACTATACCTTCTTTCTTATGATATTCCCCTTCACATTAATGATGAATTTGGTGATGGAGATAACGAAACTTCCGAAGAGTTTCGTCAGTTCTTTTCGCTGCACTGTTCTTAGTTGCTATGAACGCTGAGTGAACAGGAAACGGAAGTAAACTCAATATTCCAGGAACAATAACTCGTATTACTCATTTAGACTAATAACATAAAGCAACGATGTCCTGGCCTCTCTCTCTCTTGATTTTTCAGCGTTCAGATTTTTTTGGGGATTGGTGAACACGTTATCCTTACGATATTGTATCTTTCTTTTTAGTAATATTATGAATAGAAGCAGCAGTAGACTAAAGTAGTACTAAAAGCAGAGGCAGCAGTAGCACTGCCAGTAACAGTGGTAGCTGTGCAGTGGCAACAACAGTATCAGCAGCAACAGCTTACTGTGCATGTGTGCGTGCGGACATGTGTGCCCTTCATAAAATGGTACAAGTGTGCTTTTGCTTTTTTCTGCCCTCTTTTTTTCTAAGGGTACAAGAGAGAGAGATTTATTTATGTTATTCTTTTATTTCATGTGCTTTTTTTTTTTTACACCCAGTCCCCATGTGTATGCGGTTTTGTAGTTGTCATCCATTCCAGAGTGAGAGAGAGAGAGAGAGAGAGAGAGAGAGAGAGAGAGAGAGAGAGATAGAGAGAGAGACACACACACACACACAGAGGGAGAGAGAAGAGGCATGCATACTAACTGGCATAAATGTAGACAAAAAAAACAAACCAATTGAAAATTGTAAAATTCTTTTTATTCTCATAATTAATGAAAATAGACTAAAACAACTTTTTTTTCCAATGCAAACCCCCTCCCCCACCCCACTAAACTATTAAATGGCAATAGGGAAAAAACATTCAATTCTTTTCAGAAAAAGAAAACAGCTGAATACTAGCAAAGGCTGGACTAGAAGCTGGACTGAGAAAAAATAAACCCACAAAAACTCCGAACAAACAACCCCAACAGTCAAATAAACAAAATATACGAGGAATGCCTTAGCAGTAGTACAAAATAAACTGGCACAGAGAGGAAATTACATAAGTCACTGCTTGGAGAAAATACATACAGCTGTTTTATTTATTTTTTGGGGGGAAAGGCAAGTTGACACATCTTGGCAATAATGTTCCATCTCTTTCCTTGTAAATTTTGGGGAAGAATCAATGCAAGACAGTGATGTCAAATAGAAATCTGAGTAAAAACCATAATGAAGTATAGGCATACATGTGAACATCACACACAAACGCTAATAATCCACTATAGTGTGTGCATACTGATGTAGTCTCTAAATAAACAATCTAGGGTATACAGATATATATATATATATATATATATATATATATATACATATATGTGTGTGCGTGTGTGTGTTGTGTGTGTGCGTTGTGTGAGTGCATTCATGTTCTTCAAGATAACATGCCAACCCCTTTCTTTTCCATATCACTGACAAAAGTGCACTTGAATATTCAACTTGCTATGCATGTATGCAGTTTCCAAATGTGAACATAATAGGAAATTTTGGGGGCATTCTTGATTTTTTATATTTTTTATCACAAGGCACAAAGATATGAGGGTAACAATTTTTTCATCTCTTATCATTTTGCCCCCTCTTGGCACTTTTTTTTTCTTTTCGTGTTGTCGTTTGTCCCAGTTAAGGCAATTTTCTTTTGCTTTGAATATAATTGGATGTGGCCTGAGACCTTTTTGGAAAAATGCACATTAAAAAAACAACAAAACCTACCTGTTTCAAAGTCTCTGAAACACCATTAACTTATCACAACATTAAAAACAACAAACATGGCGATTCAAAATCTAATAAAAGAAAAAAACAACAACAAAAAAATGAACAATAACTTGCTAGCTTCCCATGAGCATTCAGGCTCGTCACAAACGGAGCCCTTTCTCAAATGGTTTGGTGAAGGTGTTAAGTGCCTGGTAGCTTTAAGTCCTTACTTGTTTGACTTCTGTTTTGCGCCCCTAGAAGGTTGGAAGCTCACATCCTGTATCTTTTTAGTTAAGGATGTCATTTCATATCCCACTCTTACCCTTTGCTTTTTATATTTTAGAGTCATGAAACCAAGCAGTTAAGCGTTGTGCAGTGTGGTCTTTTGCCAAAACTAGAAGGTGTAAGATTTTTTTAGGTATTTCCAATATGTAGTTTTCTCTTATTAGACTGTAAGGCAGTAGATTTACAAAGGTAGCATAACATTTCTATGATTCTTTTCTTTCCTCCACACAAGTTGACAAAATCACCTGACAAAAGTTACCCAGCCACAAAGCTTAATAAAGGGTTTATGTTAAGGCCTGAAAGCTTGAAGCAGGCTAGCAATAAATGGACACATGCAGATTAGAATTTTTTCATTGTTTTAGAACCAGGATTCTGTATATTTTCAGCTAAAAGGTAGTTTGTTATAGTAAGTGAATCAGTTTCCTCACATAAGGCCGTGCAATTTGAAAACAGAACAGTGACAAACCTACATACAATGTAATTAACCTAAGCACAGAAATTTTTTCCAAGAGGTTCAATTATACTTTTGGCACATATGATGCAAACAGTATGCACAAATCATTCAACAAAGTGAGATTTCGGGTAGTCTTTCTGGGGAAAGAACGCACTAATTTTTTTCAGTGTCACAGAAAAAAATGTTATCACAAAATAGACTTTTATTATATATAACCTGACATATACACAGTTTGCAGGCTGTTGCATAAAATATGACAATGACTGAGATTTTTGTTCAATAATAATAATAATAATAATCAGGAGATGACATTACATCAAAATTGCGGGCGGGATAGCCTAGTGGTTAGAGGCTTGTGCTTGTGATCTCACGGCCTGGGATCGAGCCATCATGGAAGGGCCTGTTTTAGTACTGACTCCACTCCCCTAAAAGTCCTTCAGATGAGACTATAAACCGAGGTTCCGTGTGTGAATGCATGCAGAATATCTTGTGCACACATTAAAGACATGTCCCACCTTTCAGGAAAGTAGGCCAGTTTGTGCTGGTAGGAATAGATGACAAAATTTGTAAAAAAGCATGCACACAGGTGTTGTGTTTAGACACCATCCCTGAAGTCAGAATACGGATACCTTAATGAGGGGTTAAAAACGGTCGCATACGCAAAATCTCATCATTAGTGAACCCCAGAACTCTAGCTGGAGAAATAAAAAAGCTAGTATGACAAAGTAAAAATGCACACGCTGTACTATCTAACAAGTGACTAAAAAAAAAAAAAGACAACAAGTAATGAATAAATGGGCGGAAAACACAAACCTACTCTTCTTTTTTCAAGTTATCTAATCACAACACATTTGTGAAAAAAGACTAACCATACAATGGTTCACGTAATATGCATACATAACAAAGACAATTACGCAATAAAAAGACCATAATGTTTACAATCATTGTTCAGAGCACGTTCACAAATCAATCAAAATGTACCAGTATTCATTGCCTGACTAAGAAGGAACTGGAATCACCTCTCTAAAAAGATGATGCACAAAATGCACACTATGCATCTCTGATAGTAACAACATTTTTTTGAGTATCATCATGGTTAAGATGTTATCATAATTATATTCCGTACTCCAGCAAAAGTGCCCCTCCCCCCCTCCTAAAAAACAACAACAACAAACAAATAAAAAACCCAATAACACCCTCAAAAAACAACAACAACAGAAAAAAAGAAGAGCAATCCCTCACCCCACCCACCTAGAAGAAAACAACAAAAGAAAACCTACCCCCCCCCCCTCCCCCCCAACAAAAAAAACCCCCAACCCCAAACCAAACCAAAGAAATTACCCCCCCCACCCCCCAAAAAAAAAGAAAAAATGTACTGTCATGGATAGACAAGGTCTTAGGGAAACTACCCTCCCCCCTCCCACTTCTCACAATTAAACAATGGACATAGTCCTGGACTTTGTCATGGCAGATTCTGTGGCTGGCACTTTGGCCCATGTGTTTTGAAGTTCAGATCACTTCAGTCCATCTGTTTTGAAGTGCTCAGATAATTCTGGCTAAAGATTGACAAATAAGCACAGTTTATGCAAAAGCGGAGCACCAAAAAATAAAAATGACGAATCAGCAATACACTGGAGTGACTAGATAGATCTGATGGCAATTTATATCAATTTGAAGCAAAACTTCCTGATGATTCCTTCATAAGTCAGGCTATGAACATTCCAATCACCTCTCGTACATGAAACAATACATTTTAGAGAATTGAAAAAAAGAAAAGAAAAAAAAAGAGAGAAAATCCCCCACAATTACAGTGACAGCAAAAAACAACACAAACAGCTAAACATGGCGGCTGAAGCAGAACCATGCACTTTTTTTGGTCTTTTTCTTTATCAGGTCTTTTTGAACACATATGAACAAGCTTACCATTATTTCAAAATGCACCACTGGAATAGCTTAAAAACCCCCCACCCTTTTTCCTTCAGTAAATTACAGATCAGTTTTAAAATTAAGAGTGGAAAGAAAAGTGCACCACAAAATGATGGCTTGTAATGGCTTTTAAGCACTCAAAATTCGATAAAACTGTTGAGATCATTGAAAACACACAGTAGAAATGTAACAAAATGAATAAATGAAATCAGTACCACGGTAATTTTAGCAAGTGATAAAGCTACACAAAACCAAGCAATATACCCACAAAAAAAGGAATGTTTTTTCATAAATTCTAAGCTGAGAGAATGAGATGATCTTGGACTCCGTTTGTGTACGAAAACTACACAAATTTGTGCACACTACTTAGAAATGTGACTGGTTGTAAAGCAAAAACACTGATTTTAGTTGACAGTTTTAAGTATTATTATGGCTTTTATTATTTTTTTTTTTTCGCACATCAAACAAAGCAGCAGGCAGTAGATTCTTTACTGAAGCTGATGCAGTTATAACAGATAATAATAAGACTCTCAATACTGTTTTCAATGACTGAACAAATGTTTTGTATAAATATATTTTTCTGCATATTTTGTTTTGCATTTATACTGAGATGAAGCAAAACGAAAGCTGCCCCCTCCCCACCTCAAAGACACAAACAAGCCGACCAAATACACACCCCAACAGTTTTATATAATCTGAGATAAAGTGGGAAACACATGAGAAAAAAATTCCCCCATTACAACAACAATAAAAAGTGAATCTGAGATACAGATCTATCCTAGGCAGGGGGAACCACTCTTATCTTCTTCACTGAAAAAAACACTACAATATGGCTGCAAAGCACCAAAGAAAGTAAATCAGTTGGACCAAATATAGATTATCCCCCAAAAGAAGTTGAACCAGAAGGTTTTCTCTACAAACTTACTGTTTAACACAATATGGACGCTTTTCATTGGAGCAAAACAATGGTTGCAAACCAACCAACTCGCAAACACATACTCCAAGCAGACACATTTCCTTACGATGAAACCTGGTAGAAGATTAGATGAACTTGTATAAAAAGTAGCAACTGAATTAATAAGAAAGAAAGACAAATCACAATGTTCTGGTCATAAAAATATTTGTAAGTATCACAACAATCAAACACAACTGGACAACATGATTGAATGAGACATGCCTGTAAATGCAAAACATGTTTCCACATTTTAAAAAATATTTTGAGAGAGGGAGAGAGAGGAGAGAGGAGAGAGAGAGAGAGAGAGAGAGAGAGAGAGAGAGAGTGAGTGTGTATGAGAGAGAGAGAGAGAGAGAGAGATAGAGAGAGAGAGTGTGTGTGTGTGTGCACAAGAGAGAGAGAGAGAGAGAGAGAGAGAGAGAGAGAGAGAGAGAGAGATAGAGTATGCATCACTGTAATTATATGTGTGCCTAAGTATAAATGCCATTACTTCTGTATATGTATACTCACATTTTTATCTTTTCAAAATATAGATCACTTTTGATTAACATGGCTTAAGTGAACAAGCATCATTATAATATCCATGTAAAATAAACGATTAGGTTTGCCTTAAACTGGTAAAAGCACCGTAGCTTATTAAAAAAAAAAATCCCAGGGAATTAAAAAAACAACAAACCATCTTTATTTTTTAACAATAGAACACCATCTATTTTCTTAAAGGAATATTTTGTTTTTGTTTTAAAAAGATAGGAACAAAGCATGAAGCGCTTTATTTATATGTTTACATCATAATCGTAACTGGAAGCAAAAAAACCCCAAAACAAAACCCCGCCCTAGAACTTCTTCCACAAAATTGCTAAAATTTTCATTCATTTGTTTCTTGCAACTGTTTATTTTCAGACGAAGATGGTATGTCAACTTGAGAAATATAAGTATGTTCTTTTGAGCCGGAAGGCCCATAGAGCCGGAGCTTATCCCGGTTTCTGTAGCGTTAAGCGAACTGATGGTTTTTCACCACCCCTGTGACAGGACGCTAGTCTGTCGCCAGATACTTCCCCAGCAGAGCTGGTACCCACTTGTACACCTGGGTGGAGTGAGGAAAATAGGAGTAAAGTGTCTTTCCCAAGGACACAACACCGAACCGAGCGGGGATCGAACCCGCGACCTCTGGATCACGAGTTGACCGCCTAAACCTCGACCACGGTGCCTCCTAATTTTATAATAAACCTGCAGCAGAGCTGTGTTAGTTATTCAATCCATTATTATTTCAGTTGCAAAAATCCCTGAAGTTGGAATGTGGCTACCTAATGGTGGTGGAGGGGGGGGAGGGTACCCTGGTCACTAACACAAAAATCTCACCACTGGTGATCCTCAGAGCTCAAGCCAAGGAACACCTCCCCCCCACTCCCCCACCCCACTCACACAAAAAAAACATAAAATATGCAGGTTGTAGATATAAAGTTTAAATTTGTACGTTTTTCCTTGATGAAATGCTTGTGGATATATGATTTTATTTATTTTACTTATTTATTCTTTTTGATATCGAGGATAATGGAATAAGCACTCATGTGCTTTTTTACATCCAGTCCCCGTGTGCATGCAGTTTTGTCAATTTTGTCATCTGTTTCCACCGGCACACAATGGCATGTTGAGCATCAATGGGATGGAACTCTAGACAATTGGAAGTACACTGATTATCACCCTTACAAAACGCAAATGGCCTATTCTGTATAACAAAGCACGATATTTTTCAACAAGTTTGCACCAGTATCTCTGAGTGGTCTGGACTAAGTATACCTAGAGTGAATAATTATAACGTAAATAAATGAGTCTTCTGGTTTACTGAACACATAAAAATCTACACATCCATAAGTGCGATCACAGTCCTTGAAAGCTAAAAAAAAAAGTTTGTACAAATAATGGATCATCTAGCACGACGGTCGCAAAATGTATGTTCACAAAACTAACCAAAAAACAAACAAACAACAACATAACAGACAGTCAGGCTTGTTGGTTCTCCAACAGTGAGTACAGGTCATAACACAAGGCATTTAAAGTTAGTGCTAAGAAAAAAATAATTAAAAGAGGGGGGGGGGGGGAGGGGCTTGGGAGGGGGGGGGGGGGCAAGGTGTTGCTGATGTTAAAGAGGTCAACCTGGAATTTTTGTGTTCTCCTGCATAAAGAATCAATGAAGACACTTTGGTTATCAACATCAACAACGTTTTAAAAATTTTAACTGAATCGAATACCGCTTCAACTCAAAGAGAAATTTCTCTGTGTGGAATTCAGGCTGCTCTCCCCGGGTAGAGCATGTCGCCACAAGAGCAGTGCCATCCACATATATTATATATATATATACATATATATATATATATATAATATATATATATATATATATATATATATATTTATTTATTTATTTATTTATTTCCCTGTTTGTAAGGGCATTTGTTTCTTTATCGGAGTACTTTTTTCCTACAGAATTTTACCAGGGGCAACTCTCTTGTTGCTGTGGGTTCTATTGCATGCGCTGAATGCATGTTGCACATGGGACCTCAGTTTATCGTTCTCATCCAAACGACTAGCACCCAGACCACCACTCAAGGTCCAGTAAATGGGGAACAAGTTATTGCATGAACGGGGATTGAACCCATACTTCTCCCTTTCCAGGCAGGTGCATTGTATGTTACCTCTAGACCGCCGATCCACCTATGACTTGAAATGTCAGCTGTTTCTTTGAGAAAGTATATTTTTCTTCTTCTTCGTTGAACGTTCAGACAACTAATGTTCTCTGTCATATGAACAAAAATGCACTGTGCTGACGCTAAGCACCTGACAAGTCAGGCCCAGCACATCCCACTTTAGCGAGAGAAAGTATATGACCTAAAATGTCAGCAGATCTACATCCTTCTGATCTTTCTTCTCCTAGCTTATATGGTATTCATTTCCTCTGTTGTTTTCCCCCAAGTGAACATTACAGGACATCTTCATTTCAATGTCTTATTATCACATTTCTTTATAGTCTATTACTACAATCAATCAAAGATCTATATGTCAATATAAACAGAGATATGAAATAACTTTTTTCCCCCTAAAAATCGAAAGGGCTGAATCTTGGGGCTTTTCATAACTGTTAAGGTCTTTTCAGCCCTTATTCAATTATGAGTAAAAGTTAAAAAAAAAAAAAGGAAAAAAATGAGTGAGAGAGAAAGAAGGAAGAGAGAGAGAGAGAGGAGGAGAGAGAGAGAGAAGAGAGAGAGAGAGAGAGAGAGAGAGAGAGAGAGAGAGACAGACAGACAGACAGACAGACAGACAGACAGCAAAGAAGGGGTTACAAAATGTAAAACAACAAAAAACTAACAAATAGCATCCACAAGGGCAGTATTGAATAAAACATTAACATTGAACAAAAGGATAAAAAAGAAGACAGAAGAATGCAGCAGAAAAATAAAGGAACAAAAGAAAGACAGGAAGAAAGAAGATAAAAACATCAAAGTAATAACAGACAAAGGAAAGACAAAGATCATCAATAATTGTATCTGAATCAACTGTAAAGGGCTAAGATAGGGCCACCAAAAAAAGATCAAATGGATTATGCAACCCCCCCCCCCCCACCCCCACCCCCCATCACATTTCTGATTGTACCATACAATACACAAGCACAAAATATACCATTAAACACATATGCATGCACACACACCATGCTTGCGCACACACAATCAAAGTGGTTATGCACAAATCAATTTCTGATTGTGCCATATAACACACAAACCATTACACATACACAAACACACATACACACTCAAATACTGTATCAAATATGCATCCTCAAAAAATCAGACACAAATTAAAAAAAAAATCAGATTAAATGATGGAGGGAAAGGAGATATCAATAATAACAACAACAACAACAACAACAACAAAAGGGATAAAAATTCAATTCAATACACAAAGTATATGAAACTGACTTATTGACACAATGCACACACATAAAAAATCAAGGTTAAAAAAAAAAGAGAGAAAAGAAGACACGGGTTAGGAAAAGTAAAGAAAAAAAAAACCAGTCTGTGAAAAAGGCAACAGTTGATATGAGAGAGAGAGAGAGAGAGAGAGAGAGAGAGAGAGAGAGAGAGAGAGAGAGAGAGAGAGAGAGAGAGAGAGAGAGAGAGACGGAGAGAGAGAGAGAGAGATAGAGAGAGAGAGAGGATCAATGTTCATCATTGTGGAGAATGATTCTTGTCATCATCTGTGCTGAAGTTCTGTAGCACAAAATGCTCCACGTGAAAGTCATACTGCAACAAATAAAAATGTTAACTGTCAATATCATATCTCATGATATTAGTCAGTAATGCACCAATGTTAGCAAACTATTGCTGAGCAAAAGTACAATATTACAGATTTATACAATGTGGCTTATCATGATAGGAAAATACTGTTGAGCAAAAGTAAAATAACACAGGATTGATATACTGTGGCAATGACGTCAGCAAAATTTCTTCGAGTAAAAGTATGAAAATATATATCTGAACTATGTGGCTATGCCATTAGCAAAATAGTGTGGAGTAAAAGTATGATAATTTATACATATATACAATATAACTATCCTGTTAGCAAAATATTGCTGATGAATGAACAATAAAAAACATTCAAAATATTGTTGAGTAAAAATACAATACATATATACAATGTGGCTATCCTGTTAGCAAAATACTGTCAAGCATAACAACCTCATAAAAACATCATCAAATCTCTCTTCAGATCACCACTCAAACCAGACCCTTATCACCAGCTTTCATGACAAGCACAGGTGGTCATTTTCAGACTACGCACAGGGCACAACAGGCTGAATAAACACCTCCACAGAAAATTGAAAATTACACCATCTGCTATGTGCCCCTGTGGAGAAGAAGAACAGGATACGGCCCACATCCTACAAGACTGCAGGACTCTCCAGACGCTAAGGCTGGAGGTGTGGCCTGAGCCCACGCCTCTGGAGCAGAAACTGTACGGCACGGTGGATGACCTGCAGGCAACTGCTGAATTCCTCAGAAGATCTGGTCTCACAACATAACCCAGGCAACGCAAAGAAGAAGAAGAAGATAACCTGCACTACCCTTCTAAAAAAAATGCTCTGAAGTCCGAGTATGGATGCCTATATGGCGAGGTACTTAAAACAGTCATACATGCAAACTTCTCACCTTGTGTGCACTTAATCTCACACAGTGATTGCCAGGTGGGATCAAGTCCAGTTGAGTCAAAAATACTTTAATCATCCCATAAAGGGCAAATTTTACATCAAAGAGTCAGAGTGCATATTGTGGGTGATCCCCAGGGTATGAAGCTGGGAAGTGCAACAATAATAGCGACAACAGCAACAACAACAACAACTGTAAGGTTTGTAGACCCTTTCACTTCAGCACTTTTAGTATTTCGATCTTTGGATTAAAAGAAATGATGAAACTCCACAGACAAACAAACCTCATATGTGTCCAGTCTGTTCAGGTCCTTCAGCGTCATGCACTTCATTTCAGCCTGTAGATACGCAAACACACAGATGATAATGATACTTGATAGTGATAATAAACAATACTAGTGATGACAATAATGATAATGATAATAACAACAACAACAACAATAATAATAAGAATAAGAATAACAACAATAATACCAAGTAGAAGAAGAAGAATGACAACAACAACAATAACGATGATAAATAATTAAAATGATAACAATATATACAGTTTCTAAAGTGCTGAAGCTTGCAAAGGAATCAAATTAAAGCGCTTGCATTCAAATCACACATACATACACACACGCATGCACACACGCACGCACATGCACACACGCACGCATGCACGGACGCATGCACGCACACACACACACACAGTATTGCACTGACTAAGGAAAGGTGATGGAGATGGAGGAGGCTGATTGAAAGTGGGACTGATGTAAGGTGTAATAATGGAGGAAGATCTTAGGTAGGAAATAAGTGTGTCTTTGGGGCTAGATTTGAAAGTGTCAAATGAAGGATTTTAATTAAGCAAAGGGAGAGGGGGAGGTCATTCCAGATAGATGGACCAACAACAGAAAACGAATGATGGCTATTAGAATTAATTACTGAACAACTCTGTGATGAAAGAGATTTCTATCATTAGAAAGAGATTTCTATCATTTTAATTTTTCCCCTCTACTGTGTGCTCTGGATACTATGCATCCATTTACACCCAGAATCTCAGTTGATGCTCTTTTGTAAGATTTGCAACAGAATGCAATCAGAGCCAACATCACCTCCGAAGTCGGAATGTGGCTACCTTAAAGCCACAATGGTGGATAACAATGATTGCAGACTCAAAAATCTCACCATTGGTGAACCTTGGAGCTCTTGCTGAGGAAGGCAAAAAAAAAAAAGAAAAAAAAAAAAAAGAAAAGAAAAGAAAAAAAAATCAATATCAATTCTGGGAAGCTATCCCTGAAGTCAGAATGCAGCTACTTAAATGGTGGGGGAAAAATGGTCATATTTAACAAAAATCTCACCATTGTTAAACCTCAGAATTCTAGCCAAGGAATGAGAAAATAAAGAAGAAAAAGAAACACAAATTCTGAGAAAAACTTCTTTGAACAAGGGAGCTTAAACTAGCAACTCAGCAGTGACTCAACCCAGCACCTCACCATCATAAATCTGAATATTAATGAATGAATGCAATATTTTGTTCAAAAATTGTTGCCAACAGTCAGTTAGCTCACCTGTAGCAGATAGGAGGAATCAGAACGGCGGAGCTTGTCAGAGATCTTCACCTCCACTCCATCCAACTCTGCATAGCTGGTTGGGTGGCGAGATTCTGCTCACACAATCATTGACAACATTGTAATTTTGTTCAATATTTTCTCATGTTTTCATTAGGAAAAGGAAAATAATATTGTATTGTATTGTATGCCACTTTGACTAAGTCACAGCAGATTTCTTAGTGAGAAATTTGGGTTGCTCTCCCCGCGGAGAGCACATTGCCACAAGAGCAGCACCATTCATTGTTGTTTTTTTTTTCTTGTCTGTATATATGTATTTGGTTTCCTATCAGAGTGGCTTTTTTCTACAGTACATAATTTTGCCAGGGACAACTCTCTTGTTGCTGTGGGTTCTTTTTACCTGCACTAAATGAAAATTGCACATGGGACCTCGGTTTATAGTCTCATCTGAAAGACTAGCACCCAGAAAACCACTTAATATGCAGTTATGGTCTAGTGGATGGGGGAAAAGTTTCGGGCACAAATGGGAATAGAATCACCACAGACTTGAAACCTGGACATTTTGCTTACTAGGGAGGTGCATTATGTCTAGACCACCAATCCACCAATAACTATTTTGACAATTATAACATGCTGACTTACAAGATATAAGTACTTCAGATGAGACTTTATACATCGGTTCTGTGCACAAAAGTAAATGGAATTGTGCAGTCAGATTTCTCCTTGAAACCCTTATGTCCATCATCCCATTTAAAAAAGCTTATAAATAATCTGCAGATATATCTTCAGCTTACCAACTGCATAATTAAACTTAAACAAAGCAAATACACAAACCAACCAACAGACTAACAACAACAAAACAAAGCTAAAAATTATAAAACCCCACCCCAACACTATTTAACAAATCTCATGAATTTAGGAATCTTAGGAAATTAGGAATAACTGGAACAAGTGGAAGATTGCCATTGAAATATTTCAAAGAATCTACCCCTACAGCATGTCCCATTTTGTCGGTTATGTTATCGGTTTCACGATCAAGCAGTGAAAACAAAGCAGCCCTGATAGTGCAGTAGTGCATAGTGACACTGACAGCACATTCCAGCCAGAACAAGCCGGAGACAGGGTTGGCAAGGCCAAGCCTAGTACTATGAATCATACAATTTGCACTTCTTGTTTAGCACGATGTGGATTAAAAAACAACAACAACAAACTATTAACACAATTTCGTTACCTACGGATCTAAGATCAAGAGCTACCGATCACAAACCTTGTCCTGCATTAAAAGACATGATCTGCTTTGTTTTCAAGTCTCTGTGCCTGTTGCGCTTCTCCCTTGCTTTCTCTTTCTTCACTTCCGGTATTTTCCAAGGGAAATAAAAGATCAACATTTAAGACTGGGTTTGAGTTGTTTCCCTTACACCATAATCTCTCTCTCTCTCTCTCTCTCTCTCTCTCATGATAAATTGATTTGCCGTCTGTGTAAAGAGGCAGAGGAAAACGAAGTTCATTTTGTTCTATGCTGCCCTGTTCTACCAACGATTCGAGAACAGTTTATTAAGCCCAAATATTATAGACAGCCATCATTGTTTAAATTAATCTTGTTGATGTCATCATCCTCTCCTGAAGTAGTCCGTAATTTTTCCTTCTATTCATATAAAGCATTTAAGCTTAGAGACCTTATTATGTCGTGAGAATGTTTTTTATCATAATTATGTAATCGGTGTGTATTAACTCCCCCCCCCCCCTTCTTTCATTTTTGGATCTTACTACATGTGTTGCAATTATCATATCATGTTCGTATACCCCTTCATAAGGGGCCTTGGCCTATAAATGAATAAACAATCCGAATCCGAATCTCTCTCTGAAATACATTGGTTGAGGTTTATTCTTTCCCTTTTGCCAAAATGTTATGATTTATACGATTTGTTTTGTTGATTGATTGACGGTGGTGGGATGCAGGGTGTTTTCAGCGATTTGAATCTCTATGTTTTCTTGTTTGCCTTTTGCTTATTTGCCTGTTTTTAATCATTATCATGATTTTGTTCCTTTCCGCCCTGTGAGTGTAAATTTTCTTGTTATTTTGTTCTTATTTTCCTGTTTTTCTTTCTCCCCCCCCCTTTGTTGTTGTTGGTTTTATTATTTTTTGTTTTGTTTGTTATTTGTTGTGTTTTTTTTTCCTTCTATCATGATGCTAACTCTAGTAAAGGCGGGGACTAGATGTAAAAAGGCATGAGAGTGCTTATTCATTATTTTCGAAAGAAAGGAATGTTGATTGGATTTAATTTGATTTGGTTCTCTTTCTGTTTAGAGAGACGTATATGTGAATCAGATAGACGGGGAAAAATAACCTGGATTACAAATGTACAAAAATGCCCTTTTTGTCAGTATGGTTTGGGCTATTATATTTGGTGTGGGTGAAGTTAGCGACTTTCTATGTATTGTATACTTATAAAAGAACTGATTAACACGCCCAAAGCGAGAATTTTGTTCCTGAATCAATAAGACCGAAAACTCCAGAAAACCGGGACACTGACTGGGAAAGGAAACGAACGAGAAGTAGCAGACTAGGTCAAATGCACATTGAATCTGAAAATTGTCTGGTGACCTTACTCTCCACCAGTAGCTTGAATACTGGGCTGATCAATCATGTCGTGCAGCGGCTGCCTTCACTTATAATGGGAAAGGAGACTGACCGACCCATAAGTTTGACTCTACGCATCAGTTTTCAGCAGCTTGAGCGAAAATGATGGAACAGGCATCTCAGTAGTGGCAGCCCCATCATCGATCAGCGCTGATTGGCTGACTGGCTGACACTCTTTTCGTCAGTCGGGCAGCAATCAAGGGGCGAGCACTGGAAACAGTGTCAGTGATGTAGGTGTCAGACCTGTCTGCCCGACCAGTCTGGGGGCAAATTGGTGAGGGTGAAGATGGAATTCTTCTTGTTCTTGATCATCATCGTCATCGTCTCATCTCATCATCATCATCATCATCATCATCATCACCACCACCATCATCTCCTCCTCCTCCTCCACCACCATCATCATCATCATCATCATCATCATCATCATCATCATCATCATCATCATCATCATCATCATCAATCAATCAATCAATCTATCTATCTATCTATCTATCTATCTATCTATCTATCTATCTATCTATCTATCTATCTATCTATCTATCTATCTATCTATCTTCTTCTTCTTCTTCTTCTTCTTCTTCTTCTTCTTCATCTGTCTTTGATTTATCAATCTAGTTCCTTGTCATATTCGTTTTTTAAAAAGTTTTCCCACAATTTGCTTCAGAATGAAAGTAATTAGGCCCAGTTCATGTTTTAAATATTCATGTGGATTAAAGGCTGACAATGTAGTTTTTTTCCATGTCCACACTCTTGGTGCTTTTTACCTATAACCATTCATTCTGCCAGGCGACTGGACCTGCAGATCACAGACAGCAGCTCTGGATCAGAGGTATCTGGCCAATGTTGAATGCTTCACCCTCTGAGATAGACGCTTCTGATGATTTAGCAAATCCATCATCAAAAGACAATGAAAGAAACGGGAAGAATTATGCTCAAAAGATAAATTGCGAAGAATATAATGACCCTGAATAACGAATGATTTTTTTGTACCGGAAATAAGCACCCAAACAAACATTTACAGCAGATGAGCAAGAAGCACTGCCGTTGAGCGCCTGACAAGTCAGGCCCAGCACATCCAACTTCAGCGTAAGAGATAACTATTTTTTTAAAAAAGTCTTTGTAAAAAAAGGGCAGGGGAATGGACAAAGAAGGCAGAAAAAGACAAGAAGGAGGTGACAGGAGGAAAAAAGGAACAAGACATAACCAAAAAGAGGGATAGAAAAGAAGGAATTCATAGAACAGAATTTTCAGAAGGTAGGGATGGTATCCATACTACAAGCCCCCGGCATTCCTATAAAGAAATTCAGTGCTTTGCCAAAGATTCCAGGAGGAGCTGAGGAAGAATGATTCAAAGAAACAAAACGTTGATGAATACTTTGGCATAAAAGCGATCTGTTCTACCAAATATAAGTCATCGGTCATATGCCCCGAATAATTAATTAAGAATTAAAAAAAATCCTAGACAGCAGCTTTTTGTTTAGTGAATTATATATAGTATACTGGACAGGTCTTTAGATCAGATCATAAGCACAGGTAGAAGTGTAGATTTTACTTGCTATTAGCCGAGTGGTTAAGACTTTACTTCAATCACATGGGTCCATAAAGTCGCGGGTCTGACTCTCTGCGGCGTCAGGTGAATTAAGGGTGGTTTTTAATTTTTACGATCGCCCATGTCAACTTCAAGTACAGATCTGCCAGTGCCTTAATTCCCTTCGTGTATATCCACATGCAGAAAATCAAATATGCACGTTAAAGATCTCGTAATTTATGTCAACGTTAAAAGGTTACAGAAACACGAACATGCCTAGCATACAAACCCTCAGTTGGAATGCAGCTACCTTCATAGAGGGCAGAATCGGTCGAATACACAAAATCTCACCATTGCACTAGTGCTCTAGCCAAGGAACGAAAAAAGAAAAAAAAAAAGAAAAACAGGTTTTAGTGCACCTACACATGCACATATGCAAGTGTGTATCATTATGCTTCTGCACTAGAGTGTGCATGTACAGACCAAACTCTAAACAGCTACCAGCATTCAAAATATCTGTTTTGTTCCCCACCCTATCTCCGGGCTTGATCTGGGCTTGATCTTTATAGTTCGTGCATTGCAGACTAACGGTCGCCATGCGGACGCCATTGATAATGCAGTACCGGAAGCAATCCAAAATGTCAGCCGTAACCTCAGTTTGGTGCTTTGAATGGCACTTCCACTGATCTGTTTTCGTTAACAGACTGTGAATGATAATATCATTGCAGAAGAGTGAAACATCAATATGTCAAGCTCCATTTGTAGCAGCTGCAGGTCTAGTTTGAGTTATGGAGTTAACATGTTTGGGCCCTGGCGTTAACATCAGTGCCGACTCCACTCTTCCCCCCCCCCCCCCCCCCCACAAAAAAAAAAAAAAAATCCTTTGGATGACTGTAAACCGAGGCCCCATGTGCAAGCGCACGCAGAATATCTTGCGCACGCACGTGTTAAAACCTGTTCCGTTTTCAGAAGAGTAGGCCACTGTGTGCCACTGGGAAAGGATGGCAAAATTTACAAAGCCGCACGCGCACTAGATGTAAAAAAAGACACACGCGTGCTTATTCCAGTATCCACGAAATGAAAGAATAAATAAAATAGATACGTGGTAGTGCGAGCTGGATTATCCTTTATATATTTAAAAAAAACAAACAATTTCAGGGATATACTGTTTATGCTAAAGGAGACAAGGGAAGAGGTAGTTTGATCAGACCGCTTTACATACAAGTAGATTTAGTTCTGTTGCATTTCTTTGTTCCTACGAAATCTTTGGTAGGCCCACGTTGTACTGTTTTGTCTTTAGCAAGAGAAAATGGCTATATTTTAACACTGATCTTACACGAAGCTTTGAAAGTACTAGAAGAAACTGAAGGTAGTGTGCTGGAAAGCTTTAAAAACCCCGTTATTTACCAACAAATAGACTAAAATCTTTGTTGATTCTTACGGATTTCGTACTGTTGTTATTTTTGCTGTACTAGTTTAAATGTTTTCACTCTTCTTTTTGTTTGCTTGTTTTTATTTATTAAATTAAAAAAAAATCTTTTATTTCGAGGATAATGGAATAAGCACTTATATGCTTTTTTTAAAACATCCAGTCCCCGTGTGTATGCGGTTTTGTAAATTCTGTCATCTGTTGCCACCGGTACACAATGGCCTACTCTTCAGAAAAGCGGAACAGGATTTAACGAGTGCGCAAGATGTTCTGCGTGCGTTCGCACACGGGGCCTCGGTTTATAGTCTCATCCGAAGGACTTTTGGGGAGAGTGGAGTCTGCACTGATGTTCACTCCAGGGGAAAGTTATTTGGTTTGTTTGTTTTCCGTTCCTCGGCTAGGGGTTTGAGGTTCACCAATGGTGAAATTTTTGTGTATGCGACCGTTTTTGCCCACCATGAAGGTAGCCGCATTTCGACTTCGGGGATACTTTACTGTTTAATTCTTTTAATGGATACAGTCTGTTCGCTCTGCTGCATATCTGAATTATCATCCGGTATACCATGGCCCTTTTCCTGCCAGTTTTTCTTTTAATGCTTTGTTTAGTTAAATGTATAACTTATACCTCCAAAAAAGCCTTTGAAGAAAATTATCTTGATCAACTGAAAATGAAAAAAAAAATTGGGGCCATTTTGCCTTCTGCCTATTTGAATAGGATCTTTTCTGGGTCAACCGATGTAAAATAGTAACTGACTGACTGGTTGGCTTGTTCATTAATTAATTAATTAATTAATTAATTAATTCAAATAAGTTAGTCAGCCAGCCAGTTTCTTTCTATCTATTTCTCTCTAGTTGTGATTATCAAGGATAGCCTTTTCTCAGGGTAAGGGCCAGATGAAAAAAAAAAGTATGTCAATACTTATTTGTAAACCCTTGGGAATGAAGAACCTCTCTCTCTCTCTCTCTCTCTCTCTCTCTCTCTCTCTCTCTCTCTCTCTCTCTCTCTCTCTCTCCAGTTTGCTTCCCCTTCCTCCTCTCTTTCTGTTGACTGGTCAGTGAAGTTACAGTGGTCAGCCATGAAGCGGCAGACAATGTCCCTGGTCCAAACAATTCCATCCCACGCCAGAACCACAGATACGCAAGAGAAGGATAGCCTACTACTCTGTGCCTCCTCTTCATTTTTATCTGCTCCTTAGCAGCAAAGTTCTGTAGCTTATAGATATTTTGTTATTTTGTCTGTTTGTCTTTCTGTCTTTCTGTCTTTCTGTCTGTCTGTCTGTCTGTCTGTCTGTCTTTTTCTTTCTTTGTGATTTGTTGTCTGTTTTTTCTTCTTCTGATTTTCTATGTCTTTCTTTCTGTTTGTCTTTCTTTCTTTTTGATGTTTTAACTTTGTTTCATTATTTCTCTTGTGTTTCTTTGTTCTTGGTTCTGCTCAACAACAACAACAAAAAACAACAACACACACAAACGCACGTACGCACACACACACACACACACACACACACACACACACACACACACACACACACACACACACACACACACACACACACACACACGATTTCCATCGAATCTGAAAGTGCAGCTTCTTTGTATGAACACTAAACCTAGTTTGATGTTTAAAGTTGGATTATTTCTTACTAAATGTTTAGATATCAGAAGTAAGGATGTTCACCTTACATGAAAGTATACGATCAACTGTTGTTCCTATGGGCCATATGGCCTGCAAAAACTGAATTAAAATTATTGTTATTGTTGTTATTGTTATTGTTATTGTTACATACACACACACACACACACACACACACACACACACACACACACACACACACACACACACACACACAATGACCAAATACATAATTCAGCTCAACTCAACTTTAAACTCTGATCACCCCAAATTCTCAGTCCTCCTCTCAACCATATCTTTGCTTGACCTTAATTGTGGAGAGTTCCGGTATTCCAGACAAACAGTCGTGGCGCAGACGACATTTACGCAGTTCTGGAGCCGTTCTGAACTGCCAACCAACAGCTTAACGATAGCCCTTTGAAACGGCCGTAGCGCATTGTTAATGATTTTCGTTAATAGACCACGAATGATAGGGTAGCAGCGCAGCAAGGCATAAATATGCCAATCGGAATTTACGACTTTGGTCTGATTTTGGTACATGGTCAGGGAGTGGAAGGGAAGAGAGGGCGGGAAGAGGAAGGTTATGTGAGCATCTTGCTTATCCATAGATTTAAGTTCTGTTGGATGAACGTTACAGCTGAGTGGTTAAGACAATTTGACTTCAATCCCGTGGGTCTAGGAAGTTCTGGGTTCGAATCTCTGCGTCAGCGCCTGGTGAATTAAGGGTGGAGATTTTGACAATCTCTCAGGTCAACTTTAAATGCGGACCTGTCAGAGCCTTCATTCCCGTCGTGTATTTACATACGAAGAAGATCAAATATGCACGTTACAGATTCCGTAATTCGTGTACTTGTATGGGTCGGAAGCCTGGACACTACGAAAGAGATAAAATAAACGCGACCGGAATGTGGTTCTACGGGCAACTTCTAGGAGTCAAACGGTCACACAGAAGACCAAATGAAAGCATTCCTGTGAGTTCCCAGTGCAAAGACATACAAATGTTGGCAGAAATTGGCGAGTGCAGACTGGGATGTGTTGGTCATGCAAACAGAAACACGCAGACAAATCTAATGACGACAGTCCTCCAAGGTAAGGTTGAGGGCAGAAGGAAAAGAGGTAGACCACCAACATCCTACATTGCCAAGATCACTGAGATCAGTGGTCTGTGAGGGCTACAGGAGATTGTAGAACTCAGCAAGGACAGAGAGAAATGGCGAGCCCTGGTGGCATTGCTTGGAGCTCCTACCGACGACAGCGGCGATGGAGACAGTTGAGTTTTGTTTTATTGTCTGACAGTAACTTCTTCATTGAACACTCAAACGGCAACTCTTGTTGTCCGCCATAATTATGAGCCAAAATGCGTTGCGCTACCGTTAAGCAGCCGACAAGTCAGGCCCAGCAGATCCCTCTTCCCTGTGAGAGAGGATTGTCATCTTTTAAGTTTTTCTAGAAAAAAAGGCAGGAGAATTGACCAAGGAGGCAGAAAATACACAAAAAGAAGGTGACAAGAAGAAGAGAAATAAGGCAGAAACAAAGAGAAGGGGTAAAAAAAAGAGGGAATTCCTAGCACAGAATTTCCAGACGGTGGAGATGCTATTTATGCTAAAAGGTTCCCAGCATCTCCCCAGGGAGAGCCTGACAGAATTATAGATGATGAAAGCTTTAGAGACCCAGTCATGAAATAAAAACCAAGTTAATAGGTGATCAAATTCACCAAAGATTTGGCTGCTTTATAGGTAACTCCCCATCAATCAAAAACAGAGTAAACTCGAAAATTTGGAATGAGGAAGACAAGAAACGAACCATGCAGACAGATAATACACAGGAGAAATTACCCCTGAGAATGAGGTCTGCCCCCGAAGGAAGAAATCTTTTAAGCTTGAAGACGTTAATTTCTAAACTACTTTTACGATTTTGTTGATGATAATCAATGGCTAACCATATTCGAGTGAATAACTGTCAACCATGGAGAGTTTAATTACTGTTCATAATCAAAACTAACCTTATTTAAGCGAATAACTGTCAACCATTGACAGTTTAATCACAGCATGAGGAATGGTCCCCTTAAAACACGTCCCAAGAAATCACCCTATGACTGAGAGCACAGGGCCAGAGTAGGCGAGGGAGCAATGCCCGCTTTTTGACATGACCCTACTGTCTGACACCATTTCTCATAATCCAGTCTTACGCCTGCTACATGACTGCAGATAATCATGGAAAATACTTTGTACCATGGTGAAGAAGGATTTGTATTTCAGCATGATGTAGAAGGCATATATCAGCGTAGTGTACAGGATTGGCAAGGTCAGCTGGTTGCAATGTCAAATTCAGGTCACATGATTTGTCTGGACCAATCGTTGTGAGGGGAACTTGTTTATTTTTGAAAACAGAAGACTGAGAAGTTGGAATATTATACTGGCTGCGGTGAAGCTTGATAGATGGCGTAAAAATAGAAAGAACAAAAGTGTGATTGACCGTGTCTGCTGAAAAAAACAATTAAAAAATGATGGCTTTTTTCTTTTGTTTTAGAATGTACTTTTATCCCGTGGGGATGCTTGGGTCTGTCAGTATTGATAGCACACCCATTTTCTGTAAATTCTATGCAAAAATTCCCTCTTTTCTATCCCTCTCTTTGTTTCTCCCTTGTTCCTTTTCTTCCTCTCACCCCTTCTTGTTTATTTTTTGCCTTTTTGGTCCATTCTCCTTCCTGCCTTTTTTCCAGAAAGACTAAATAGAGAACTATTGTCTCTTATGCCAAGTCGGATGCCCAGGGCCTGACTTGTCAGGCGCTTAACGGCAGCGCACGCATTTTCGTTTCTATATCAGACAACAGTAGTTGATGTCTGCGCGTAGGACGAAGAAGAGTGGTATTTGTTTGATCAACACACTTCAAGAAGAGTATTACTAGAAATAGGGTTGTTATGACTTAGGTGCTCACTAGGACATCAAGTTGACTAAAGATGAGATACAACTGCGTTGACCAGTTACCTTATTTAGGCTCTATGATCTAAACACGGGCTTTTAACATAGACTCACCAATGATAGCGAGCATGATTGAGACAAATTTGTAAGGAACAAAACGCAACTTTGACTAAAGTGTCTTGACACCAAACGCGGTACACCTATTTTACAATTCTGTATTTTCTTAGCTGCCGTGCAATGAGTGTTAGTCAGAACATTGTACCTTGAAGAGAACTGCTTCAATGACAAAGTCACCTCCATCACACGCAGAAAAATGAACCCTTTAAAACATCCTCACAAGAAACCCACGCCTGGGTGAAGGAACTGGTCAGAGGGAGAGAGAAAGAAAGGCGCCAATGGCTAGTCTTTGATGAGAAGTGCTCTTATGGACCTCGTTTATCAGATCAGATTTCTGCCTTTAAAAGATGGCCTCAGACCTGAAGTCAGAGACATCATTTGTAATAGTCAGGGATCGTTCCACAGACAGTTTGTTAAAACCTAAAAGACAGAGACACGAGACAAGATTGGCTGGTAAGAGACCAGACAGATAGGATGACAAGAAAAGAGGGGACAGAAGGTATTAATAAAAGAGCTTATGGGACAGTAGTCAATATTTCTGATCTTGTCACTTAACCCTGAGGTATGGCAGACGATTGATGGGATGGGATGGGATGGGATGGGATTTTTTCCCCATGTCAAAGCTCTTTACTAAGACCCAATGTCACAGGAGCGATTTACGGACTGCTTGAATTCACATAATATGCTTTTGTCACGGTGTTATATTTGTTTTTTCCAAGACAATGTAGGGCGGATTCTGAAGTATTAGAATGTGTCTGATGTGTTTACTGGCTGAGTATAGCATGGCCTGTTTGAGCTGTTGTTTGTGTTTTCGTGTTTACCTTGGTTAGAGCTCCGAAGTTCACCAATGCTGAGATTTTGTATATGCAACCGTTTTTACTTTATTTATTTATTTATTTATTCTTTTATATCGAGGATAATGGAATAAGCACTTATGTGCTTTTTTACACACAGTCCCCGTGTGTTTGCAGTTTTGTAAATTCTGTCATCTGTTCCCACCGGCACACAATGGCCTACCCTTTCGAAAAGCGGAACAGGATTTAACTGTGCGCAAGATGTTCTGCGTGCGTTCGCACACAGGGCCTCGGTTTATAGTCTCATCCGAAGGACTTTGGGGGAGAGTGGAGTCTGCACTGATGTTCACTCCAGGGGGAAATATCCCCCTTGAACGGGAATCGAACCCGGGTCGTCAGATTGCGAGCGCAATGTTCTAACCACTAGGCTATCCCGTCCCTGATGGCCCAGGTTCAAGCCAGCATCAAGACACCCATTTACACATCACCAAGGTAGCTGCATCCTTACTCCAGGGATGTTGCTCAAATACGACACCGATGATCTCCCTTAAAAAAAAAAAGATTGTCATCCGTTTCTACCATCAAGCCTTGGCTTATTCTTCTGAAAGGCAGAGAGGATTTTAACATGTGCGCAAGATGGTCTGCGTGCATTGGCACACATATCCAGGGTTTATAATCCCATCCGAAGGATTTTCGGGAAGTGGATTTGGTACTGATGTTGACTCTAGGGGGGAAATCCCCGTGAAAAGGTGTGTTGATGTTGGCTTGAACCTGGGCCATCAGATCACAGGCTGAATGCTCTAACAATATGGTTATCCCGGCCTATCCCCCCCACCCCCCACACACACCCTCCACGACACAACTTCTAAAACAGACGACAGATGCACTGCGTTGTGCACAGTGCAGACCAGACCATGAAAACAACTGACCATTAAATTTTAGATTCAACTTCACGCGCTGTTAAATCATTTGACCCTTTCACGTACAACCCATCAAACAGTGACTAGAAAAAAAAAATCCCTGAAAAGTGGGGATTTCTTAGCACCAGAGAGCAAACCTTTCAGACAGATGTATGGGAAATCAATCGTCCAGGAAGAGACCGAAACCTGACGAAAACCCCCCCACCCCAAGTCAGTCAAGCTTGAACACTTTGATGACTAAACTAGGTCCCCACTCTCAATCAGTGACACTAAGTGGGAAAACATGAGTTTCCATCAATGACAGATGAACTGGAGCGTGAGGAAGAGAACTCTTTAGAACTTATCCCAAGAATATCCTTTCTGACTTAGGGGCAAAGACCTCGGAGGCAGAGGATCAATGGTCACTTTTGACAAGATGTGCTTTCTGACCTTTTTCACCCTGTCAAGTTGTCTGCTCTTTGATTATAATTATGTGGGGGGAAAAGACTAGTGTTAGAAGCTTGTCTATACCTGTGTGTGTGTGTGTGTGTGTGTGTGTGTGTGTGTGTGTGTGTGTGTGTGTGTGGAAAGTGTGTGTGTTTGTGAGTGTGTTTGTGAGTGTGTGTGTTTGTGTGTGTGTGTGTGTGTTTGTGTGTGTGTGTGTTTGTGTATGTGGGGGGGGGGGGGGGGGGGGGGGGAAGCGAGAGCGAGAGAGAGAGTTCTTTAACAAGTATATTGAAATGTATACCTAAAATACGTACATCAGTATGACACTAGCAACTTACGAGGATGCAGGACTGAATACATTTCCTTCTTTTATGAAATTGTTTGATGTAGTTCTTTTACCCCCTCCTTCCCAGACTGAGATATTTGTGTATGCAACATTTTTTTGCCCATTATTAACGAAGCCACTTTATGACTTCCGGGGCTTTAAAAATGTGTTTTAACATCCAGCACTGTTAAAATAAATATTTATTTCTTCAGGCAGAGTATAACTGAGGTTTGATTTATGTAACTCCCAACAAGAAAATATATGTCTTGCCCTTAGATATCTTTCCAATATTAGTCAATAATCAGTGGTTTGATGGAAACATTTCAACAGCAACATTTTTTCCAAGAAATCTAAAATCACCAGTTCTTAACGATTGCAAAGAATTCATTACAATGCAGACAATGCTACCAAATTACAACGCAAAAATCCATCCTTCCTTCCTTCCTTCCTTCTTCGTCTTCATCTTCTTTTCTCCTTCTCCTTCGTTAATATCTTCATTATACGTTCATGGGGCTTCAATAATTGCCATCACTTGTATTTGTTCATGTCAATCATTGCTGCATTCATCGCTGCGTCCTATATTTTTTATGCTTTAATCTCTATGCAGAGGCCTCGTCAGGTGTACAAACAGATTGTTCTGCACCAAGACTTAGGACATCTTCTACACTTCTTTGAACTCTGGAACCTCTGCCTAGTTTTTGGAACTGAGAAAAAAATAAGGTATCTGTACCAGTACGATCACGACAGAGAAAAAGAAACCCACCCGAATTGCTAGCACTCTGTCTGCAAATTGTCCGGGCCACAGAATGAATGGAGGGTGGTTACAGAGACAGAAAAGGCACCACAGCCATCTTTTGACAGCACCAAAATAGCTCCCTACCCTCATTCATCATCCAGTCTTTCCCTCCCAGCTGAGAGACTGTGGGCAATTACCAGGTCTCAGAAAATTCTCTGAGCTAGTGTAGGGCGTTGAAAAGAGAAACTTTTTTTTGGTAATAAGATCGAGACTGAGACGTTAGTATGAATGGACTGGTGTGAAATATGATGGATGAGTATGAAGAGAAAAAAAGGGGACTCTACTAGTGTCAGTGATGAGTTATCAAAACTGATCTTATTTTTTAGTAGAAAAAAGAAGTACGGATCGAGCAATGCTGTTTAGCGACTGAGAATCCTTGGTCATCATTTCAGAGCATTTCGTTGAAAGACAGACCTTATACATAACCTGGACAT
>CM054147.1:45519567-45539567 GCA_028751875.1 Rapana venosa
ACCAAAACACACTCCACAAACAAAACAAAAACAGCAAAAAAACCACATCAACAACAACAACAAGAACACTAAAACAAAGGAACCCAAACAAAACGACATATCACTCAAAACCAAAAAACAAAGACACCACTGTCACCACCACAGCACCACAACCGCCACGCAAAATAATACAACTAAAACACATAAATGCTACAACTCCCACCCCCCCCCCAACCCCCCTCATCCGAAACAAAACAGTAGCAGCACCTCCCCTCTCCCTCCCCCTTCTAGCACTGTTTTTTTTTGACGTACGCGTGTTGCAAAGTTTGTGGAAAACTTGTGAACTGTCAAAGCTGACAGAATTAGAGAAGCTTTTGAATAATTTCTGGGTGGTTTTGGAGGACACAGTTTCCGGGGGAAACGTGTAAGAATCCTTCACAACACACACCCTCTCCACTCCATGCCCACTCCTCCAGACAGACCGACCGACAGACAGACAGACAGACACACACGCACACGCACATACACACATGTCCCGAAGGAAGCTTTCCTGTTGAGCACCCTGGTTGTTGAAACGCAAAGGAGAAAGGTTGTCAAAATGTGCATTAGTTTGTTTCTTTGTCTACTTGCTTTGAAATCAAACAAGAAGTTTTTAGTGAGAGCAGTTGAAGAAATATGAAGAAGGAAAGGAATATGACGAAAAGAATACAAAGCAGCAGCAGCAGCAGCAGCAGCAGCAGCAGCAGCAGCAGCAGCAGTAGCAGCAGCAGTAGTAGTAGTAGCAGCTGTAGCAGCAGCAGCAGCAACAGCAGCAACAGCAGCAGCAGCAACAGTAGAAGTAAGAGTAGCAGCAGCAGCAGAAGAAGAGAGGAGAGAGAAGAAGAAGAAGAAGAAGAAGAAGAAGAAGAAGAAGAAGAAGAAGAAGAAGAAGAAGAAGAAGAAGAAGAAGAAAGAAGAAAAAGAGGAGAGAAAAGAAGAAGGATAAGACCATCATGAAGAAGACATGTACAGGGATAGTATTTGACTTTAGTATACACTGGATAGAACACCCCCCCCCCCCACTCCCCCCATCCAGACAACAGCCAGTACTATTCACTTCATGAGTGTACGACATGAAAATGGTGTGGGTATGTGTGTATGTGTGTGTGTGTGTGTGTGTGTGTTGTGTGTGTGTGTGTGTGTGTGTGTGAAAGAAGGAGAGGGGAGAGAGAGAGAGAGAGAGAGAGAGAGAGAGAGAGAGAGAGAGAGAGAGAGAGAGAGAGAGAGAGAGTGCATGTGTGTATGTGTGAGTAAGTGACAACAGTAAATATATAGAAAAATTAATTTCATTTATTCATTCATCCCCAACATTCAGAATGCGGATACCTAAGTAGTGTGTAAACGGCTGCATACGCAAAAATCTCACCATTGGTGAATCTCATAGCTCTATCCGTGGAACAAAATGTTCATTCATTCATTCATTCATTCATTCATTCATTCATTCATTCATTCATTCATTCATTCATTCATTCATTCATTCATTTATTCATTCATTTCACGCCAAATCGGATGCGCGGGGCTTGACTGTCACACGCTTAACGGCAGCGCAACGCATGTTTGCTCATATGACAGATGACAATGAGTTGCATGCTGTCTGAGTGCTTGACGAAGAAAATTGATAAATTGATTAATTTTCCCCATCCCTCACTTTCTTTCCTTCTTTCTTTCCAGTTGGTCTTTCCTGCCTCGCCCAAAGATTAATCGATGAATCAATTTTCCACATCCATCCATCCATCCATCCATCCATCCATCCATCCATCCATCCAATTATTCATTCATGTATTCACTCATTTCTTCTCCTCCAATCTCGCTTTTCTTCTTTTCCGTTACCACCCCTCCCTTTTCATTTCATTCTCTCTCTCTCCTCTCTCTCTCTCTCTCTCTCTCTCTCTCTCTCTCTCTCTCTCTCTCTCTTTTTCTCTCTTTCTTGTGTACTCTCTCTCTCGTCTGTCTCTTTCTTGGTCTATGTCCCCCCCCCCCAATCTTCATTTATCCTTTACCTCCACCCAACAATCTTAATTTTTTTTAAAACCCGGTGATTTCTTTTCTCTTCGTTCAATCTGTTTTAAGCCGACACTCAAAGTCTTTCTTTTAAAAGCCGATGCAAACAATCCAGTTTTGTGTGTTGTAGTGAAGTTTCTGCATTTGTGAAAAACAAATGCAGAAGTAATGGAAATGGCTGGATACAAGAGATCCCTTCTCAACACCATCAGAGAAAGACAGCTCAAATTTTTCGGCCATATAATCAGGGCTGACGGACTACAGAAACTGTTAGGGAGTGGCAAAATATGTGGAAACAAGAGCAGAGGAAGACAACGCACAAAATTCACAGACAGCTTAAACAAATTCGCAACGATTAAAGAGGGCACCAACAATGAGCTCATGAGAGGGACCGAGAACAGGGAAGAATGGAGAGCCATGATCGACGATGTCTGCAGGACCAGACCGGACACTTGAAGAAGAAGAAGAGTGAAGTTTCTAGTAGATCCTCTTTCTGCTATTATATACAGCATTTTGTGGCTGCATCCCTCATCTGTCTGGATTTTCCTGCACACTGGCCTACAACCACCAGCAGAGCCTCATAAGCTTAGGCACAGTTTGCCTGCCTTCTTTATAGACATTTTCTTTAAAAAAAAAGAAGAAATTGTGTAAACCCTTCTTTTAGGATAAGAAAATAACTACGGCTTGCTTGAGGAACACTTGTGTTATAAAAGCTGTTGTTACAGGTCTTAAAGAAGTCTTATTCTGGATCTCTCTCTCTCTCTCTCTCTCTCTCTCTCTCTCTCTATATATATATATATATATATATATATATATATATATCGAGAGAGAGCATAATGAACAAAAAATGAACTATGAACAATTTTATTGCTTTAAAGTTGGACAGCTCATTAAGTATGCATCGCAAAGAGAGAGAGAGAGAGAGAGAGAGAGAGAGAGAGAGAGAGAGAGAGAGAGAGAGAGATTTTGCAAATGAGCCTTAGGAAACGGCACTGTCTTTTAAAGAGAAGCCTACCCATTCTAACACAGTCTAATGACTCCATAAAGGGCCTCATCATTTGGCCACAATCACAAAAGCCTTCAAGTCAGATATAATGGCCCAGAGATAAATGGGTCGGCTTTCTGATTGGCTAAGATCACACACACACACACACACACACACACGTAGAAACACACACACGCACACACACATCACTACCACCACCACCAAATTGTGGTCGTGAGATGCTTGCAAAAATGGGAAGGGAATCTCCACAAAGACGGTATTTTCCTGATAAGGATTATCTCCCATCCAAGTTGTCTCCTCCTGCTCCGAAGGGAGGCAAATCCGGCCTATGTGCTCTTATCAGGAAGTATAATGAACAAGCAAAGTGTGGCTGGAGATTAAAATGTCTATCATTCAAAATGAAAATTATGAAAGAAACATCAAATCAGATTTTCGATTAATGAGACCTACATTATTATAAATCAAATTTAATTCAAACACCAAAGAAACGTCAATAAAAGAGGCATCAAGAAATAAAACAAATACGAATGAACAAGCTAAGAGACAATTCAGTTTTAATACTTAAGAATCGCATTATGGCAAGGCATTCGACCAACAACCGAAGAAATCTACTGAAGATGCACGAAGAGATGGTAAGAAACAGTAGAGAAGCAGGCAACAATACGATTAACTTTTAGATATTAAGAAGTGTATTCTTCCAGGGGAATAACCATTCATCTGAAAAAAAGAGACAGTAATGGACCTTGAAACTGCTTACCTTGCTGATCATGTACTATTGTATGAATTTGCATATAAATGGCCAAAGACTACTCTCTCTGAACAAAGTATGGTGAAATTCTTTTGGCTAATATTAGCCCACAGTCATTTGCTGGGTAGAAGACTTGATATGGACTGGATGAAAGAGCAGGCAACCATTGGGCCCTTATCTCGGTGGTCTATCAGTGATTAAGTGTATTTTCGATATACGTATTTTTTCACAAGGGTCAAACACTACCCTCAATATAACCAAAGATAACTGGAGAAGCTGTCTTGGGTAAAATCAGACGAGTACAGGACATAGAATTAAGGATCGGTTAAAAAAAAGTCTTTGGACTCACTGGTCTGCATTCTCTCTCATCCCTAAACACATTTTTTTATCGTATAGTCTTGGAGTTCATTTCTCATGCTGCGATTATATTATCATTGATGGATGCCCTTTTCACTCAGCTAACCTTAGCATTGAATGCACCCGCCTAAAATCTGAGATGTTCAGTTCAGTCCCAGTTTGTACCCGAACTTGGAACCTTGTTTAGAAAGTTAACGGTCTGTGAATAGGGAGATTTGTACCTTGCTTGGTTAGGCCTCTGGCTAAACCATTGATTTCTTGTAAGTCTGGTTTGCTCATCGTGCTTGTTTTCCCATACGTTTCAAAATTCTCCTTATCTGGTTTGATGGGGCATACATGGATTGATGGAGTCATTGATATTCAACACCTCATGAACTTGCCCTGCTTTTGCCCAGATCAGGTCTTTTGGTATTGCTCTCTTCATCAATGATTCTATCAGGTAGCTTATATCTTTGCATTTGAAACAATAATTCTCAGAGAGATTTTGCTTTCCTACAGATTAAAAAAAGGTAAAGGAGTTCCATAACCTATAAGGTCGTAGGGGAGCGAGGCGTCAGAGACCTCACTTCTCTAGGGCCAGCATATTGAGGGCGGCGCCCATCTCCTCTCCCTCGCTGCTTTACCTGCCCTGACCATAAGGAGGGCAGGTACCCATTTACAGCTGGGTGAACTGGGGGAACTGTACTGAAGCCAAGGCGCGCAAACGGTCACCCATCCAACTGGTAACCACGCTCGACGCTGCTTAACTTGGCTGGGGGAAAGCGAGTGCTCCGACCAGCGTCGAGCGTGGTTATCAGTTGGATGGGTGACCGTTTGCACGCCTTGGCTTCAGTACAGTTCCCCCAGTTCGCCCAGCTGTAAATGGGTACCTGCCCTCCTTATGGTCAGGGCAGGTAAAGCAGCGAGGGAGAGGCGATGGGCGCCGCCCTCAATATGCTGGCCCCTAGAGAAGTGAGGTCTCTGACGCCTCGCTCCCCTACGACCTTATAGGTTATGGGACTCCTTTACCTTTACCTAACAGATTAAAAACAAAACCTCATAGACCAAGTTTTAGGTATTTGCCTTTTTTGTTATTGAATTTCAAAGTTTTGAAAAGTTATTTTCTTAACCATTCCCTCATTCTTACTATAAATTTGGAAGTTTTCATTCACTACTTTCAAGGATGCATGAAATTAATTATCCTGTTCTATTTGTATAACTTTAAAGCAACAAAAAACTAATGTTACATAAAATAAAGTAACCTTGCATTAAACAGAAAAACTAAGGACAAGCTGAGCGATGACTTAGTGACATACTACTTTTTGTAATCAGTTATACATTTGTTCAATTTCCATGGTTATATTTATTATTGTTTTTCTCTTTAGGGTTTATTCAAACAGCCACAAAGAGTACATCTCCAAAGTCAGATAGCGGCTATCTTAATGGTGGGTAAAACGTTGCATACCGAAAATCTCACTCTTGGTAAACCTTAGAGTTCTAGCCAAGGAATGATAATAAAAAACCAGCCAACAAAAATCCTAACCATGTAAGGAATTGTACCTTCTGCGTTACTGACATAGATTGTCCATCTAGAAATTGGGCCACAAATTGATCACGGTATAGGTATTCCCGTTTTTGTTTTACATAAGTTTTCTGGAAAGTGACAAGGAGATAAAACCACACACCCTAAGATAAATTTTCCACCAATATTGCCACAATGGCAAAATTGCACAGCGGAACTTCAAACTGCGCATATATCCATATCAGATACTCACATTTCCTTTCACTTACCTCCTTTTTCATGTACCGCCGTTATGTTGTTCACAGTCTATTAACAAAAAATATCCACAATTCACTGTGGCTATTCCCAAGCACCAATGTAAGCTATTTGTGGGCGATTCAGACACCTCCAGAAGTGCATAAATGTCGTCTGCCCAAAGGCTGTTTGTCTGAGATACTGGAAGTCTACCATGAAAATTAACCAGAGATATGTCAGGAAACAAGAAAAGTTTCTCTGAGAGATATGACAGGAAACATGACAAGAGATATGACAGGAAACAAGATAAGTTTCTTTGAGAGATATGACAGAAAACAAGACAAGAGATATGACAGGAAACAAGATAAGTTTCTTTGAGAGATATGACAGGAAACAAGACACGTTTCTTTGAGAGATATAACAGGAAACAAGACAAGAGATATGTCAGGAAACAAGATAAGTTTCTTTGAGAGATATGACAGGAAACAAGACAAGAGATATGACAGGAACAAGATAAGTTTCTTTGAAAGATATGACAGGAAACAAGATAAGTTTCTTTGAAAGATATGACGGGAAACAAGTTAAGAGATATGTCAGGAAACAAGATAAGTTTCTTTGAGGGATATGACGGGAAACAAGTTAAGAGAAATGACAGGAAACAAGATAAGTTTCTCTGAGAGTTATGACAGGAAAGAAGACACGTTTCTTTGAAATTCGAAGAGTTTTTTTGGATTAAAAGCACATACATTTACGCATAAAGGCATATAATCGGTGGTTTAGGGATGATGCACCTGCCTAAACTTACAAAGTAACTTTCACGTATGAACGCTTAACTGCACTGCTGTTATATTACCATTCATGGTGAATGAACGAACATCAGTCATCAGTTAACCACAGCGATTCAAAGCCAGGTTTCAGTTGTGCTAGTCATAGTGGTTTACGACAGACGCTATAGCTGAGTGGTTAAGATCGTTCGATTTTAATCCCATGGCTCAATGAAGTCGTGGGTTCGAATCTCGGCGGCAGTCTGGTGAATTAAGGGTGGGAATTTTTTCAGTCTTCCATCAGGTCAACTTGAAGTGAAGACCTGCCAGTGCCTTAGTTCCCTTCGTATATATACACATGTAGAATATCATAAATGCACGATAAAGATCCCGTAATTCATGTCAGTGTTTGGTGGATTAAGGAGAAACGAACATACCTTGCAGAAATCCTGAAGTTGGAATGCGACTACCTTCATGGTGGTTAAAAAAACACCGGTCGCATACGCAAAATCTCCCCATTGGTGAACCTCGGAGCTCTAAACGAGGAAAGGAAAAGAGAGACATACAGTTTTCAAGAAAATTCCATGAGGTGTGAATCAAAGGAAAAAACGGTTGCCACAAGAAATAGAATAAAATGAGGAAAACAAAGCAACAACAACCTCCCCTCTCATCTACAGAGAAACCAGACATAAATCTCTATTCAGGTACTCAGTTAAAAAATCAGAGGAAGAAATTAAAAACGAAAAATAATAACAAGCAAAAATAACAACCACAACAAAAACAAACCGAAAAATCCTCGGAACAAACAAGAACAGTCTAACAAAAAGTCTTCGTATAGGCTAAGCACCTGAATATTGTTGGCAAACTAGCCCATAAGACGTAAAAGGATGAGAGTGACCGTGCTTTCCCCACTGCATTGTTCGGTATGTTTGTATGAATTTGAATGAATTGTGACAGAACAGTGCTGGGCTGAAAAGGGGGACAGTATTTGGAAGTATATCAACATGTTTAAAGAACTAAATGAAAATTATAATGGACAACGTGTGTTTTTCATCGTGTAGTGCAGTCGAGAGACAATTTTTTCCCCAGACGTAATTAGAGTATAAAGGTTGTATCTTGTATTTTGTTTCACAGACTTTAGAACTTCGCAGCACCCCGTCCCCTACCCACACAAAGAGAAAAGGATGAAGAGAGAAGAAACGCAGCTTTAGTGGGAATGATCTAGACAATGGACGTCGTTAACCATTTCGTGCTGCTGTGGATCAATCATGGAGAAAAGTGAAGAAAGTAGGCATAAAAAAAAGAAAACAACAGCACTAACGAAATGTTGGCTGACTAACTCACAAGCAGAAGGCTATGTAAATCTCAAGAAACTCGGTAATTCATAAGGAATATACCAATTTACCAGCAATTTAGCAATTCTCAAGTCCTTCACCAACATGCAATTTCTTAACCCATTTCACAAGCAATTCACCAATAAACAAACAGTTAATCAATTCAAAGGTAATTCACCAATACACAGGTAGTTGAATAATTCACAAGCAATTCACAAGTTCATAAGCAATTCACCAAAACACAAGCAATTCACTAATTTACAGGTAACTCATAAATTCAAAATTCACCAATTAAAAATAATTTTTTAAAGTGTATTACACAAGCAATTCAACATTAACATTCACCATTAAACGAGTAATTCACCATTACACAAGCAATTCACCATTCACACTCACCATTTAACGAGTAATTCACCATTACACAAGCAATTCACCACCCAAACTCACCATTTAATGAGAAATTCACCAGTTCACAAGCAATTTTACATCCACACTCATCAGTTAACAGAGTAATTCACCAGTACACAAGCAATTCACCAGTCTCAAGCAATTCACCGATTGATAAGTAATTCACTAATCCACAAGCAATGCACTAATCCGCAAGCAACATTCTCAAACTCGTAAGCAAAAGAACAGTTGATAGCTATCCAAAAGAACATTGACCACGGCTTTCAATTAACTTTATGTTTTGCAAAGTTCGTCTGCAAGAAAACTGTATCTGAACTAACACACCATCGAGTAAACAAACAAAAAAGGAAAACAGACAATATAGCCACAGGATAGCCTAGTGGTTAGAACATTGCGCACACAATCTGACGATCCGGGTTCGATTCCCGTTCAAGGAGATATTTTCCCCTGGAGTTAACATCAGTGCCGACTCCACTCTCCCCAAACAGTCCTTGAGATAAGACTAAAAACCGAGGCCCCGTGTGCGAACGCACGCAGAACATCTTGCGCACACGTTAAATCCTGGTCCGCTTTTCGTAAGAGTAGGCCATTGTGTGCTGCTGGGAATAGACGACAAAATTTACAAAACCGCATACAAATGGGGATTGGATGTAAAAAAAAGCACACAAGCCCTTATTCCATTATCCTCCAAATAAAAGAATAAAATAAAAATAAACAAATTAAATAAAAACAAGGAAGAGAAAATCTCTCGAAGCTAAAAAGCAAAGGTAGCAAAAGCTTTTTTTTGGTATTGAAGCAACAAAAATAACAGCAGCAATTTCCCATAATCAGCAGGATCTATGCAAAAGCTGTAGACAAGTTAAAAAAGAAATCCCCCGTGATCAAAAGAAAAAAAAAGCTACAAAACTCATAAATTGCTGGACAAACCAGGAAAGGAAATCATAAAGGAAGAAAAAGAAAATAGGATAAAACAGAAAGAAAAACAGAAATAAAGGAAAAAGCGAAGGAACTGGATGAAAGTGCGTGCCTGTGTGTGTGTGTGTGTGTGTGTGTGTGTGTGTGTGTGTTGAGGTTGGGTTGAGAGGCGGGGAAGTTTCTGCACCATGACGAAGTTGGAAGAACAAAAAACCAAAACAACAACGACGACAACAACAACAACAACACAACAACAACAAAACAGCAACAATGACAGCAAACACCACCACCACCACCACCACAACAACAAAACAACAGCAACAATGACAGCAAAATCATTTGATATTCAAACATTCATTTCTTTTGTTCCATGGATGGAACTCTAAGGTTAAAAATGCCCATACACTACCGCCACAATAACAACTCACAACAGAAAAAGCAAACACCAAAAACAAATACATCAATATTCAAACCAAAGCAATCACCACTACCACCACCACCATATCTATACCCACCCACACACCACCACCACCACCACCACCACACCACCACCACCACCACACCCAAAGCAAATAAAGAACAGCAACAATAACCATCCAACTAAACTTTTCGACATAACGCTTGTTAGAAAGTTTCTCGAAAACTCTGGCATAATGTCAAGTTTGAGAGAGAGAGAGAGAGAGAGAGAGAGAGAGAGAGAGAGAGAGAGAGAGAGAGAGAGAGAGAGAGAGAGAGAGAGAGAGAGACAGACAGACAGACAGACAGACAGACAGACAGACAGATCTCTCTTTCAAACAGCATCCCTGATGCAGAGGTTAGCACTTTGCGTTATGGACTGGAGGGCCGGGGGTTCAAATCCTTTAAGAGGCGTAGGGATTTTTTGGACTCTGAGTAAGTGTGCTGTGGGCTTATTGTGAAGACTGGGACCACACAGTCGAGCTTCATCCACTTTACGGATGTGATTTTCAGACTGTTGCTCAAATTACCTGACCAACACTGCAGGTGATTTTTCTCTTGGTCCTGGTTGACGCCGGAATATAGGCTGTTATGATAGAAAGCGTAGATTACAGCCCTGCCAAGCAGTCTCAAAGCACAAGCACTATCCACAGCAGCATCGTTACATCCTCCTCCTCATCATCGATCATCATGCAATGAAAGAAAATTTGGTGACCCAATCTGCTCTGGTTTCTTGATAACCTCAGTTTCGGTTTCCCCATACACTTCTGTAGCTGTTGAGAGTTTGTGTCAAAGCATTCGGGGTTGGATGTTCACGAAAGAAGGTCGTTGGAGGGACGTTGTGGTGGTCACCACCTCGGGTGGACACCTCACCCAGTCTGCTCCTGCGACTGAGCTGTTACTGACGTCAGTAGAGGGCATAGCATGTGGTGTCCTGTGTATGTTAACTCAGAACAGGCAGCAGTGAACATCACCAAACTGACTCAGAAGCAGTGCAGAGCCAGTCTGGATGGTGGCCCCACGGCAGCCTGACATTGATGGGCTCCCTGTAGACTTCCGATCCTGAGAATGCGACATACCATACCTTGCCTTCCCTTCTGACAAATATGTCCTTCTGCTTTCAAGACATTAAAAACTGGATGACTCAGAACAAGTTACAACTTAATGCCGATAAAACAGAAGCCATGCTCATAGGGACCGAACATAAACTTTCGTCCATGCAACAACTTCAATAGAAATCGGCAAGACGTCAGTTCCTTTGTCCAACTCTGTGAAGTATTTAGGAGTAGTTCTGGACAACACACTCTCTATGAAAAAATTCGTCACCCAGACCTGCCAGTCCTGCTATTATCAATTACGGCGCATAAGCGCGATTCGCAAGTATCTGTCCACTGACGCAACTTTTAAGCTTGTTACATCTCCCATTCTTTCACGTTTAGACTACTGTAATTCTCTTTTGGTTGGCCTACCAGCATCATCCATCCACTCTCTTCAACGCATACAAAACTCTGCAGCTCGACTGGTACTAAAAAAGAATTAAATCTGAACACATCACTTGTCTTCTGCGATCTTTTCACTGGCTGCCTGTCTCACAAAGACTGAAGTATAAGATCAATACCCTCTGTTTCAAACGTCTCCACAAATCTGCACCCTCTTATCTCTGTAACTGTCTTCACCTGTACACTCCGTCCCGTTTCCTTCGTTCAGCCGCCTATACTTTGTGCTTTCGAACACCCAGATTCAAACAAACCACTGTAGGTCGTCGCTCTCTCTGTTTCTGGTCCATCCACCTGGAATGACCTCCCTCTCTCACTTCGCCAAAAGCCTTCATTTGATATCTTCAAATCCAGCCTCAAAATACACTTATTTCCTACCTGAGACTTTCCCCTCATATCTTTCCCTACTTCATCTCCTTCATCACCACCTAAGCGTGAAATCTCTTAATTATGTTATTTGAGGAATGTTGCATGCATGTAAATGATTTGAGTGCAAGCGCTTCGATTTGTTTGCTTTACAAGATTCAGCGCTGTATAAATTCCATATATTTTCATATATTATTGTATATTATTATTATTATCATCATCATCATCATCATCATCATCATCATCATCATCATATTATAATATAATATAATAATAATAATAATAATAATAAAATAATAATAATAATAACTAATCTGGGTATGGCTGGGGCGGAGAGATTGGAATGGGCGGTACAGGAACGTCATAGAAGATGAGACGGAATCTCTGTCACTCTGTCTCTCTCTGTGTCAAAGACATATATCAAACATATAGTCTGTTTAAAGCTAACTTTGAATGTGAACGATATTTTGACTACTTAGATATAAAATGTTTCAGAGACTGTTTAATAAGACTTCGTCTTGGCTTACTACCAATTAATGGATCATCTTTCAAAAGAACTTTTCAGAAAAATATTGACCACATGTGTAAGCTGTGTAGTGTATTGGAAGATGAGGATCATTTTCTTAAAGAACTGCATTCTTTATACTGATTTAAGACATAACTATTTGGACTCTAGTAACCAACCATACGTGAGTTTGCTGAAACATGGTTCAGTTTCTTCCATTCGCAATCTCAGCTTTTATCTTTTCAACGCTTTGATAGTACGGCAGGAATATGTTGAAAATTTGGAAAATGGACTTTGAATAACTGTTTAATATACACAACTGCTTAAAGTAGATAATTTGGTGTCATTTTTGAATAGTCCCATGTTACATAAGTAATGTTTTGGCAGTTGCCATATATGTCATGTTTTGTTTTGGCTTCGTTTTGATATGTTTAGTTTGACCCCATTCTAGGGGCTGGTGGCCTAAAGAATAAACTTTGTTCATTGTTCATTGTTCTCTCTCTCTCTTAACTGTATTTCATTCTTTGTTTTTTATGCATGTTATTACCATTTCCCCATAATTCTTTAGATAAGTCATTGGCTAATAAATCAATTGAATGATTGGTTGACTGATTTACTTATTATTAGGGCTGGAGGAAAAAACCCACTTTGCTTATTCTTTTCCCTCAATGGAAATGAAACTTCCTTCCTTCCTTCCTTCATTCAGTCTTCCTTCCCTTCCTTCCTTCCTTCCTTCCTTCCTTCCTTCCTTCATTCATTCATTCTCTCTCTTTCTCTTGTTACACAGTTGTTTGGAAAATCTAGTATAATGTCAAGTTTAACACAGAGAGAGAGAGAGAGAGAGAGAGAGAGAGAGAGAGAGAGAGCATTGAGTAGTTCCTGGATTGCTTTTGAGGTCACTCTCTCAACATAAAATCTCCAGGAGGCAGGGGGAACTATAAGTATCCTTCACACACACACACATGCACACACTTGTCCACACACACACACACACACACACACACCACACACACACACACCACACACACACACACACACACACCACACACACACACACACACACACACACACCACACACACCCACACACACACTTGTCCACACACACACACACTGTCCACACACACACTCCCCACACACCCACTTACCACACAACATCCACACACACACACATACACACGCCAACACACACTTGTCCACACACACAACTTGTCCCCACACACACACACACCACACACGCAACCACTTCCATAACACATACACAACACTTATCCACACACAACTTGTCCACACACACACAAACAACACACACACATCCACACCAAAACACTTGTCCCACACACACACCTACACACCCACTTACACACACAAACACACACACACACACACACACACACACTTGTACACACACACACACACACACACCTACACACGCACACTTGTCCATACATACACACTTACACCACAACATATTGTCCACACACAAACACACACACACACACACACTCACACACACACACACACACACACACACACACACACACAACACACACACACACACACAACACACACACACACTCACAACACACACACACACACACACTATCCCTAAGGAAGTCTTGTAGCTGATTAACAGGGATGATGTCATGCCAAAAAAAGTGAAGGTTGTCAAAGATGTTATTTATTCCTAAGTTTGCCTTTTAAAAAAAACAACAACTTGCCTTTAAAACTGCAAGCGGAGTTTAGCAACAGACAGCCAGAAGGAAAGAAAGACAGACACGAAGACTGAAAGACAAGAAGACAGACAGACAGACAGACAGACACCCCCGACCCTTTGCACAAAGACAGTAGTAATATGTCCCCAAGGAAGCTTTCTTGCGGATCACAGGGTGGTTGTGAAATGCAAAGAACAATGGCTGTTAAATTTTGATTTGTCTTGCTTGTGTGTTTGTTTTTTTAAGTTTCTTTATTTGCTAGGCTGTTTGTTTGTTTTATTTTCAATAGGATGAGGAGATTAATAATAATAATAATAACAATAATAATAATAATAATGATAAATGGAATTTATATAGCGCTATATCTTGTAAAAAACAACAAATCAAAGCGCTTGCATCCATTCAACTCCTACACATGCAACCAACAATAATTAATAGTTTAAAAAGTTCAAATACACACAAACACACGCGCGCACACGCGCGCACGCACGCACGCACACACACACACACACACACACACACACACACACACACACACACACACACACACACAGGTTATATGCTTCAGCAGGGTGATGAGAATTTAGGCCACTGAAGGCAAGGACAGATAATTATGAGATGAAACTGTAGGGGGAGGTCTTAGGTTTGAAATAGGTATGTCTTGAGGCTGGATTTAAAAGTGTTGTAAGTAAATGAGAGAAGAAGAAAGACGAGGAAGAAGAAGAAGAAGAGAACAATTAATAGTGGTATTAGCCATATCATCATCATCATCATCATCATCATCATCATCATCATCATCATCATCATCATCATCATCATCATTAGCAGCAGCAGCAGCAGCGGCAGAAGAAGCAGCAGCAGCAGCAGTAGGGGGAGGACGAGTAGAAGTAGGAGGAGAAGCAGAAGGAGGAGGAGAAGGAGGAGCAGAAGAATGAGGAGGGGTAGCAGGAACAAGAGGAGGGAGAAGAAAAAGAATAAGGAGGAAAGGACAAAAATGAAGAAGAAGAAGGAGGAGGAAGAGGGAGAGGAGGAAGAAGAGGAGTAGGAGGAGGAGGAGAAGAAGAAGAAAAGGATATGTAGAAGAAAGGAAAAAAAATGAGCAGTAAAATACAAAACGAACACAATGAATCACACTCACACATACAGAAGTCTGACAAACTCCACAATAATAGATTTGTCAAATGAGCCCTTGAGACGTTACTTTCTTCCAGTTAGGAACCTACTCCTTCTAACTCAGTCTAATGACCCCATAAAGGGCCTCACCATTTTAGCCCCAATGAAAAAGGCTTCCAGGCAGCTACAGTGACACAGAGATAAACAGAGCAACTCTCTGATTGGCTGAAAGAAAAAGAAAGAAAGAACCCTATTGGTCATGAGATGCCTTACAAATGGGGACAGAATCTCCAAATCAGACGCCTGTTTCCTGATGAGGGTGATCTCCCTTTCTTGTTGTCCCTTTCTCATCTGGAAAGATGCAAATCTGAAGTCTTGTCAGGAAAGTTAATGAGCAACTGAAGTATGGCTGGATATTTAGATATTCATAAGTGAAAATGGCAATGTAAGGTTTAAACCAAACGATATTTGTCTGATGGTTGAAAGTATGTGGTGTCTTTTAATTTTTAGACATATTATAGACCTAAAGAATACGTGAACAACGCATAAAACAGTGCTCAATTAAACAAAGACAGGCGAACATGAAACAAAAAACTATTTAGGAAAGAAACAAATAAACATAAAGACAGAACTTGAAACAGCCGGATACAAACTAAGAGAAAAAAGAAATGAAAAAAAATGGAAACAGGAATTACCAACAGTTTTACCTAGCAAAATCATTTTTCTAAAATGAATCATTTTTTGACACTAACACTGGCCCATATCTAGATATGTGGGTCACAGAGGCTGATCCTACCTAGGAAATGGCTAAGTATGTTTTGAAGCCTTCCATGAAGGTTGGAAATGGTTCAGACTACTTAATTTGGAGTGGCTAAGCTGCTTAATGTATGTGTGTGCGTGTGTGCAAGCGTCTATCTATCTATCTATCTATCTATCTATCTATCTATCTATCTATCTATCTATCTATCTATCTATCTATCTATCTATCTATCTATCTATCTATCTATCTATCTATCTATCTATCTATCTATCTATCTATCTATCTATCTATCTCTATCTATCTATCTATCTATCTTTCTTCCATTTTTGTCATGTTTCTCCAAGGAAAGGTTTGACATTGATGAGCCTTCTCCATCATATATATATATGTGTGTGTGTTATATATATATATATATTATTATGTGTGTGTGTGTGTGTGTGTGTGTATGTGTGTGGTGTGTGTGTGTGTGTGTGTGTTTGCATGTGTGTGTGGATAGATTGAACATGTCATAAGAGTGTGGAAAAAGTTTGAAAGAACTATCGAAAAGTTGGATATTTAAGGGTTGTTTATTCTTCTTTTTGTGTAACCCACCCACACCCCCGTTCCAAAACATCTTTCCTGAAAAGTTACATTTTTTTTACGAACTACTGTAAATTAAAGGCTATAAGAATAACCATAAGTATCTGCAAAGAAGTGTGGGGCTTTGCTTTTATTGCTTTTGGTTTGTTGTTTAGTGTGGGTGTTTGAATGTATATCTCTGCGTGTGCATGCATGTGTATTTGTAAGAGATAGATAAATCGATGGACGGATATATATGTATCTATATAGATATAGATATAGATAGTTAGATAAATATATAGATACATATAGATATAGATAGGTAGATAGATAGCAAGAGAAAGGGAGAGCGAGAGAGCGAGAAAGAGACTTCAGACTTCAGACTTTTACTGTACATCGGCCTTAGGCCACAATACAAAAGAATGGTGGGCATATGGAGTGGGCATATGACATAAGTGTTATAAACATATTACTATCAACGTATATAAATATGAAACAATGCAGCAGCAATAATAACACAAGGAAATTTCATCCACAATATCTTGAAAATTCATCGCAAAATAATTCACGTGCGTCATAATCGACAATGTTTTGAATGTAGAATTCATCAATATAATGATCAATTTCTAGAAAGTTATCTTATTTCTTTTGTTGGTTGCATGGAAAATAAATCGAGATAAATTATGTCTATCAGTAGATACTGTGGCTTTGAGTAGCACGTGCAAAGGAAATCTTTTCGAATCTTTTAGAAACTTATTTCTCAAATCTTCATAGACTGGACAATTAAATAAAAAGTGTTCTTCATTCTCTATTTGGTCTTTACAAACAGGGCATTGCTTATCTTCATTTGAACTACTATAGCGATGTATATTATTGTTTAGTGGTAGAACATTGAATCGTACTTGAGTAACTGCAACGCGAAAACAATATGTATCCATTTCACTGATATACTTCTCTCTTTCAAAAACAGTCTTAAAGTTTCTATAACAATCATATCTATTACGATCCCTGATGGTGCCAGTCCATTCCTGGGCAAACCAATCTACAAGTCTCTGTTTAAAGGCACGTAAAAACATTTTTATGTCTCCTACTCCTTGGTTTAACCAAACGATATTATACCCTGTTATGCATAATATTTCCCTGATTTTAGAGACCCAGCATTGTTTCCCTTTTCTATCTAACCCTAACAACATATTATAGGCTTTATGTGGCAATCTCTCAGAATCCATGTGTAATAATTTAAACCAGAATCTTACGCATGCAACATATGTATTTACATACAATAGGTACCTGCCCAGATCTCCATACACCATTTTATTTGGTGTCTTGGCAGGCACACCTAAGAATCTTTTACAAGCGATTAGATGCACTTTTCCCAGATGTTCTAGTCTATTTAACCCCCAAATTTCAGCTGAATATAAAAGTATTGACTGGATTTTGGTATCGAAAATTTTAAAGAATGTTTTTACTGTCATTTCCTTGCAATTCTGAAAAACTTTGTTAAGCTGTGTAACTGCTTTTTTGCCTTTAGTAACCAAATGTGATGTACCTCTCTTTGCACTTATCATAGACGTAAAATTAAATCCCAAATAACAATAACTGTTAACTACCTCTAACCTTTTATTATCAAAGAACCATTTTTCACGTCGTCCTAAGTATCCTCCTTTTCTGAATACCATAATCTTGGTTTTGTCTATGTTAACACTTAATTTCATATTATTACAACAAGTTTCTAAGACCTTTAATTGATTTTGTAAACCAGTGGGTGTAGTCGAAATTAATGCTACATCATCAGCAAATAATAGGATAAACAATTCAAAAACATCTGGAAACATTTGAGCACCATGCTTACCTTTTTCATTCATAATGTTTGCTAACTGATTGATAAACATAAAAAACAACGTGGGGCTTAGCACACATCCCTGCCTTACTCCCATGGGGGTTTGAAACATATTAGTTAATTCAGAATTCGCTCGTATACATGCTGATAATGACTGATACATAGCCCTAAGTGATACAAAAAATTTACCCTTCACACCTTGATCTTTGATATAACGCAATAACCTGTTATGTTCAACTGTGTCAAAGGCCTTTTTAAAATCTACAAATGCAACATACAATTTTCTTCCTTTTTTTAGTCATATAGCTCTGAATAGCGGCGTACAAAGTGAATATCTGATCAACTGTTGAATATGTTTGACGAAAACCTGCCTGACATTCTGAAATAAGGTTATTGCTTTCTAACCAGTTATATAATCGGGCATTCAATATGGTAGTGAAACATTTAGATACTATACTTAAAAGAGACACTCCTCTATAGTTATCAACATCATCAGGATCTCCTTTCTTATATAGAGGAATAAGTATGGCTTTAGACCATTCTTGTGGGTATATGCCTTGGTCAAAAATTACACAACACACAGAGAGAGAGAGAGAGAGAGAGAGAGAGAGAGAGAGAGAGAGAGAGAGAGAGCCTGCCTATGTATATATGATATATGTTCTCCTTTACGCGCTCAAGGAAAACATCACCCAACAAGTAAAGCACTACAAAAACCTGCTGACCACAGTCAAGAAAAGGAAGCTCAGATGGTACGGACATGTGACTAGATCAGATAGGCTGTCCAAAACCATACTGCAGGGAACAGTGCAGGGGAAGAGAAGGCGAGGCAGACAGAGGAAGAAATGGGCAGACAACATCACTGAATGGACAGGGAAGAGCTTCTCCACAACCCAGGCACTTGCACACAATCGCAGCAAATGGAGCCAGCTGGTGCAACGTTCGTCAATGCAGTGCCCCCTACGACCCCGGAGGGGGTTATGGGAGCAGATGAGATGAGATTGGATAAGTTCTCCTTTAGAACAGATAACAATATGACGAACAATATAGCTGACTGATTAGATCTGTTTGACTTCAATCTCATAGGTCCATGATGAAGTCGTGGTTCGAATCTTAACATTTGGTAAATTAAGGGTGGGGATTTTTTTAGGCTCTCCCAGATCAACTTCAAGTGCATACTTGCCAGTACCTTAATTCCCTCCGTATATTTACACATGAAGAAGATCCCCCAAATGCGTTTATGATACCGTTAACCATGTCAACGTTCGGTAGGTTTCGGAAACACAAACATACTCAGCAGACATCCCTGAAGTCGGAATGCGGCTACCTTCGTGGTGAGCAAAAACGGTCGCAAAATTCTCACTATTGGTGAACTTCGGAGTTGTAGCCGAAGAACAAAGACGAACAAGAGATAAAAATATCAAACATGGGCCATAATCTTCCAGAGAAAGACGAGCTGGGAAATTATGTTCCCTACTTTGCAATGCTGCTCACAACAAGAGGGTGATTCTTAACCAATCAGATGGCTGTCTTTTATCTCTGTGTCATCATGGCAAGCTGCCTTGAAGGGCTTTTAATCATTGCAGAATGTTGAGGCCTTTTGTTAAGTCACCAGACTGTGTTTGAAGCAAGAGATGTTTTTCCCGACACAATTATCCTGCTTGGCAAGCTTTCTTTGTAAAAGTCAACATCTTTTTCTGTTTGCATGTCTGTCTGTCTGCCTGTCTTTCTGTCTGTCCAGTCTGTCTACCTGCCTGCATGTGTGTGTGTTTTGTGTGTGTGTGTGTGTGTGTGTGTGTGTGTGTGTGCCTGTGGTTATGTGTGTGTGCCTGTGTAAGTGTGTGTATGTGTGTGCGTGTGTGTACTTGTGTGTGTGTACCTGTGTGAGTGTGTGTGTGTGTGTGTGTGTG
>CM054147.1:45544567-45564567 GCA_028751875.1 Rapana venosa
ATAGAAGTTACGAGTTATGTGAACATTTTTGAGCTTGCGTAAAACTTGAGCTAAATGAAGAGCTACGGACTGAAAAAAACCCACCCCGCAAACTGAAGTGGTACGGTCATGTCACACGAACATGTGGACTGGCCAAGACTGTCTTACAGGGAACATTACAAGGAGGGAGACGGAGAGGCAGCCAGAGAAAACGATGGGAAGACAACATCAGAGAGTGAACTGGCCTTGAGTGGAATGACTTGCGACGGAAAACTGAAAACTGTAAGGAATGGAGGAAGCTGGTTGCAACATTCTCAGGTGGTGCCTCAACGGTCTACTAGACTACGGGATGGGTGAAAGTGAAGGAAAATAGTTTGATTTTATGAAAACTTCGACTTGCCTCTGGTACCGAGCTTCAGATTGTGTGAGTGTCCATGAATCCATTGGAAAGCTTTTTTGTTCTTCCTCTCACCTCCTAAAATTCATTGGGTCTAAAATACTTGCTTTGGAGTAAGAGAATATGGATTTTTTTGCTGGAAATCCACGCAAAATGTAGCCCTAAAATTTCCAAGAAAACAGCCAAGAAGATACAGATCACACACTTACCATTACATACCAGAATGCAATAAAGAGTCTGTCATTATATGTCAGTCTCCGTCACTTTGTCTTTTTGTGTGGGTTTCAGTTGTGTCTCTGTGTTTCTATATCTGTTTCTTATCTCTGTCTGTCTGTCTCTGTCTCTCTGTCTGTCTGTTTGCCTCTTCAGTCTCTGTCTTTTTTGTCTTTTCGTGTGGGTCTGAGTTGTGTCTCTGTGTCTCTGTCCCCCCTCTCTCTCTGTCTTCTCTCTTCTCTCTCCCATGTCATTTCATTTTCCCTTGTCAAACTCACCAACACCATCCCCCACAACAAGTAAGAACATCCTCCAATCACCGGCCACAGCAAAATTAGAAACTTCCGGTAAAATTTAAAAAAAATCCAAAAAAAAATTATCGCGGATTTCCGTCTACTCACCGAAAACTCTCCTCAAAACTCAAATCCTCCTTGACCACCGATCTATAATAACTTTCTCCATAATTATTTTTTTCAGGAAAAACTAAAAAAAACCAACTTGAGATACAGGTAGAGTTTTAAAAAAAGCTATTTTTTTTAAAGATGATTTATATCTTCATTTTTTCCTTTTTGCATGTGAAGGAAGTGGCTTGTATGCCAGCTTACTTGTGCTGTGCTGTTGGCTTTGGCTAGGAACGTGAACATCCGGACATAAGACTGCTGCAGCCGCGGCAAAGTGCTTTAGATGACGGCAGAGAGAGAGAGAAAGAGGGAGAGAGGGGAGAGAGAAGAGAGGAGAGAGAGAGAGAGAGAGAGAGAGGGAGAGAGAGGGAAGAGAGAGAGGGATGAGGAGAGAGAGAGGAGAGGGGAGGGAGGGAGGAGAGAGAGAGAGAGGGAGGAGAGAGAGAGAGAGGGAGAGAGAAAGGAGAGAGGAGAGAGGAGGGAGAGAGAGAGAGGGGAGGAGAGATAGAAGGGAGAGAGGGGAGAGAGAGGAGAGGGGAGAGAGAGAGAGAGGAGAGAGGGAAGAGGAGGAGAGAGGGGAGGGAGAGGGAGAGAGAGAGGGAGAGAGAGGAGGGAGAGAGGGAGGGAGAGAGGAGAGAGGGAGAGAGAGAGGAAGAGAGGAGAGAGGAGGGAAGGAGGGAGATGAGGGAGAGATAGAGGGAGAGAGAGGGAGAGAGAGAGGAGAGGGGAGAGAGGATAGAGAGAGAGAAAGGGAGAGAGAGAGGGAAGAGAGGAGAGAGAGAGAGGAGAGAGAAAGAGAGAGATAGAGGAGAGAGAGGGGAGAAGAGAGAGAGGAGAGAGAGGAAAGGGAGAGAGAGAGAGGTAGGGAGGAGGAGAGGGAGGAGAGGGAGAGAGAGAGGAGGGAGAGAGAGATAGAGAGAGAGAAGAGGGAGAGAGGGAGGGAGAGAGAGAGAGAGTGAGAGAGAGAATAGAGTATAGAGAGGGAGAAGAGGGAGTAGAGAGATGAGAGGGAAGAGAGAGAGAGAGGAAGGAGAGGAGGGAGAGATAGAGATAGAGGGAGAGGAGAGAGAGGGAAAGAAAGAGAGGAGAGAGAGAGAGAGAGTGTGAGAGATAGATAGAGATAGAGAGAAAGACAGCGAGAGATAGAGAGAGAGAGGAATAGGGAGAGAGAGAGAGGGAGAGGCAAAGAGAGATAGAGACACAGACAGAGAGAGACAGAGACAGATAGAGAGAGAGCCAGAGATAGAGAGAGAGAGAGAGAGAGAGAGAGAGAGAGAGAGAGCGACAGACAGACAGAGAGACTGAGTGAGAGAGAGAGAGGATCAGCTTGAAGCCCTAGATAACAAGGTGGCTAAGGTTTGGCTGTTAAAATGAGATTAGTGCTCTCCTTGTCACACGAAGCAGAAAGTGAAGAACGGATGGGAAGGGAAGAAATAAAAAGACGAAAGGAGAGAGAGCGAGAGAGAGAGAGAGAGAGAGAGAGATAGAGAGAGAGAGAGAGAGAGAGAGAGACAGAGAGACAGAGAGACAGAGAGAGAGAGCGCGCATAAATAATGACAGGTAGGAAAAAAACAAAATCTTAAAACAAAAGAGATGACGCTGATGATGAAGGGTTGCAGTCTTGATTGTGGAGCTAAGAACTGATTGGCTGGCTTAGTTTATCAGTTTTTTAAAAAACACTTTGGGTATCCGGCCTTTGGAGAGAGAGAGAGAGAGAGAGAGAGAGAGAGAGAGAGAGAATTCTTAAAAAAACCCTTTTATATCGAGGATAATGGAATAAGCACGTATGTGCTTTTTTTTACATCTAGTCCCCGTGTGTATGCGGTTTTGTAAACTGTCATCTGTTCCCACCGGCACACAATGGCCTACTCTTACGAAAAGCGGAACAGGATTTTAACGTGTGCGCAAGATGTTCTGCGTGCGTTCGCACACGGGACCTGGGTTTATAGTCTCATCCGAAGGACTTTTGAGGAGAGTGGAGTCTGCACTGGTGTTAACTTCAGGGGAAAATATCCCCTTGAACGGGAATCGAACCCGGGTTGTTAGATTGTGAGCGCAATGTTCTAACCACCAGGCTATCCCGTCCCCCATAGATAGATAGATAGATAGATAGATAGAGAGAGAGAGAGAGAGAGAGAGAGAGAGAGAGAGAGAGAGAGAGAGAGAGAGAGAGAGAGAGAGAGAGAGAGCGAGAGAGAGAGAGAGAAGGATAGAGAGAGCACACGTGTGTGTGTGTGTGTGTGTGTGTGTGTGTGTGTGGTGTGTATACAGAGATACAGACAGACAGACAGACAGACAGACAGACAGACAGACAGACATATGAATCATCCTCGGTCTCCAGGATTCAGAGGTTACCCGGCGTCATCCGTTTCTACTGGAGCACAATGGCCTTCTCTTCGGAAAGGCAGAAACAGATTTTGACGTATGCGCAAGATGTTCTGCGTGCTTTCACACACTGACGACCCGGGTTCCATTCCCGTTCAAGGGGATATTTTCCCCTGGAGTTAACATCAGTGCAGACTCCACTCTTCCCCCAAAGTCCTTCGGATGAGACTATAAACCGAGGTCCCGTGTGCGAACGCACGCAGAACATCTTGCGCACACGTTAAATCCTGTTCCGCGTTTCGTAAGAGTAGGCCATTGTGTGCCGGTGGGAACAGATGACAGATTTTATAAAACCGCAAACACACGGGGACTGGATGTAAAAAAGCACATAAGTGCTTATTCCATTATCCTCGATATAAAAAAATAAATAAATAAAATAAATAAAACACTGGACCTCGGTTTTTTAGTCTCACCGAACCACTTTAGGGGAAGTGGAGTCAGTACTGATGTTAAATGTCTTCTAGTCAACGGTCTTAAAACATTGAATTCATATATTGGTGTATGGTGTGGGTGTGCGTGGGTGTGTTCGCACACGCACGCACGTGCGTGTGTACGTGTTGCGTATGTGCGTGCGTAAATGATAAGTTTTTATGTCTTCTAGTCAATGTTTTTTTGTTTTAGTTTTGTTGTTGTTGTTTTTAACATTGTGTTTACAATTGATATGTATGTGCGTGTGTGTATGTGTGTGTGCGCATGCGCGCGGTGTGTGTTTTGTGTGTGTGTGTGTGTGTGTGTTCGTGACATTTTTATTTGAAGTCATTTTGCAATGTTTTAACCAATATGAAAAAATAGCTTTTTTTGTGTCTTTGAGATTTTTTATGCGTATCAATCTGCCTATCAGTATTGTAATTGCCCCTCATGGGATGATTAAAGTGTTTTTGACTTTGACTTTGACTTTGACTTGAGGGAAAATCCCCTTGAACGGGCTCTTGTGGCTTGATCCTGGACCGTCAAATCACACACTCGCTGCACTCGTGATATCAGGTTAAGCCACCACCTCGGAGCACTAGCTGAGAAACGAACAACAACATTTAAGTCTCAGACAGTGTGTTCAGGGAAATAGAAATGCTGCCAACGTTATCTCCAATGAAAAAAACCAAACAACCCCTTGAACAGACAACTCCGGCTTTGAACCCTCATCCACAGTCGACAGTCAGATCGTGAACACTTCGTTCTAACCATCAGGCATTCCGCTCACACTAATCCACAGAGGGCAAAAAAAGGAAGTGGAACGAGTAAGGTTTTATGTGGCACCAAAAGACAGAATCTTAAAAGGTGAAACAGTCAGACTGAAAAGGGCATAGATATAGGCTTCAATCACTAATCACGTCTTCTGGGGAGGTAGAAGTGTGTGTGTGTGTGAGTGTGTGTGGTGTGTGTGTGTGTGTGTGTGTGTGTGTGTGTGTGTGTGTTGGTGTGTGTTTCAGTTTACGTCTATTGTTTTGATTTTGAGTTTGTGTGTGTGTGTGTGTGTGTTCTTCGTGTGTCTTTGTTGTGATTTTGACGTGTGTGTGTGGTGTGTGTGTGTGTGTGTGTGTGTGTGTGTGTGTTTGTGTACATGTGTTGTGTACTGTGTGTGTGTACGTGTGTGTGTGTACGCGTGTGTGTGTACGTGTGTGTACGTGTTTGTGTGTGTGTGTCTATGTGTGTGTGTTGTGTGTGTGTGTGTGTGTGTGTTACTTTTACAGCCCTGCGATCTCCAAAGAATTCAAATACTTCAGTTCGGGAGGGGAGGGAGATAACCTAGTAGTGGTCAGAGCGTTGAGCTCTTCGTCTAAGGGCTCGAGTTTTAGCTACTACCGAGGATTCTTTCCCCCGGAGTTAACGTCAGCACCGCCTCCACTCCCCCTGGAGTTTTGCAGATGAGACTGTAAACTGAGACTCCATGTACGAACACACACACACAGTAGAACATCTTGCACACACTTTACAATAAAAACCTATTCTGACTGTGAAGAGGAGTGGGGCCATTCGAGCGAGCAGGAGTCGATGACAAAAAATGAATAAAGATACTACTACTACTACTACTACTACTACTACTACTACTACTACTACTACTACTACTACTACTACTATTGCCACTACCACTACCACCACCACTACTACTACTACTACTACTACTACTACTACTACTACTACTACTACAAATGGAATTTATATAACGCTATATCTTGCAAAAAATCCAACAAATCAAAGCGTTGCATTCGACCCACTCCCACACATGCAACCAACAATAACTAACAGTTTTCACACACACACACACACACCACGCACGCACCCCACGCACGCACGCACGCACGCACGCACACACCACACACACACACACCACACACACACCACACACACACACACACACCACACACACACACACACACACACACACAGCAGGTTATACACTTCGGCAGAATGATGGGAATTTTAGTCATTGAACGCACGCACTCTACTGTCGTGTTTAGACATCATCTCCGAAGTTGGAATGTGGCTACCTTAATGGTGGGCAAAAAAAAAGACCGCATGGGCAAAGATCTTACCATTGGCGGACCTGAGAGCTTGTTTAAAAATGGCATCTGTGTGGAAAATGTGAAGTCTAAAGATGTTAGGATGATATACCCTTCCAGTGTGCCCTTTGTTTAAAGCGTGCATACAAAAACTTCAATCATTGTTTCTGAAAGTTTTTCATCGGCAAAGAAATTCTATATCTATTTTTTTGAAAAACTCTAAAATATTTTTATGACAAAGTATAGAAGGCAATTTCGGAACTGTAACGTAAGATAAACTGGTGGGGATCCATATTTGCGTCTCACTTGCGAGGCTAGTAATGAGATACCATGACGGACTATAAAACTGTCCGACAGACAACAGACAGACAGACTGACAGACAGGCAGAGAAAAGAGAGACAAGCAGAGAGACAGACATATAGACAGACAGACAGAGTGACAGACATTCATTCATGCATGCATGCATCCATACATGCATCCATCCATCCACACCCACAACCACCCACCCACTATACGCATAGACAGACAGCAAACCATCCAGACAACAGTCGATCAGTCACACAGGAAACCATCATGTAATCACTTCTGAAGAGATTCTTTAATGTGATATTTCACCGAAAAAACCCCAAGCAAACCACACACTGATTCTTATAATGATACACGTACAGAGACAGAATATGTCATCGTTATTTTAGCGTTTATCTGTTAACATTAAAAAACACACATAGGCAATAACGATACATATTTCTTCTTACAATGCCACACATTACAGTACGTCTATTATTTTCTTCACATGACTAAATCCCCATAATACAAACACGCGCCTTTTTTCCCCTCCTTATTTTTTCTCAATTTTCCTCTCGTAGAGAAACATAGCTCCATTCTTTGTTTCGCCATCATTGACAAAGAGAAACAACACACCATTTCTGTCATATTTTCATACGGCTGAGAAACACAGGCTGGACAAGCACGCAGAGAAACAAAGAAACAGGGAGGAGATAGCCTAGTGGGTTAGAGCGTTGTACTCCCAATCTGATAGAGGCCCGGGATCGAACCCCCACCGAGGCACCGGTTTGAAAAGATTCCACCCCCCCCCCCCCCCTCCGCTCCTGGGTTTAACATCAGTACCAACTCTTAACTCCCCCGAAAGTCCTTCGGATGAGAATGAAAAATGAGGCCCTATGTGCGCACGTACGCAGAACATCTTGGGCACAGTTAAAAACCTGTTCTACTTTTGAGAGAGTAAGTCATTGCATGCCAGTGGGACTGGGTGACAGAGTTGACAAAATCGCATACACACTGGTGTGTGGTTAGATACCTAAACATAATCCCCGAAGTCGGAATGTGGCTACCCTGACCGTTATTAAACAGGTCGCATACGGAAAATGTCACTGTCAGTGAAGTCGGAACTCTAGCTGAGGAACAACAACGAAAAAATACCCCCCCTCAACAAACAAACAGACAAACAAAACAAAACAAACACCCAAAGAATCAAAGAGGCAAACACATTTTCAGTGGAACAAAAATCAAACATCCTACACAAAGTACAGATTATCATTGGCTTTATACTTCACACTCACGTGATAGATTATACATGGCAAAAAACCCCCACCAACCACCAAGACAGAATAAGGTAGCAGAGAATACTATATAAACAGCGCGCGAAAACAGTAAGATGCGACAAAATGAAAGAAAAGAAAAGAAAAGAAAAAATCACAGAAAACCAGACAACATAAAAAGACATGAAAAAGATAGTGTATGTGTGTATTGTTATGTGTGTGTGTATGTTGTAGTATGTTGTATGTATGTAGTATGTATGTTGTGTGTATGTGTGTGTGTGTGTGTGTGTGTGTTGTGTGTGGAGAGAGAGAGAGAGAGAGAGAGAGAGAGAGAGAGAGAGAGAGAGAGAGAGAGAGAGAGAGAATGTTATTTTATTTAAGACGATGGTGACATAAGCAAACATCCTTCTTCGAAAAGCAAGCCGCAAGACAAAAGAAGAAAGAAGAAAGAAAAGAAAGGAAAAGAAAACGACGAATGAAAGAAAAAGAACAGGCAGGAGCATGAGAAGAAAAAGAAATGGAAAAGTCTAATACATAAAGACTCATTTTAATTATTGCTTACAGATCATAAGAACTGTCAATGTGCCGCTAAAACTATCATGACAACAGTTAGTTATACACAAATGAATATAAACATGCAGGCGAACATTTTTAGTAAACTTTCTAAATTTGTGGTATACAGTATGACAGCAATAACAGTTTATGATACAAATAGGATAATGTATGTTCATATTTAGATAAACTTTCTTAATACGTAATCTTCTTCTTCTTCTTAATCCTCCTCCTCTTCCTCTCCTCCTCCTCCTCCTCCTCCTCCTCCTCCTCCTCAATCATCATCTCATCTTCTTCTTCTTCTTCTTCTTCTTCTCTTCTTCTCTTCTTCTTCTTCTTCCTTCTCTTCTCTTTCTTTTCTTCTTCTTCTTCTTCTTCTTCTTCTTCTTCTTCCTCTTGTTCTTCTTGTTCTTGTTCTTGTTCTTCTTGTTCTTTTTCTTTCTATTGTTCTTGTCTTGTTCTTTCTTCTTGTTCTTCCTTCTTGTTCCCTTGTTTTCTTCTTGTTCTTCTTGTTCTTGTTTCTTGTTCTTCTTCTTCTTCTTCTTCTTCTTTCTCTCTGTTCTTGTTTGTTCTGTGTCTTTCTGTTCTTGTTCTTCTTGTTCTTATGTTCCTGTTCTGTCACCTTCTAGTCTTCTTCTTGTTCTTGTTCTTCTTGTTCTTGTCTTGTTCTTCTTCTCTTCTTCAAATTCTTAGCGCTCAGAAAGGCACTATGGTTTCGTTCTAATAATCAGGAAAATCGTTCCGCTGCTTAAGCCTGACAACGGCCAGCGCATCTGATCTCAGCGTCGGAGAGAATTTAGTCTTTGGAAGAACGTCATGTATTTACGCCAAAATAGCCCCTTCGAAAGGCAGGATGGACTTAAACGTGTGGGCAAGATGTTCTGCGTGCATTCCTACACGGTACCTCTGTTTATAGTCTCATCCGAAGGACTCTTAGGGGAGTGGAGTTGGTACTGATGTTAACTCCAGGGTAAAATCCCCTAAAACGGGCGCTTATATGGTGGCTCAATCCCGGGCCGTCAGATCACGAGTTCAACACTCTAACCACTAGGCTATCCGGTCCGATCCCCGACGATAAACCTAAAGAAGGATGGAAATACACTGATTTCTTTTGGTGAAAGATGAAGGCCAGGTTGCTCAAAACCTCACCAGAACAAAACAAACAAACCCCCAGAAGAATGAGTCAACAACACACACAAACAAAGATCAAAGAGAACCTAAAAGAGAAAGTGTAGGGGAAAAAGAACAGAAAAGAAAACTGAGGAGGAAGAGATGATATTAAAAAAATAAAACTGACAGCAAAAACAATCCTCTACTCCTTCCCCCACCCCTCCCGCACACACACACACACACACACACACACACACACACACACACACACACACACACACACACACACACACACACACACACACACACACACACACACACACACACACACACACAACACACACACACACACACACACACACACACACACACTCCCACTCTCGTACAAACAGCATGTTAAACAACGATACAAGACAAACAAAGCAAAGAATAAAACAACAGAAACGATTTTAACTTCCAAGAAATCCTTTGGAAGAAAACTACGCAACGCATAAAGATGGGAGCTGAAGAAGATGTGGACAATATTAACAAATACAAGAAAAACCATGTTGACGAAGGATGATAAATGGAAGAAAATCATCGATTTGTTTTACATAATTCAGGTCTCCAACAGCTCTTTGTTAGATGAAATCCCCCTCAAAAAGAACTACAGAAAGAAATATGTCCACTCCCGTTTCTTTTTTAATCGTGGACACGTTATTAAGAGCGGAATATTCCATATTCTCTACTCTATATCTAGAAAAAAATCAGACCCAACAAAATTTATATTTCACCAATTGCGTAACCCAAAGCGTTGAGAAAGAATACATAAAAAGAGAAAAAATGGCCGGCATTTCTTTAAAACATGGATCAGTCAACAGAATGTTATCGAACCTTAAGTTTTCTTCGTGTACTCGATATAAATAGACTGACAAATAACATACAGATAACTTGTACCAACACTTCATACATCCATCCCAAAAGCACTTTAATCCATGTTGAAAATCTTGATATCGAGCCCAAGTTCGACCACCACCAAAACGCCTGTTCAAGGGGACTTTTTACCCCTGCAGTTGATTTTATCAGTACTGACTTCCTTCACATTCGCCTATCCCGTATAGTTTTGTAGACCGCGGAGGCACCATGTAGATCGTGGTGGCACCACTGAAGATTTTACAACCAGCTTCCTCCACTTCCGCTGTACCGACCTCACAAATCCTACGGATGAGACTATAAACCGAAACCCCCGTGTGTGAACGTACACAGAACATCTTGCACACACGCTAGAGCACGTTCTGGTTTTTGGAAGAGTAGGCTGTTTGTGCTTGTAAGACCAGATGACAAAAAACCCAACAAAGCAACAACAACGACATATAAACATAAAGAAAACGCATGTACACGGATGTCGTATTCAGACATCATCATCGATATCGGAATGCAGCCACATTAATGGTGGAAAAAAACGGTCGCATACACAAACATCTCGATATTGATGAACATCAGAGCTCTAGCTAGCCGAGGAACGAAAAGAATTGTCACTTTACAGAACAGCCGTGACACTAGCTTGAAAGTAACTGTCTTCCCTAAAACATGCTCTCCAGCTTTTCTCTTGCCGAATCTTATCCTGTTTCTGAAAAGAAATTATTAATATAGCACCCCTCCCCCGAAAAAAGAAGAAAAAAAAACAACAAGAAGAAAAGGTTTCCACCATGTGTTCAGTACAAAACAACACTGAAACAGAAATTTTGGTTGTCTGAGGACAACGCTATCGCCTATGAAGGGAAGTTCCATAGATTCGAACAATTTATCTTCAAAATCGGAATGTGGCTATCCTAATGGTGAGTAAAAATGTCTACAAAGCAAAATATCACCATTATTGAACCTCTTGAGCCGAGGAACAACCCCCCCCCTCCACCACCCAGACCGCCCCTCCCCCAAAAAGAAAATCAATCAACAAACAAAAAACAAAACCACAACAACAAGAACAAAAAAAAACCGAGTAGAATCTCATTCAAAGTAATAGACTGTTGTTCCAGTTCTGTGATACAACACATCTCAAAACAGTACAATACAATGCAATGAAATACGATATGACACATGGTACGATACGGTGCGATATACGATACAATGCAATGCAATACAATACTATGCAACTTAACAGACAGAATACAAAGCAAAGGGTCCATATCATTGTGACCACGTGTCATTGTGACCGCGTGCCATTGTGACCACGCTCCATTGTGACCACGTGCCATTGTGACCATGTGCTGTTGTGACCACGTGCCATTGTGACCATGTGTCATTGTGAGTGACCATGTGTCATTGTGATCGCGTGTCATTGTGACCACGTGTCATTGTGACCATGTGTCATTGTGAGTGACCATGTGTCATTGTGATCGCGTGTCATTGTGACCACGTGTCATTGTGACCATGTGTCATTGTGAGTGACCATGTGTCATTGTGACCGCGTGCCATTGTGACCACGTGTCATTGTGATCGCGTGTCATTGTGACCACGTGTCATTGTGACAACGTGCCATTGTGACCATGTGTCATTGTGACCGCGTGCCATTGTGACCACGTGTCATTGTGACCACGTGCCATTATGACCACGTGTAATTGTGACCGCGTGCCACTGTGACCACGTGTCATTGTGACCACGTGCCATTATGACCGCGTGCCATTGTGACCACGTGCCATTGTGACCACGTGCCATTGTGACCGCGTGCCATTGTGACCGCGTGCCATTATGACCACGTGCCATTGTGACAACGTGCCATTGTGACCGCGTGCCATTGTGACCGCGTGCCATTATGACCACGTGCCATTGTGACAACGTGCCATTGTGACCGCGTGCCATTGTGACCATTTGGTGTTCTAAACACATGCTGTTTTACAGTTGATATGACTTAACAAGAACAGAAAAGCACGATAGTCTACCGAAAGTCATGGCAGGTGGTCAGAACGTACTTGTCACATAAGCATGTCGTCACAACGGCGTTACATTCGTCACAGCGGTAGTTGGCAAGAGCAGAACAGTGGTTAGAACAACACGGGGTCACAATAACATAATAATCAGAACAACACATCCCTGTCGTGTCACATCGGCACGTAGTCACAACGACACGTGGTCACAATAACACAACAATCACAACAACACATCCCTGTTGTGTCACATCGGCACGTGGTCACAACGACACGTGGTCACAACGACACGTGGTCACAATAACACAATAATAAAAACAACACATCCCTGTTGTGTCACATCGGCACATGGTCACAACGACACGTGGTCACAACGACACGTGGTCACAACGACACGTGGTCACAACGACACGTGATCACAATAGCACGTGGTTACAATGTCACGAGGTCACAACAACATGACTCCCCCCAAAAAAACAATAAAAATCAAAGCAATGCAATGCAGTGCCATATCATCACATGCTACACCACTCTACACCATCCATACGGTAATTTAAATCGTGCGCGCCTCCAAAAACGAAAACTACATCTCACATAATTATTGTCTGGGATAACTTTACATCAGTCTGCGTTCACCAATCTACCTCATGTTCGTTTCTTTTTTCAAACTTATTGATTCTTCGGTATCGCAGAAGCGGGGCAGCAACTTAACATAGATGACATTTTCATGGGCAAGCAAACAAACAAACAAAAAGATACACGCGGTTTCCTTTTCATGTATACTTTTTCAAATATATCGAAGAGAGAAATGTACATCAATTTTATTTGAGCAATGGCACCAACAAAAAGCAAAATAAAAAAAAAGCAACGCAATCAATCACTGTACAACACTAGTTTTACTGAAAATTCAACCTTCAAAACAAAAAACCACAAAAGTCTTTATTAAACATCAAAAAAATATGTTTGAACAAGTCGTGAATATGAATAAAACGTGCAAGTGTTTAAAGATACTTGTTGAAGAGCAACTTAAAAAAACTATAACTACAGATAACACACAGAGAGAAATCATCCACAGCGCAACAACGTAAATTCTCCAAGTCATACAATCCTAGCACAATTTCAAGGAATAGATATTTTTTTTATAGAAAGAATTTTAGACCGGATTACCAGAAAGAAGAAGAAGAAGAAGGCAACATCCAATATCCCTCAGACTCCATGGAGTCACATTATTCCACCCTCCTTCACTCCCTCCCCGAAGTTTCTTTCTCTGCCAGTTTCTTTAAGTTCAGAGGGAGATTGTCAAGATGCCACAAGGTACCCTTAGGACTCACTGCACTGCACTAATCATCCCATCTGACAAAAGTTTGCTTCTCTTGGCTGCTTTTGTAAAAGGAGGTCCATTCATATCAAATCAACTGGATACTCAGTGAAGAATCAGAGTCTTCGTATGTGCTCATTCTTTTCCAAGTTTCAGACCCCCCCCCCCCTCCCTCCAAAGTTTTGGAGTGGTGGGGAAATAGTTTACTATGCTGTGGCATGTTCCACATCGTTTGATGTGTGTATGGTACGATAAGGGAGATGGGGAAGAAAAGGTAACGGGAGGGAGGATGGGGGGGGGGGGGGAGGAGGAGGCTGGGGTTGGGGTGGGGTGGGGTGGTGTGAGGAAGGGTATAGGCCTACGGTTTGTTCCCGGCTTGTCCGCGTAATTTTTCTGACTTTCAACCAGCTTACTGGTCATATGTAGAAGATGTTCCCAGTTGCAGTTCTTAAAAAAAGAAATATTGATGTTTTTTCTTTTTTCCTGTAGTTTTTCTAGTTCTAGAATAATGGAATGAGCATTTCATGTCCTTTTTAAATATCCAGTCCCCTTATGTATGCCATTTTATTCTCACCAGCACAAATAGTCTACTCTTCCGAAAGACGGAACAGGCTTTTGACGTGTGTGCAAGATGTTCTGCGTGCGCACATACACAGCGCCTCAGTTTATCATCTCATCCGAAGGACTTAGGTGAGTAGAGTACAGGACTGAAAGCCCCCCTTCAACGGGCCTCTTGGTGGTGGCTCGAACTTGGGTTTGAACCTGGGCTATCAAATCAGGAGCAACGCTGTGACCCCGAGGCTATCCCGTCCCCCCTGTCCCATCCTTTAACAGTTCAAGAGGGACTGTAATCTCCCATCTCAGCTTCAATCGAAATGTCTTACTGTTTCTACGTACAGACAGCACAACGTATTTGCTGACATCCCTCCTCAGTCGATTCTCATGACAGTGACAACATATTCACGTTTGTTTAGTGACGTTTGTGAAACATTCTTCATCACAACCCCTGACAGGTATATCTCGGAATCTTCAGTATCAAGAACGAAGTAATCGTACTTCCAGAAACTCTGCGCTGGACTTGACAGTCCCTGTTCGTGTCAGCCTTTTTTGTTTGTCCTTTTTCTCTGATCTCTGTCTTGTCTTTTCCCCCCAACTTTTCCCCCAAAACAAGCCTCAATCCTTTTCTACCCCCACTGTACTGTGTCAGCTGAAATCATTGACTCCACAGTGCATGACTAAACAAGCGTATGCTCGCTAATGTCATTTCTATCACAGAGTCCAGGCTGTACAGAATGTGATTGTAACGCACGTAGAAATATTTAGTGTCGGTGTAGTAAGTAGTCTTCCTGGTGCCAGTGAGGCTATATTACAAGCATCATGATAGACGCGATACTCCTTAAAGAACATGGGGCAAGATCGCTGAAATCTTTCAGAGACAATGTCCATGGTTTGGCACTAAATATTCCTACAAAATATCCCGCACTCATTACTACGTGCTTACGTTCGAGCCCAATTACAAATCCTTGTAGCTTAGTATATTCGTAAGAAACTAAACCTTGGACAATTATTGATACCAAAAGTTGTTGAGCTTCATCAAGGGCATAATAATAATTTTCAAATCCCGTTACCATAATTTAACTGATGTTCCATCTACGCAATAAAACTCTCAGATCTCCTCACTATACAACCTAACCGGTTTTTTCCCCTTACACATAATCCACGTGCGAATCCCTGCTGGTCTTCAATATACGGTCGCTCTCCAGATCCACAACCGTATCCACGCCAACCGCCCCTAGGGTAACCGAATCCCCCACCGTGCTCTTCGTGGTCTGAGCTCCCCATTTACCCCACCTCCGCCCACAGACGCCCAGCACGCTGCCTAGTCAGGTGAGGACAAACTCCTCGCGCGTGGCGCGCGTGCTCATGGACATGGTCGCGAACCGGAAGCGATCAGTGCGCAGGACCCGTCCTCAACTCTTGCCGAAACTTGTTCCCGGAGAGGACGTAGATGTAGAAGTTGGCGGCGTAGTTGATGTCGGTGATGACGGAGAGGAAGTGGTTCCAGGGAATGGCAGAGATGAGCAGAGCTCGGGCTGCCATCCCTTGCAGACGGTAGGCCAGGAGCAGCACGATGGTGAGGGTGTTGGAGGGCAGGAGCGTGAAGACGAAGACGAAGCCGATGGTGAGCAGCAAGCGAGTGGTTTTGGAGCGCTGGGAGGAAGCATCGTTCAGTCGGGTAGAGGCGGAGTTTTCGTCTTCTCGTAGAGTCCGTTCAACCTGAATTTTTTTTACACAGACAGAAGGATAGTGGTGTCATTTTAGATGTCAATGATGTTTCCGTGTTGTGTGCTCTTGAATTTAACGTCAGATGGAACAGATGTCAAAATCCACAAAACTGCATACACACAGGACGTAAAAAAGCACATGAGTGCTTATTCCATTATCCTTGATATAAAAGAATTAAAAACAAACCCACGTCTGTTCACCTTAAGTGATATTAAAAGGGAAATAAAGACCTATAGCAAAAAAACCAATAGAAGACAGACGGAAAGAGAGTCATGAGACAGATTAATATTCAAACATCAATGTAACGCCTAAAAATGTAAATAGGGCAAAACAATATATCAAAGAACTTGAAAGAAACACGAAAACTGGGCTATGTACAAGAGACTTCGAAATAGCAAAAAACAAAGTTTACATCCGACAGAAATACATCTATATTTTCTTCAGAAGCATTTTTGTCTAAAAAAGTTTTGGGGTAAGAAACCACGAAGCTTCTGACAAAGCAATAAGCAGTTTTCCAGAGAAATTTGTTCACCACAAATGCACTTAACATTTTTACAAAAATTTGTTCTGAGAGCATTAAGTCGTATTGTGTTAAGTCCGTGTTGTGTGTGTGTGTGTGTTTCGAAATATTGGTTAAAGCTAAATCTACCGAGCGCAGACAAGCCAAGTCAATCCCCAATACGCTAAACTATGCCAACCAAACCAATTCAATCCAAGACATGGCATACTAAACAAATCTAATACATCCAATCCACGTCAATCCAAGCTAACACATCCAATCCAATCCAAACTCAGCCAATCCAACCAAATCCAAGTCACGCAAAACTAAGCCAACAAATCCAATCCAAATCAAACTCAGCCAATCAAACCAAATCCAAGCCACGCCAGCTAAGCCAACAAGTCCAATCCAAACCAAACTCAGCCATTCCAATCCAACCCAAGCAACGCCAAACTAAGCCAATCCAACCAAATTGAAGCCAAGCCAAAACAAAGCCAAGCCAAGCCAAGCAGAGCCAAACCAAGAGACAAGCCTCCCAGACGAGCAAGTTATACTTTAAATCTAGGCAAAAATAAAGCATAAAAAGACCAGAGCAAAAAAGTGTAAGTAAATGAAATGCAAATGAAATGGATTTGCTGATAATAAACAGGACAAAGTCAACGCACTAAGACAAATGAAAAAAACCCCTGGTTTTAAACACGTCCGGGTTCGATCTCTGTCTCTGTCCGAAATCGTGCCCTCCCCCCCACTCCCTCCACAAAAGACTTTGAGTGGTTGTCTGGATGCTAGCCTTTCCGATGAGACAATAAACTGAGGTCCCGTGTGTAAAACGCATTCAGCGCACGTAAAAGAACCCACGTCAACAAAAGAATTGTTCCTGGAAAATTTTGGCAGAGAAAAAAGGCCACTGTCACAGGGAAAAAGAGATACACATGTAAACAGGAAAAGAAAAAAAAAGTGGGTGGCGCTGCTCGTGTGGCGACACGCTCTCCCATTGGAGAGCAGCCCAAATTTCACGCAGAGAAATCTGCCGTGACATAAAGTGGTATATAAATAATTTGTAAAAAAAATGCTGTTAGAATAAATAGCCTTGCAACTGAATTTTTTTTTATTTTTATAGCAAAACAAGATCTCAGGAACAGAACGACAATTAAAGCAGACGGGCTCCTTTACCTTCCAGTCTTAAAAGAGAAGCCAAATGATAATTAATCAACCGGACTCAGGTGTATGATTTTATTAGTTGTAACAAAAAGTCAAAAGCGCACATTTTGGTAACCAACAATATAGTTTTTGTTATTGAATATCCCGGAGATATTATTATTACGTTATCTTGTGCCGCATACCTTTTTATACACATGTCCGAGCAACTTAAGAGAATTAAAAAACAACAACAACTTAACAGCGGAAATCAAAGGGAATGTAGAAAAAGACGAGAGAGAGAGAGAGAGAGAGAGAGAGAGAGAGAGAGAGAGAGAGAGATAGAGAGAGAGAGAGAATGAGAATATGAATACGAATACTGAGGGAAAATGGATATACATCAAGTTTCTTAAAGTCTTACACAAAATCTGATAGAACAAACAACAAGTCACTATTCAATACTAATATGACACGAGCAAATCTATCTATCTATCTATCTATCTATCTATCTATCTATCTATCTATCTATCTATCTATCTATCTATCTATCTATCTATCTATCTATCTATCTATCTATCTATCTATCTATCATCCATCCATCCATCATCCTCATCCATCCATCCATCCATCCATCCATCCATCCATCTATCCATCTATCTATCTATCTATCTATCTATCTATCTATCTATCTATCTATCTATCTGTCTGTCTGTCTGTCTGTCTGTCTGTCTGTCTGTCTGTCTGTCTATCTATCTATCTATCTATCTATCTAAAAGACAAAAACACTTACACTTTTTGTTCCATGTTCCCTACTACACCTCATTAAGTCTCTGCCTTACCCACCCATCTACCCATCTTCTTTCTGACAGATAATCATAATACCTATGGTGCACAAGAGAAAAATAAAAGAAGAAAGTCGTTCCTTTCTCAACGCTAACAATCCTGCTACCACAGCTGCTGATGTTTATGTTACTACAACTACTTCTACTGTTGCTGTTGTACCCACTTCACTATCACAATCTTCACCACCACCAGTGTCACAGCTTCTTGGAAAGTTGATGAAATGAGAAGTAAAAGGCTTCCTGTTAAGTTTCCAAGAAAAGTTTCACGAAAAACTAGTGAAAACAGGACAGATACAAGTTTCCTATATAACTCAGAAGAACAAAGCTTCTTGAGAAAAAAGTGGTAATAATAAAAAAAAGATAAAACAATTTTTTTTTCAAAGATCTGGAGAAGAAAAGCTTCCTGCAGAGATGGTAATAGCAGGAGATAAAGTTTACGCAATGTGGGCGATAAACCAAGCAAAAAAAAAATGCGCGCAGAGTCCTTAAGATCTTCTCTCTCCCCGCAACTTTGAAAGTAACAGAAGAAAGTTTGCCCAAAGTTCTTACAGATAAAGTATCTTGCATAAGTAAAAAAAAACCGACAGAAGAAACAAACTTTTTTTTTACAAAGTCCTGAACGAAGAACATATTCCCTGTAAAGCTGGTAATAAAAGAAAATCTCGCAAACTTAAGGATAGCAGAAAATAGCCTTCTGTTATTAACGGAGGAAAGTATTTTCCTTTAAAGTCATGAGAAAAAAATCCTTCAAAATTTGTGATCACACGACAACATAGTTTCCTGCAAAGTATTTTGGAATGTGGCCCTTTTAAAGTTGGTAATAACAGGAAAATAGTTTCTTGTGAAGTCTCAAAGAAAAAAAAAGTTGTCGAAAGCATTGAAAAACAAGGTGCAAGCAAAACCCCACAGAAGAAAACAAAATGCTTCTAAGTTGCTGATAACAGAAACAAGTTTCTAGTAAAATACAAGAGAACAAAAGTTTCAGTGGTCTTGTCATTTTACCAGTGACTAACATCAATTAACTTGTCATTTCTCTTCTTAAACTCAGGAGTAATTCGGAATTTCGTTTAAAGCTTTTATTTGTTTTTCATTAACATAAAAGACGCTCATTATTTTGAACCATTACAGATAAAGTTAAAAACAGAAACAAGGGCAAGTAGCAGTATTGTTCTAGTCTCATTGAAGACCCCCCAAACAAACAAAAAAATCTTGAAACAACCGATAAAAGGACTCCCCAATAAAATATAAAACAAAAAAACTCCAAACAAACTAATAAAAAAAATGTCCAACTTTCCAAAAATTTTAAGTTAACACACTTCTTTTGGTTTCAAGTATTATATTGGATTTGAGTTGGCTAAACTGACTTTGAGGCAAAGCTGTAAAATCGTGAAAATGACAATACACTAAAGTAAAGTTGTTTCAGCTATTTCGTGTAACAAAACTTGATCAATCTCTTCTCTTGCTTTTCTAAGGGTCAGTGATAATATGTGGAGAATTTGACATTGTGTTGACAATACAGCTCATATAAAACTTTTCATCGAGAGCACCACACGATTCTTTATGCACTGCCGTTACCATAGTCTGGATTTCCAAAAGCACACACACACACCAAGACAGCTGACTGTTTCTTAAAATAAGAGACAAAAACAGTAACTTTTATTCTAAACACCTCCACCCACATTTTTCTTACCTGTGACAGTTACAGCATTCACGAATTAAATACACGGGCAAACAAAACAGAAAAAAAGAACTTTCTGCAAAATATACCTTAAAATCTTCCCACAACTCTGCAAAAGAAATGTGAGGAATCATGTCAATAATATCAACATTATGAACTGAAAAACTGTGTCAAAGTTGTATCATCATTCCAGTCAAATGTCTTCTACCTGATAGATCTTCTTGAGCACGCTGATGTTGCAG
>CM054147.1:45569567-45577067 GCA_028751875.1 Rapana venosa
ACCACTGTACGTAAGTACAAACATACACATAATCCCAACTGACCAGAGGTAATGGCTGTAGGATTTGTGGCGCAACGGCTTGGCCTTCATGACGACAAAGGAGAGACAGTTGCCCACCAGGCCTATCAGCACGAAGACATGGCCAAGGCACTGCTTGACCATGAAGCCCCAGTCTTCTGGAACGTCCGAAGTGTCCGAGGTCTGTATACGGGACCCTGTACAAACAGAATGACCGCTGTGATAGTGATGATGATGATGATGATGATGATGGTTGTCTGTTTTGGAAAGCGGTAGTACACTGGGTAAAACAGCTTGCAGTCCCATGACTCTGATCGTCTTAAGACATAATCAGGAATACGCTATTACGCGGTAAAGATAAGAGTGGTTGAGAGAAAGGAGAAAAGGAGGAAATAAAATCAAAACTTTCACTGGTGATCAAGCAAGCAAGCCAGCCAGCCAGCCAACCAGCCAACTATCCCACCAACCAACCAGCTAGCCAACCAACCAACCAACTAACCAAAGAATTTCAAACTAAAAATGAAAGTAAGATTGAAAAAAGCCAGACATACAGAAACGAAAAAAAAAAAGAAACCTAAGAAAGAAAGGAGACAAAAAAACACGAAAAAACCCCAGAAGGCAAGAAAAGCAAAGAGAAAGAAAGGAAGAACGACACTAAGAAAGACAAATAAAGTAGCAAACAAACAAAAAAACAAAAAGCAAAAAAGCAAACAAGACTTTGAGACAACGAAACAAAGAAATAAATCATCAACTCTTTTGATTATATATCTACAAAGAAAATAAATCAAAGACTTTTACGAAACTGCAAGCGTGTAAACTGCATGGAAGGCGTTATAAATAGCTGCTTGAGGCCTACGTGACGTCGTCTATTTGAAAGGGACATAAAAACTGCCGCTTTGTTGTTTATAATGTCGGTCTCCTGATCTTAACTATATTTCATGTGAAAGAAAAAAGTGAGCGGGGTAGCCTAAGTGGTTTTCGCAGTGCACTCGTGACCTCACGGCCCGGGATCGATTCACCACGGGCACGTCCTTTAGAGGGGATTGTTCCTCTAGATTTTTCCTCAGTACAGATTCCATTCCCTCCAAAATCCTTCGGACGAGACTATTCATTTAATCGAGGTCCCGTGTACGCACGCACACACGCAAAACATCTTCGCAGAGTAGACCATTGTGTACCGGTGGGAACAGATGACTAAATTTACAAAACCGCATACACACGGGGACTGGATGTAAAAAAGCACATAAGTGCTTATTCCATTAACCTCGATAAAAAAAGAATAAAATAAATAAAACTAAAATAAATTCCCACACGCAAAAATCCGATTCCACTTTTCAGAAGAGTAGGCCATTGCATACCGGTACCGGTAGGACGGATGCCAAAATTTGAAGAAAACCTCCCACCTACGCATGGACGCAGTGTCGTGTTTAGATGCAATCTCTGAAGTTGGAATGCGGCTACATTAAATGTGAGTGAATCAGGTGTATATGCAAAATCTTACCATTGGTGAACCTCAGAACTCTAGCCGAGGGAAAAAGGAAGTAAAATGAAATACTTCTTCTTTCGAATGCTAAGACAGCCACTATTGCAAGAATTCGTTGTGCTGCTGTTAAGCACCTGATAAGTCAGGCCCAGCGCAACCGTCTTCGGCATGGGAGATAATTGTTATATTTTAAGCCTTTCTGGCAAAAAAAAAGTGCAGGAGAATGGACAAATGAGGCAGAACATAGACAAAAAGAAGGTGACAGCAAAAAAAAAAAAAGAGGCAGAAACCAAGAGAGGGATAGAAAAAATAGGAATTCCTAGCACAGCATTTCCAGAAGGTGGGGATGCTATTCATACTGACAGGCCCGGCGCCCCTGCATCTCCACGGTCGTGTGGGGGGGGGGGGGGGCGGAGGGGAAAGGACCAGTTATCTCAAAGCAGGATCATCGATGTTATAATTATCACCTTTATCACCGTCAACCATCATGGAACAAAAGGGGGTGTGGACGTGTCGGATTCAGTGGCCATTGTCACTCTAGTCTCAGGGTGGTGGCCTCATTTGTTCAGTTTACACGTAATGAGTACGTTTGGAGAGCTCGTGTCTAAAGCCTTCTGCGTCTGGAGGCTGATGGAAGTACGGTGGCTGGAAAGATGCCATGGTGGCCACCACAGGAAGGCGTCTGATTCAGCCTTACTCCGTGACTGTGGGAATGTTGCCGCCATTGAGTGGCTTCATTGGTGATGTCTTGTTTATGTTAAATCAAGACAGGTACTAGTCCTCCACCCTTAACCTATCACGTAGTCCCAGGAACCGTGAGGGCACATTGAAGATTTTGCAACCAGCTTCCTCCACTCCCCGCGGTTTTTTTTGCTTTTCGTAGCAAATCGTTCCACTCAAGGCCAGTCCACACTCTGATGTTGTCTTCCTATCGTTTTCTCTGTCTGCCTCTTCGTCTCCCTCCTTGTACTGTTCCCTCTAGGCATTAATGAACACCACTAAAGTGACGAAGCAGCAGCAGCAGCAGCGCAGGGTACCTCTGGCTGGTGGTCTACAGGCAGCCTAACATTGAAATCGGTGGCCTAGAGGTAACCCGCCTTCCTAGACAGCGAAAAGTCCGGGTTCGAAGTATGTGGTGGTTCTAACCCTGTTTCTGCCCCAAACTCTCCCGCACCCTCCCCATCCACGAGGCCGTGAGTGGTGTCCTGCGTGCTAGTCTTTTGAATGAGACGATAAAACAAGGTCCCGTGTGCAACACGCATTTAGCGCACGCAAAAAGAACCCACAGCAACAAGAGAGTTGTCCCAGGAAAAATGTTGTAGAAAATAAAGCCAGTCTGAAAGGGAAACAAAAATACACATGCAACAGAAAAAAGCAAAAAAAAGAAGAAAAAAGGGTGGCGCTGCTCTTGTGGCGACGTGTTCTCCCCGGGGAGAACAGCTCGAATTTACGCAGAGAAATCTGCCGTGACTTTAAGTGGTATACAATGCAATACAATAAATATAATACAATACAATGAATACAATACAACGCAACACAATACAACACAACCCAATACAATACAATAAACAACACAATACGATACAATACAATACAGTACCATGGAACACAACGCAACACAATACAATACAATTCAATGCAATACAACACAACACATTACAACACAACACATACATTACAACACAACAACACACACACTACACTACACTACACTATACTAACACTACACTACACTACACTACACTACACTACATACACTACACTACACTACACTACACTGTTAAACTCATTATTTATTCATTCATTTATTCATCTATTTTTATTTCGAGGATAATGGAATAATCACTCGTGTGCTTTTTTTCATCCAGCCCCCGTGTGTATGCAGTTTTGTCAATTTTGTCATCTGTTCCCACCCGCCACACAATGACCTACTCTTCCGAAAAGCGGAACTGGTTTTAACGTGTGCGCAAGATGTTCAGCGTGCGTTCGCACACGGGACCTCGGTTTATAGTCTCATCCGAATTATGATTTCTGACCATGGGAATGCGACAGGACAAGCTAGGTTACGGCTGAGATGGTGAGATTGGCATACAGAGGTAGCCAGGTATGCCACAGAAGATAATGCAGTTTTCAAAAACACAACAAATCGATAATTTCCCGATGTCGGAATGCGGATACCTTAATGGTGGGGTGGAAAAAAACCCGGTTGTATACACAAGGAAAACCCAACTCACTATTGGTGAACTTCAGAATTTTAGCCAAGGCACGGAAAAACTAGATACCAAAAGTTTTTGTTTAATTGTCTCAGCTGTTTTGAGTATGTTCTTTCAGATGAAAGGTAGTGGTATAATTTTGAATTTAAGGTTGGATAGTGGTTGTACTTTTCTTCTGCATTTGTTAATACTTTGCGCGAATAATACAAAACAGGTAAGCGTGCAAGCAGTACTGCGACTGTGAAAAGGTAATGATAAAACTTTGTTGATACTTGCACTAATTATACTAACTGATAAATATTTCAACAATAATGTGATAACAAAACGAAAAAGATAATATAACAAGGATATGCACTGCTTCCGTTTCATCTTAACTTACTGACATAAGTGCGTGCAATAAACCCGACACCGACACATCTGCACTGAATACGCTGGTGTAAACACACACACACACACACACACACACACACACACACACACACACACACACACACACACACACACACACACACACACACGCACGCACACACACACACACACACACACACACACACACACACACACGCACACACGAACACACAACACACACACACACACACACACACACACACACACACACACACACACACACACACACACACACACACACACACACACACACACACACGCGCACGCACACACACACACACACACATACACACACACACACACGCACGCACGCACACACACACACACACACACACACACACACACACGCACACACACACACACACACACACACACACACGCACGAACACACACACACACACACATACACACACACACACACGCACGCACACACACACACACACACACACACACACACACACACACACGCACACACACACACACACACAGAGCTGTCAGTTGCCCCCACTTTCAGCTACTCTCAGCTGCTATCTCTTCCATCCTACCCCCCCCCCCCCCCCCCCATACAATAGATGACCCTTTCTCTCCCAGCTGGAGCCAGCTGGTGTTAACTATGGCAGGAACTGACCACACTAAAGAAAGGGGCGCTCTCATTCTAGCACTGGCGCTTGACCCTTGTCTGAGAAATGCTGGATTTGCAAACTGTCGCGCGAGCGCGCGTACCCACACGCGCACACACACACGCACGCATACGCACACATTCACACACGCATACACACACACACACACACACACACTCACACAAGCAGAGAGAGAGAGAGAGAGAGAGAGAGAGAGAGAGAGAGAGAGAGAGAGAGAGAGAGAGACAGAGACAGAGACAGAGACAAAGACAGAGACACAGAGACAGACAGGCAGACAGTGACAGAGAGAGAAAAACAGAGAAAGCGAGACAGAGACAGAGACAGACAGACATACAGAGACAGAGACAGAAAGAGAGACAGAGAGACAGACAGACAGAGACAGAGACAGAAAGAGAGACAGACAGACAGACACAGAGACAGACAGAGATACAGAGAGAAAGACAGAGGTACTCCGACCTAGAGTAACAGACAGACAGACACACACACAGACAGACATAAAGACACACACACAGACAGACAGAAAGACACACACACAAACAGACAGACAGACAGACACACACACAGAGACATACAGAAAGACACACACACACACACAGACAGACATACAGAAAGACACACACACACAGACAGACAGAAAGACACACACACACACACTCACAGACAGACAGAAACACACATACACATACACACACACACACAGAGGATAAGTGAAGGACCATCCAGACACAGACACAAACAAGAGAACAGTTACGAAAATAGGTCTGCAGCCTCCCCCTAAAAAAAAAAGAAAAAGAGAAAAAAAAAGAAAAAAAAGAGGAATGGATAACGTCGGAAGAGCCAAAAAAAAAAGAGAAAGAGTCAGAGGCTATAGAACAGTAGTGTAAAATGCAGTCTTACGCGATACTTTGAAAGATAACATAACACACTGATGCAGAATAGCAAACATTTTATAGACACTACTAACTCGTGATCAATAGAAGGAATGAGATAAAAGAGAAAAACAAAGCGTTGTTTTGACACAGAAATAAAGGAATTTGGAGAGTCAGAACAGAAACTTCAGCAGCCGTTTTGTTCCTGTTATACTGTACAATAGTATCATCCCCGAAATCGGAATGCGGCTACCTTAATGGTGGGCAGAAACGGTCTCGTACGCAAATTTGTTTTTCACCGTTGGTGGACCTCAGAGCTCTAGCCGAGGAACGAAACAAAAATTAGTAATAAGCGGGTGGTGGCGGTTTGTAAAAAGGTATCATCACAAGATAGAATTGAAAGTTTAGGTTTTTTTTTTTAGTTTCCTTCCGAATAAACAAAATATGTCTTTTTGTTGTTTTGTTTTGTTTGCTTTGTTTTTTAAAATTTATAATATACTAAGTACTGTTTGTTGTTTTTCCTCCAAATTTTCACAGCAAGAAACAGTGTAAAGCTGATACATGGTCCTATAAATAGAATTTAGTGACTGCCTCCCAACAATAAAAAGCAACGAAAGACAAACAACAGCACCCTCCCCCCCAAAAAACAACAACAAAACAAACCCCCCACAACAAACAAAACAACAAAATCCTCCAACAAAACCCGAATCTTAAAAAAAAAATTAACGCAAGAGGATCACGTTAATTTTGACATTTTATTTTCGCAGTTCAAAGATTTGGTAATGGTACTGGTTTCTTCTTCTTCTTCTTCTTGTTCTTGTTGTTGTTGTTGTTGTTGTTGTTGTTGTTGTTGTTGTTGTTGTTGTTGTTGTTCTTCTTCTTCTTCTTCTTCTTCTTCTTCTTCTTCTTCTTCTTCCTCCTCCTCCTCCTCCTCCTCCTCCTCCTTTTCTTCTTCTTGTTCTTCTTCTTGTTCTTCTTCTTGTTCTCTTGTTCTTCTTCTTCTTGTTCTTCTTGTTCTTCTTGTTCTTCTTGTTCTTGTTCTTCTTGTTCTTGTTCTTCTTCTTCTTGTTCTTCTTCTTCTTCTTTTTCTTCTACACTACACTTCTTGTTCTTCTTGTTTTTCTTGTTCTTCTTGTTCTTGTTTTCCTCCTCCTCCTCCTCCTCCTCCTCCTCCTCCTCCTCCTCCTCTCTTCTCTTCTTCTTCTCTTCTTTTCTTCTTCTTCTTCTTCTTCTTCTTCTTCTTCTTCTTCTTCTTCTTCTTCTTCTTCTTCTTTCTTCTTCTTCTTCTTCTTCTTCTTCTTCTTCATCTTCTTCTAAACCAAAATTAAAAGGAAAGAAATATCCTCGGGGGAGGTAGAAAGATACATTTAAGAATTTTTTTCGTCAAATGAGAACATTTTAATGAGACAAATGGTCACACATCTCCTGACTCCTAGTCTTAGCTTTCTCTGTCCCTGCCATTAAAGCTCTGTATCATTCTGTCTGCATGCTTAGTCATTGCTCTGTGACTCTTCTCTCTCGTGAAATCAAAGCAGAGTTCAGAACCAGCTGCTTTGGTGTGCAGTTAACATCAATGCAGACTCCACTCCCCTCTACCCCAAAAGTCCTTCGGGTGAGACTATTAACTGAGGTCCCGTGTGCGAACGCATGCAGAACAGCTTGCGCACAGGTTACACCCTGTTCCGTTTTTCAGAAGAGTAGGCCATTGTGTGCCGGTGGGAACGGATGACAAAATTGATAAAACTGCATACACACGGGGGCTGGATGTAAATAAAGTACATGAGTGCTTATTCCATTATCCTAAAAAAAGAGAGAATAAAATCAGATAAATAAATAAATAATAAATGATAGAAGATACCTTCCTTCAC
>CM054147.1:45579567-45604567 GCA_028751875.1 Rapana venosa
AGAATCCAACAGTTATCAGAAGCCATTTATTGTATCCGTATTTAAACATTTCTATTAGCCAGGTGGACCAGGCCTTGAGTGGAACGAATTGCTAAGGAAAGCAGAAGACCGTGGGTGGGTGGGTGGAGGAAGATGGTTACAAAATCTTCATTAGTGCCCCCACGGTCCAAGGGACTACGGGATAGGTGAGGAAGTGAGGTGAGGATTAACCAGGTACTGCGTTGTAAAGGCATCGATAGATCTATTTCATTTTTGGCTGTCATCTGAGAAACAAACTATGACATATTTTGGTTGTTTTGACAATATCTACTTTACCATCGTCATTCTTTCAACTATTGCTTTCAAATTCTACTTTTTTTTCTCCCTTGCTTCTTACTGTCACATACATTAAAAAATATAACCCGAGTTTCTAAAGACTGTCTGACTTCAGTCCCATGGGTCCATGAAGTCATGGGTTTGAATCTTGGCAACGACGCCTGCTGAATTAAGGGTGAGGATTTTCAATGGTCTCCCAGGTCAACTTCAAGTGCAGACCTGCTCAGCGCCTTAATTCCCTCCGTGTATATACATACACATGTAGAAGTTCAAATAATTATATACATTAAAGATCCCGGAATTTATGTCAGTGTTCAGTGGGTCACAGAAACACAAAAATGCCCAGTATGCAATTTGCACAATGAAATAAGCTACTATGAGTTCGGAATGTGTCAGCTGAGACCAGCAGGCAGATCTTCTGCAAAGCTACGAGCACAGATGAAGACCAGGCAGTGCATACGCCACCAGTAAGGGAAAGCAGAGGCGAGAAGAGAAGAGAAGAGATAAATTGTTACGCTAGAAGTCCGCCCCCCCCCCCCACTCAAACAGACAAATAATCCATTAAACAGAATTAATGATCACAAAATAACATTCCCCAACTTTGAATAAACAAACAAAATTGAAGCTAAAGATTCCCTTTTCATTTTCATTTTTGCAGTTTATAAGAAAGGAGACACACTGAGATATTACTAGTCTCCTGCCAACGATAAATTTTGCTTTTAAAAAGACATGGCTTTCATATGTAAAAACAGGACTCCAGCACCGATAATTTCAGAAAAAGCTATCTACAGGGAAAGAGGAGAAGATGAGCTTGTAAGGTAGTTTTTGTCCTTGGGTAAAGGGAAAGGCGCTAATACATCTGCTGATTCCCGGTGTTAGTTGCCCTTTTCATCTGTCTTTATGGGTTAGCTATTGCACTCTCTCATTCTTCTCTTTCCTGACATCAAAGCACAGCTGAGAGCTAGCTAATTTGGCGAAGTTGGTGGTATGAAGACCATCATATTAGGAGTGTGTGTTTGATCCCTATCAAACGGGCAGCTGGGGGCTGGATAGCCGAGTGGTTAGAGCATTGCCCTTATAATCTGACAGCCCAGGTTTGTACCCCACCAAGGCACCCGTTCAAGGTTTTTAAATCTCTGGAGTTAACATCAGTACTGACTCCACTCCTCCCTTAAGTCGTTTGGATGAGATTTGTAACCAAAGTCTCGTGTATAAACACAGACAGAAATCTTACGCACATGTCAAAAAGCGTTCTGTCTTTCAGAACAAAAGTAGACATTGGGTGCTAGAAGAAACAGATGACAACATTAAAAAGAACGTATGGAAAAAAGTATTACGTTTAGAAACCATCCCCGAAGTCAGATTGCAGCTACCTTAATGGTGGATAAAATAGAAATGGTCATATACGCACAATCTCACCATTGGTGGTGAACGAATAAAAAAAATGGAGATCAAGTACGTAAACATTGTTGCTAAGTATTGCAACCAGAGCACGCGCACAACTCAACACTATCAATGTGCTTCAGCATTGTCTGTTGTTTTTGATAGTTTCACAAGAGACTAGGACTGACAGCTCGCTGTCAACTATTGAGTCTGAGATGGCCACAGAGGTAACGTAGTATTGTGAAACAGAGATGAGGAGGTATAAGTAGAAGGGTTAGGATATGAGAGCGAGAGCGAGAGAGAGGAGAGAAGAGAGAGAGAGAGAAGAGAGAGAGAGAGAAGAGAGAGAGAGAGAGAAAGAAGAAAGAGAGAGACAGAGAGAGACAGACAGACAGAGATAGAGACAGCGACAGAGAAGAGAGAGAGAGAGAGAAGAGAGAGGAAAGATAGATAGATAGATAAGAAGAGAGAGAGAGAGAGAGAAGAGAGAGAGAGAGAAGAGAGAGAGAGAGAGAGAGAGAGAGAGAGAGGAGAGAGAGAGAGAGAGAGAGAGTGCAGGGAAAAGGATTCAAATAGAGCTCAAAGTCTAATAATGTTGACGCTTCAGAATAACCAAAAAGCAGAATAAAAGCTAGACTGATTGCTAACCGAATCAACATAAAATTTGTGGGGTTTCTTTTTCGTTGCTTGGCTAGAGCTATGAGGTGTGCCAATAGTGAGATTGTTTTTTGCATGGGACTCTTTCTTCCCCACCAATTCGAAAGCCACATTTTGGACGTTGGGATAACATGAAATATAAAATTTGCCTCGTATTGTGTCTGTCATAATCTCTCACAAGCAGTCAATAATGCTGTTGCTTGCTACTGACAGTCTTTGGGTTTTCTTTTTTTCTTTTCCTTGTTTTTTTTTTTACAACCAGTTGTATAGCAATAGGAAACTCAGCAAAGTCTATTTGTGAAGTTGGCATACATCACCCAATCAATTACATTAAATTTTATTGACAGTGTAAGGCTACGTTCATACTGCCACTCACAATTGGTGAATGGACATGAAAAAAACGTACCGGTGTTGGAAAGCCGTCAATACACATCTGCATACACTCTGTACATGAGAAAGTAGGGAGGCTTGTTAAGCTGCTGGTTCTTATTGTAAACACTGAACTGACAAGGCAATAAACAACAGCTGCTGTAGGGTTTCTAAAGATATATAGAAAAGAAGGGAACCCTGTACTCTGACTGCACACATGACTGAGGTCAAGCAAGGACATATGGACTTTTTTTGCAGAACCCTTTGTGAGTGCGTGTCTGCGACAGTATGAACCCCTTTAGCAAGGCAAGTAAAAATAAGTAGGGGTTGGGCATATCCGCATTATTTCATCTCCACACAGTAGCAGTGAGTGGCAGTATGAACATACCCTTAGGCCTTGAACTGGTCTATGATGAAACAAAGTCCACTGTCTTAAGGTAGCTTGAAAGGAATTATCACGTTCAAGGAAATACCTATTAGGGCTGACTCCAAGTCTTGTAATCAAATACCTTAGCTTGAAAACCTTAGGATACGTTGACACTGCCACTCAGTATTGTTGAGTGATGTGAAAAAGTGTGTGCACATGGGAAAAGGAGTTCCTACTTATCAGCACGCTCTCAATCCTTTAGCAAGAAGGCAGGGAAGTTTCATCAGCATGCATGTACAACAGCCTTTCAGTATGAACACCTGAAGGGTTGCTATTGAAAACATAAGTAGGGGGCCACTTACACTCAACTCTCTGCACACATGGCTGAAGTTTAGCAAGAACGGACAACTCTTTCTGTGGGAGGGTTTGCATGTGTGTGTATCTGGCAGTATGAACATTTTCAGCACAGCAAGTAAAAACACAGCTATTGTTGTCAGATATTGTTATCTTTTCCATGATGAAGTCGAATGCGCGGAGTCTAACTTGTCATGTGCTAAACAGTAGCACAACGCATTTTCACTTATATGACAGACAACAATAGTTGCTGTCTGAGTGTCCAACATGACTTTTGTCCGTCTGTGTAACAATTGTGAGTGGCAGTATGAACGTACCCTTTCTGGCTAGTGCAACAAGTCCAATCCAAGGAGCTTTGTCACTTGCTGATCTTTATGCAAATGAGTCTTCAGGGAGACTTGTGTTTAATTGGTTGATGCCACATCTGCTTTGGAAAAGAGACAAAAGAGTCCACTGGGAGACAACTCTTAAATTGACACGAGATAAAACATTAAATAAGGTCAAGGTCTCCCATGTTCCATGCGTTTCTTTGTTATTCTTAGTGTGCTTTTTGAACTAAAAAAAAAAAAAAAAAAAAACTCTCAACAAATTACTTACTTTCTCTTCTAAGTATGAGGTAAATTGAGAAGGAGATGGAGAATCACAACATGAATTCTGTAACTAAAGACAAGTTTTGCGTAAACTTAAAAGAACAAAGTGCTGACTTAATGGCAACTGATGGTCAGGGTTTGAATAGATTTGCCCATTCAAATCGTTTTGATGGATTTACTGCTTGGTAGTTGAAATCAGAATAAAATAATTTTTTAAAAACCCACTGTCAGTACTTAATGAACTTTTGTACATGCTTGCTGGTAAGAGAGAGAGAGAGAGAGAGAGAGAGAGAGAGAGAGAGAGAGAGAGAGAGAGAATGTGACCTACTACTAGGTTCAGAGTCAAAATTACCTCAAGGAAAGAGACAAAAGATTTGCATTGATAAATAAGAGTAAGGAAATTCTAAGACACCAAACGTGAACATCAGACATTGTAAAACACACTTTAATTACTTTTTCTATGTAATTTTAACATACCTTTTTCTCTCTTGGCTGCCTCTCAGACCTTAAGCCAACCCTATTAAGTAATTGAAAGAATAATTAATGAAATATGTGAAATATATACAATCTGTTACTTTACTTAAACCAGTTTCGTTAGCAAAACTACCCAATAGTATTAGGAGCAAAAAAAGTTAGTAAGAGGAAACAATCAATGCCAATCAGTATTCTAGAGTGGCGTGTATAAAAGTAGAGTCTCCTCTCTTGAGTTTTGTGTGCCACATAAGTGGATTGTCTATGGTATTAAGTCTCACATTATTTAGCTAAAAGGCACCCAACCTGACCCTGAGTAAGCAATGAGAGAATAGTAAGAAAGAAAGACCCTAAGTAAGCAATGATAGAATAGTAAGAAAGAAAGAAAGACCCTAAGTAAGCAATGAGAGAATAGTAGACGGGACGGGATAGCTCAGTGGTCATAGCACTGGCTTTCCTCCAGCCAAGTTAAGCAGCGTCGAGCGTGGTTACCAGTTGGATGGGTGACGGTGTGCGTGCCTTGGCTTCAGTACAGTTCCCCCAGTTCCCCCAGCTGTAAATGGGTACCTGCCCTCTTTAGGGTCAGGGAAGGTAAAGCAGCGAGGGAGAGGAGATGGGCGCCGCCCTCAATATGCTATTCCTAGAGAAGTGAGGTCTCTGACGCCTCGCTCCCCCTACGACCTTATAGGTTATGGGACTCCTTTACCTTTACCTTAAGTAAGCAATGAGAGAATAGTAAGAAAGAAAGAAAGACCCCAAATAAGCAATGAGAGAATAGTAAGAAAGAAAGAAAGACCCTAAGTAAGCAATGAGAGAATAGTAGGAAATAAAGAAAGACCCTAATAAGCAATGATAGAATAGTAAGAAAGAAAGGCAGAAAGAACGAACAAAAAAAAAGAGAGACAAAATTATAAAAAAAGAATTAAATATGTGTTTCAAAAACACAGATATAGAAGATAAAAAGCAAAACTAAAACTAAAGAAAACTCAAAAGCTGAATGGGAGACACATTTTAACAAGCAAAAATAAGAAAAGAAACTCACTATATTGTAATGTATAGAATTGCATTGTATACTATTTTGAATTTTAGCAAACTTCTCTACATGAAATTGAACTTCCTTTAAAAAAGGAAGTGTTTATTACTTCTACTGTAGCACTACACATTTTCTTTTTGCTGTCAAGTGGATTTGTTTTCTATGAGGGTTGCCTTTTCTTAGATAGAATTTCGCCAAGGTCAACTCTATTGTAACAGTAGATTCTTTCACAATAATCCAATATGAAGCTTTTGCTGAGGGTTCCTTTGAATTGTGGATTATACTGGAATGAAGTGTGTGATAGAGCCACAAAGCAAGATGCACTACACTATTCCTACTCTGTTTCTTACAATTTAAGATTATCAGTTCATGAAATCTGTCCATTTTTCCCCCCAAAAAAATGAAGGTCCTACAAATGTTAAAAAAATGTCATTCCTTCATTTAATCGAATTACAACATCTTTAAGTTGTAATCTGAGATTCAGCTCAGGAGAACCAAGTATAAGCAAAAGCTATGTACACTCAGCATCGTGATTTCTGTCTGACATTTGTTTTCTAAGTATCCTATATCATTCACTATGTACAGGGTTGGCAGGGACGGTGAGAGAATTATTCGATTTTATCATAACATTCAATGATGCTTAGGGCATTGTGAATAGCAAAGATACTTGTCTTGTTGACATAATACAAAATGATAATAGCATCACTAGGTGATAAACTTTAGCAGTTTGATGTTTAAGTTGTGAACTGTTGATTTTATTCTTATTTTTAATCGTTTTTTTTCCCCTGTCTTAATAACCTTTGTGTTAAAAAGACATTAAATAAAATATTAATTCCTTCCTTCCTTCCTTCCTTCATTCATTTATTCATTCATTCATTCATTCATTCATTCATTCATTCATTCGCTCTTTCCAAAAAAGTACACAAATTACCTTCAACACTTAAAAGGAAAACAAACACAAAGTTTCCAAATAAACAACTCCTCTTACCCTTTATCCACCAGATTCAAGATAGCAAAGAAGACACTGAGGGGGATTCAATACTTCAGCAGAGCCATTCTGTCTGAATCAGATTTTGTCTGAGTGGCAGGCAACAGGGTTTTGTAAGGAAGGAGATGGGATAGGATGGAGGTCTTGGAATTTCCACACAATGGTTAATCTACGTGTCTGATTGCCCCCTATACAGGCGAAGTGTGTACACGCAGCAAACTTCTTGATACCTGCCAGAAACTGTTGATTTAGTTTGTGTCTATTTTATTTCATTATACTCACAGTTTGCTTGTTTGAGAAATGTCGTAGCTATTACCTTTGAACACTGGTACACTATAAATGGGTTTCTATTCATTTATTCGTTTATTCACTGTAAAATGGACAGGGTCTTTCATTCGGTGAATTTTTCTTATCAAATTATTTGTTTTCAAGAAAGAGGTATAGGCAGTAGAAAAATAAACACGTAGATAAACAAAGAAAGTCCGACTGATAAACCACATAGAGAGAGAAGAGAGAGAGAGAGAGAGAAGAAGAGATAGAGAGAGAGAGAGAGAGATGATGAGAGAGAGAGAGAGAGAGAGAGAGAAGAGAAAGAGAGAGAGAGAGAGAGAGAGAGAGAGAGAGAGAGAGAGAGAGAGAGAGAAGAGAAGAGAGAGAGAGAGAGGAGAGAGAGAGAGAGAGAGAGAAGAAAGAACGAGAGAGAGAGAAACAGACAAACAGACACACACACAGACAAGAGCAGAGAGAGAGAGAGAGAGAGAGAGAGAGAGAGAGAGAGAGAGAGAGAGAGAGAGAGAGAGAGAGAGAGAGAGAGAGAGAGAGAGAGAGAGAGAGAGAGAGAGAGAGAGAGAGAGAGAGAGAGAGAGAGAGAGAGAGAGAGAGAGAGAGAGAGAGAGAGAGAGAGAGAGAGAGAGTGACAGACACAGAAACTCAGAGAGAGAGAGAGAGACAATGACAATGACAATGACAATGACAATGACAAATTCTTTTATTTCGAGGATAATGAATAAGCACACATGTGCTTTTTTACATCCAGTCCCCGCCCGTTAGGGATACATCTTAATAATAATAACCCAATACTTATACAGTCTCACAATAAAAACAAGGGGAAATAACCCTTTTCAAAACAGCTCCCCCCAACAACCCTCCCCCCCCCAACAACCCTCCCCCCCCCAAAGCAAGCAATTAAAAGAAAATCCTAAAAATACCCCACCCCTACCCCCCACCCCCAAAAAACCGTAACCAAAACCAACAAACAAACAAAAGAGAAGAAAAAACCAAACCAACAAAAGATGATAAAGAAGAGAAAAACAGACAAACAACAACAACAAGAACAAGAACAACAACAAAGCCAAGAAAAAATAACACAACCAAACTTAATAAGTCATAAAGATAAACATCTACACATTGTCAAATGGTACACATACTTGTTATACATAATTATAAGATATTGAAATAGGGCACTCATTAAAACTTAAGTACAGAGGCAAGTCCAATAAAGTATTGAAAATATAAAAATATGAATACTTCATCAGGATGTACTATGACTATAAGCAGGACGATAAAAGGTGAGAGAGAGAGAGACAGAGACAGAGAGACAGAGAGTGTGTGTGTGTGTATTTCAGAGATAATATCCAATATATAAATCCCAAAACAGTATGCCATCCCATCAACACTCATTTTAGATTATACTCGTTTCAAATTATATGTCATGATAAAAATAAATTTAATACCCATACATCCACACAATAAAAACAAGAAACAAACCAAGAAGAAATTTAAAACTAATCAGTCGTTGAGGGAGAGAATATGAGTGGGTGAGTGGGTGAGTGAGTGTGTGTGTGTGTGTGTGTGTGTGTGTGTGTGTGTTTGTGTTTGTTTGAGCGTGTGTGTGGGGGTGTGGGGTGGGGTGGGGGTGTTTCAGGGATAATACTAAATATGTAATACTCACATAGCACACGATCAACACAAACACTTTTTAATTATGCTCCTGCAAATTGAATGTCATGGTAATAAAATAAGTGCAATACCCATACACTCACATAATAAGGAGGGGGAAAAGCCAATAAAGTCATAAAAAGAACATCTACACATTGTAAGTAATAGAAACAAAATATTTTTTTTCAGGATAATGAATAAGTATTCATGTGCTTTTTTACATCCAGTCCCGCCCATGGGGTCACATTGAGAGAGAGAGAGAGAGAGAGAGGAGAGAGAGAGAGAGAGAGAGAGAGAGAGAGAGACAGACAGTGACATAGACAGACAGACAGACAGACAGACAGACAGACAGACACACAGAGTGAGACATAGACAGACATATAGAGACACAGACAGACAGATAGCTATTCAGGCAATGATCATCCCAACACACACCAACAGGCAAAAAATCAGAAGTGCTTTGCTGGAATCCTGAACATTTGTGAAGCCTCGCAGGAGAACACTGACGTGCTTCAAGCGACATGGGATCACCTGATGAAGCCCCATTCAATTGCCCTACAAAGTGTCATTACCCTGCACTTCTTAGAGAACATTTTCAACAATTAGACAAATGATTGACTGTTTTGTAAGATCTAGTGGTTTCCCTGTCTCCACCTTCTTCCATGAATCAGAATCAGAATCAGAATCAGAAATTTTGTGCATTGCCATAAAGGTCACATGGACTTATTTGACACAACGAAATAAACTTTTCATAATTCAATACAATGTACTATTCATTGGTCGGTGAGTCTGAAATGATGTGCACGAAAACATCATGTTGCCCTCTATCTTATTCAAATATTTTTCTATTTTTTTCAAAACAGGTACAAACATAATTGATTATTTCAGCTTGATTATCATCAGTTACCATAATCTTGCTTAATTTGTCTATAACGTTCATATTTGCTTTGACATTAGCATTAAGAGTTATTAATGAGTTTTCTCTTTGCTCGGTATATAAAATGCACTCATCCAGTAAATGAATCTCATCTTCTATTTTGTTACAGTATTGACAAGTTCTATTCTCTCTTGGTATATTCTTATATCTTTCTTTCTCTATCATTAAGTTGTGGCTACTTGTACGAAACTTAAAACAATATTTTCCTATGGTTTTTGTTTTCACAGTTAATCAGAAATGGCTCTAATCTAGATTCATTGGCACGAAATTATAAAAGTTAAGTTTTGTAGAATTTTGTTTCTGGTTAATCCAAAGCGTTTTATATAAACACCCAAGCTTCGTTTGCACTGCATGGCACAATCGATGTACATCAAGTGCACTTTGGTTTTCCCATACATGTTTAAAGCCAATTTTATACATAACATTTATAACTTTGCTAATCCAATGATCATATTTATTATTCCGATACATATAATCATATAATATTCTAACATAAGAGCTTGTGTCTTTCTGTGTTTCATGTACCCCAAAAAGATACTAACTGACATAATTCTAACAGTAAGTGGAAACCTTCCAAGTTTTCCTAAAATGGGTAACCACATTGCTTTTTTATGTATTCCCAAAGTTTGTTTACATAAGCTTACATGAATATTTTCGTAAAGATACTTACTTGATGTGTTCAATTTAAATAGATCGTGAATAAGAAAGTCTGTTTGACCATTAAAACAAAAGGGGAACTACACTTCTTCTCCGTAAGTTAAGATAGGGGATATCAAGGAATCAAATAAATGCATTATGGTGTTAGCTTTTATACCTTGCCCATGAATTGCTCTTTTCAAAGCATAAGCTGCTTTGTTGCTTTGTTTTGAAAGATGATCCTGAGCAGCTTGAAACTTTCCCTTTTGATGAAATACTACACCCAGATATCTATAAGTTTTAATTGTTTCAATTATTTGGTCTCCGCATTGGGGGATAAACAGGAATTTAATTTTTTTAACGGCCACACAATGGTTACATGCACTTCTTTTCCTCCACCATTATTTTTTCATTGATAATGAGTTAATTTGATAAAGTACATGATTTTTGAGGCATGGTCGTTTTTGTAGCTAAGTCTATTCTACTGTATTGATATAGTGAGTATATTATTATTTAATTTATGATGAGTATGTTACGGTTGAATTTTAGTTTTTTTTCTTTTTTGGTTGGAAATAGACAAGTCTCAAGCTTGAGAAGTCAGCTTCACATGCTGTACTAGATAAGCAGAGAGAGAGCGAGAGAGAGAGAGAGAGAGAGAGAGAGAGAGGAGAGAGAGAGAGAGAGAGAGAGAGAGAGAGAGAGAGAGAATGACAATGACAATGACAATGACAAAGGTTTATTGTGATAAGCAAAACGCCCATTCACAAGGGGGCTGAGCACAAAACACATAATATCATATACTGAAAACATAACGCATTTCAGCCCAGTCATCATTTCATGGATCCCATAACATGGTTACAGGAGAGATTCAAATTCTTTCTTTGACAAGCTTTTGTCAGCCCTTACAATGGGAATTGTCAAGGGGGAGGAGTTTCCACAAAACTGTACAAATTCAAAATCAACATCTTACAACAAACTGGTCTGTCACAAGAAAACAAGGTCACAATGTCTCTTCTTCCTATTTTTATTTTCATGGCATGTGCAACTTTACAGGGCTAACACGTGACAGATTCGTGATAATCCAGGTGGCATGTAGCACACAGCTATTCTCTCTCTCTCTCTCTCTCTCTCTCTCTCTCTGGACGCTGATAACTCAGAAATATGCAGAGAGAGCAGAACCCAAAATAGAAGGTGGTCCAAAAAGGAAAATTAGATTTCCGTTACCTCAGGGACATATAAGGTCTATTTTTTTGATCGATAGTTCAGCACATCTTTTGTTATCCAGATATTGGGGGGATTTTTTTGCTTGATTTTGTTTTTATCATTAGAAGAAATTCTTGCCTGGACCACCTTCATTTACTTTCCTTAAATAGGATAGTGGCAGTAAAAAAAGAATTGAAGAAATATTTCCCCAGGGTTTATAGATAGCAGACAACTTTGACGGCATGTCGTCTTTTGTTTTGTCTGTCAATGATTGGAATCCTTGTCCTTCTCTCTCTCTCTCTCCTTCTCTCTCTCTCTCTCTCTCTCTCACTCTCTCTCTCTCTCTCTCTGTCTCTGTGTATATATGTACATAAAGTAAAGGTAACAGTGTCCCATAACTATAAGGTTGTAAGGGAGTGAAGCGTCAGAGACCTCACTTCTCTAGGGGCCAGCATATTGAGGGCAGCGCCCATCTCCTCTCCCTCTCTGCTTTACCTTCCCTGACCCTAAAGAAGGCAGGTACCCATTTACAGCTGGGGGAACTGCGGGACTGTACTGAAGCCAAGGCGCACAAACGATCACCCATCCAACTGGAAACCACGCTCGACGCTGCTTAACTTGGCTGGGGGAAAGCGAATGCTCCGACCACTGAGCTATCCCGTCCCCATTATCATTGAAATCAATATCTATCTATCTATCTATCTATCTATCTATCTATCTATCTATCTATCTATCTATCTATCTATCTATCTATCTATCTATCTATCTATCTATCTATCTATCTATCTATCTCTCTACATATATATATATATATATATATATATATATATATATATATAATGTGTGTGTGTGTGTGTGTGTGTGTGTGTGTGTATCTGACAAGGCTTCCATACATATATGTATTTTTTGGTCTTTTTTTTGTTTTTTTCTTGGCTAAAGCTCTGAAGCTCACCAAATGGTATGCTTTTTGCATTTAAGCATTATCTAAAACATTGTTATCTATTCAAACCAGCCTCTTCCAAAAGGCGGAACAGGTTTTAATGTGTGTGTAAGATGTTCTGCGTGCATTCACACCTGATTATTTTTTCCCTTGGTTTAAAATCCATTCACTACTGGGTGGTTTAGACAAGCACTTGGATAAGAGAAGCCATAAGTGTTTTCTTTCCATTTATTTGCGTCTTTAATATTTTTGTTCTCTATTTCCTTCCTTCCCTCTCCATTCTTTCTTTGCTTCTTTCCTTCTCTTTTGTGTTGCTTTCTCTGGGTTCTTTTGTAATGGAAATAATCTATGTAGCATGCAAAAATATCTCTCAGCAACAGAAAGCGACAGCGACAGAAAGGGCGAAAGGTTGCCAGTGTAGTTTTAAGTGAATTGAATTCAAGGTTTCAGCAACAACACAAAAAACGAATAGACAATTCTCTTTCTGGCCCTATAGACATGTTTTTCGCTGTAAGTGAGCCCTGTGCTTTTTTAAAACTATGCAAGGTTTGATCTTAGGGGTTCAGTAACTTATTTTCTTACTATTTTGTTTCCTTCTCAATTACTCAGATAACAGGCATAGAAGATAAAGAAAGTAGTCTGATGAGGATATTGTGTTTCACTTTAGTTTAAAAAGCACACAAAGAATTCAAATTCACCTTCACCTATCCCATGATTTTGCAACCAGCTTCCTCCACTCTTCACAGAGAAGAAAGCTAACACACTAATGGCTTGTTTGCAAAACAACTTTGACCTACTTTTGTATCTTGTCTGTTGATTGAAGAGTTCCCCCCCCCTCTCTCTCTCTCTCTCTCTGGAGACTGCTCTTTTGTTTTTTTACAAAGCAAGCTGTGGCATCCACCAATCAAACAGGTGTCTCCTTGAAAACTCATTTGCATAGATATCAGGAGAAGACACGTTGGGTAAATCAGACTTGTTGGAATAGGCAATGAGGTTTCTGGCTCTAAACGTTAGATTACAAAACTTGGACTTGCACACAATGGTAGACCCTTTGTGCCTGATTTGTTCCTTTCATGGAATTTAAAACAAAACTAAACTTTGTTCCTTTTTAGCCCAATTCCAAGCCTAACACTCTCAATAGATGTGAGTGAATGAATGGTGAATGCCTAGTTTTCAAACTGATTCTGCTGGTTTTTGTATGTTGCTATTTTATTCTAGTTATGAGAACAGTATGAAAAAACACCTGTCTTCTGGGTTGAAGCAAGTTTATATAATGATAACAAAAGTGGCTTGAAGACTGGCAAAGTAAAGACTGCAGTATGAATTTATTTCCCATCATCTGAGCAATGATCCAAACTTTATTTTTATCCCCATAATTGGGGGTGGGGGTGGGTAGTCTCTTAAGTATGATTATGGATATAAAGAGGCATACAATTTTTAAAAAAGCACTTCAGCAAAAGGTCATAAGTTTCTGCTGGTGTTCCTCTACCTACATATCCCATATTTTCCTGCAATATTAAGTTATATCTGCTACTATCGACCTAAACAACGATGTCACATCTTAAATAATATACTAAAAGAAAAGTAGAAAGAAATAAAGAAAGTGATATGAACATGCTTTGCAAATTCATCTTTTTATATCTGTCAACACCAATGCGATTCAGTTGAAGTCGCTGTGAACGAAACACATCATAAATTAAGAAATGTTTCGCCTTTTATATGTTTCTAAATTATTCACCGCTAAAAATAATTGCTGTACTTCTTTTAGATATATAATCCACCAAAAGCAAGGGCAAAACCTGAACTCACAGTTTGTTCCCAGTAGCAATTAGACATCTCCATTTTGGAAGTCTAGAGAGAAAAACGTTGTCCAGAAAATGATGATTTTCTTGTCTGTAACAAGAAAACATTAACACAAGCGCTAAGCTCTGAAAGCAGTTGACTTTGATCTCCGTCTAGTCTTTGTCTTGTAATTAAAGAGCCACAACATCATTACGTGCTTTTATCTATTTTTCAAAGGTGATGTGCCATTGACAATCTTAAAAAAAAAAGTCATTATAGGAAGGAAGGTAGCAAAAGGGGTTAGACGTTCACCTGCTGAACAAGTGAAAGGTGAGATTCTGGGTTCAAATCCCAGTCTTGCCCTTTCTTCCTAGTTTGACAGGAAAATCAAACTGAATGTCAAAGTCTTTCAAAGGAGACACAGAACAGGTCTGACCCATGAGATCACGGACTTGTGCACGTCAAAAGAATCCATGATAGTTGAAAATCTGAAAGATTAGGGAGGTATGTCCCGATTGTCCTGGTAAAACCTGTAGGTTCAATTCTCAACTCTGTCGCCGAAGTAGAAGTGCGGCTACCTTAATGGTGGGAGAAAAACGGTTGCATTTGCAAAGATCTCACCATTGGCGAACCTCGGAGCACTAGGCCAGGAATGATGAAAAAATACTCATTTAGCTCAGAGCTGACCCAGTCATTCAGGAACTCTTTCTTAAAGCACCATTCCATTTATCAACCTCTATCTCAAAATAAAAAGCAGGAGATATTCTGTAAATCAGACTATTTCACGATTGAAGTTATCTATTCATTATACAATAATTACAAACAGAGTTTATATTTTGCTCAGCTCAGCTCTGTGATGATATAAACCAGAAAGGATCGCTTTATGTGGATAATGCAGAACTTGTATCCTGTGGGTCATCAGTCAATAAAATGCTTATGTAAATTACGACAAACATGTTTCTGTTTGGTGTCTATTTTTATCAAAGTTGAACAACATGTTCTTTATTATTTTCAGAATCAGACGGCTACACCATCTACTCTCAGTTACCTTGACAATAATGTACAAATTGGCAAGTACATCCAAAGCGACGGAGGAAATTTGATTCTAGATATCTGCAGTAGGTCTAAACCCTTGGCTTGCAACACATTAGCTTTGTTGTCACCAAGAGCTCAGACAGGGATTTGAACCCCCTCCCCAAAGTATATCTACCAGGATTTGTTTCTCAGAAAGACACGGGGAATTGGATCTACCAACCAGAAATATACACGCGCACACACACACGCACGCGCGCGCGCGCGCGCACAAACACACACACACACACACGCACGTGCGCGCACATACACACACACACACACACACACGCACACACACACACACACGCGCGATGCACGCGCACGCGCATGTAGACACACATGCATGCGTAGATATATGCACACGCACATACATACGCACACACATATACCCGCACACACAAACGAACACATGAACGCACGAACACACGCATGCACTCGCACACACATAAACTCACAAACACACACATAAACAGGCACACACACATACACTCTATGTGCCATGAACACACACATAGACACACACACAGACACAGACAGACAGACAGACAACACACACACACCACACACACACACAGACACACACACACACACACACACACACACACACACGCACCAGAAGATGAATGCTTTCTTGGGGTCATTGGCCCAAAAGATTTTTACATGCTCTTGGAGAATGGCCGATGTACTCTAATATCATGAATACCACGGCCAATTTATATAAGAAATTTCGTTATAAGATGTCTTTACATATCCGTAGAGCTATCCTACTATTGTTTTACAGAGTAAACTAGACTCTTATGAAACAAAATTGAGTAAGAATGTATCGTTCCCTCGTGGCAAAGGATTTGAAATCAGCAAAGACTTTTTGAACACCCAGGTTTTTAAGACCATTTTAGCCTCTGTTGAAAGCGGAAAATCATTACCGCATATTCCTCCCAAAAATAATACCAAATTAATAATACTGGAGAGAACGTTATGTTATACTACTCTGAGCTTCCTTTAGATTCCTTTAAACTATTTCGAGCTTGTTTTCAATCAGCAATTTGTGTGTCATCCAAATCACATATGCGCATATGTGCATATACATTAATAGTTATTCGAAGACTACTACACACCTCCCCCATTCTTTTTACCGCGGTTAAAGATTGCTTCTTCTTCTTCTTCTTCTTCTTCCAACGCTCAGATAGCAACCATTGTTGTCTGTCATATGAGTGACAATGCATTGGGCTGCCGTTAAGCTCCTGACAAGCCAGGTCCAGCGTATTCGCGTCTGCGTAGGAGAGAACTCTTAATCTTTATGGCTAAGGAGAGACCTCGTGTCCCCCCTCCACGACCATTTTGACCAAGAGACTGCTGATGCTGATTAAAAAGAAGACGCGGAGACTGTTAAAACTGTCAACAGACTACATCTGGTTTTAATCAAGTTTGTCTGAGTACCAACAGTGTGTCTGATTGATCCTATAATATAAGTAGATCACCAGAAGGGAACTTCTTACTGAGAATAAACAGCTATTCAAAATGTGTTTCATTTTATTTTTTAATGAACCCAGTGTTTTCATGTGTTTTTAATATCCTATTGTCGAAGAAGACACGAGAAACAGACTCAGACACACAATAATTTTTCTTACTGTTCGATTCATAATCAAGACTATGTCAGAAAGAGACTTACTAAGAGCAGAAAGAGACCCCAAAAGCAGACAAAACAGTTCTTCAGCAAAACGTAAAAAAAGCCCAACAACAGGTAATCATATAAAAAGCACTTTCTTCAAATTGGCTTAAAACTTTTAATGTACTTATGTTTCTTTTCTAGGCATCTCTCTGGATTTTATTTGGGAGCCTGTGTCAGTTAAACAAAAAAAGAATATGTAGATATAGCAGAGCCCAAAATAGAAGGCTTTCCAAAAAGGAAAGGTAGATTTCTGTAGCATGAGGGATATAGCAGGTCTATTTTTATGATCCAGAGCTCAGCACATCTTTCATTATCCAGAACTAAAAGTTTTCCCTGTTATTTCCATTTCATCATGAAAAGAAAGTCTTACCTGACTTCATTCATTTACTTTCCTTAATAGGAAAAAGGGGGCAAAAAGAATTGAACAGAGAGTTCCCCCCAAATTTAGAGAGGACAAAAAACTTTGACAGTATGTCTTCCTTTCGTTTGCCATTATTTTGAAGCCATGTGCTTCTAGATTCGTTAGGTTTTTCTCTTAAAGAGCATTGACCAAAAGGGTTTGCTGTTTCCAGGAAAAGCACTAAAAATCCAGTCTTTTCCTCTTCTTTTTCTTCTTCTTGTTCTTCTTCTTCTCTTTCTTCTTGTTCTTGTTCTTGTTCTTGTTCTTGTTCTTCTTGTTCTTCTTCTTGTTCTTCTTCTTCTTCTTCTTCTTCTTCGTCGTCGTCGTCGTCGTCGTCATCGTTGACGTTGAACACTCAAACAGCAACTATTGTCTGTCATATGAGCGAAAATGCGTTAGGCTACCATTAAGCGTCTGGCAAGTCAAGCCCAGCACATCTTAATTCGGCATAGGAGAGAATTGTTATCTTTTATGTATTTCTTGGAAAAAAAAGCAGGATAATGGATCAATAAGGTAGAAAACAGACAAGAAGGAGGCGACAGAAAGAATGTAACAAAGCAGAAACAAAGAGAAGGATAGAGACAAAGGAAATTATACCATAGAATTTCCAGAAGCTAGGGGTGCTATTAATAGACAGACCCAAAGAATCCCCGTGGAGGAAGGATACTAGATAGAATGTGCATCTTAGGTCTTTGACGTTTCCTAGTGAAATTTTTCATGCATCTATTTGATGTGTTTGATTTGATATGGTATTACCATACAGGTAAGAATCTTGAAATTGCCTTTCACCGAGTACGTACTGAATGAAGTATGCGCTGACGGTATGAATTGGGTTGTAAAGTGCACACACACACACACACACACACACACACACACACACACACACACACACACACACACACACACACACACACACACACACACACACACACACACACACACACACACACACACACACCTGATATCGAGACACACTGACACAGACAGACACAGACAGACACAAACAGAGGGATATTGACTGGTTACAGTCTTCCATGTAGTTTTCATGCTACAGCATCTCTCGTCTCTGTCTCTACTTTGTCTGTCTGTCCATCTGTCAGTCTGTCTCTCTCTCTATCTGTCCCCACCTTTTTCTTCCTTTGTCTGCGTTGCGAGATTCATTGTCAACGTTTCTTTCCTTAATTTTTTTTTATTCCCTCTTTAATTCTAATTTGTTTTCTTGTTCTTTTCTTTCTTTTTTATATTATTCAATGCTCCTCATTTGTTTTGGTGTTTGCTTGCTTCCCCTTTCTGTAACTCTCTCTCTCCTCTCTCTCTCTCTCTCTCTCTTCCTTTTCACTTTTAAGTGTCTTTCCTATACAGTGTTGTATGTCCGTGTGTACCGCACAAGGACCAAGGGAAGAAACTCTGCTAACATGTCACTTTTTTTTTTACAATGATAGACATGAAGTGTTTGCTCTTTGAAATTGTTTCTCATTGTAACCACAACTAGGTCAATCTGTTCATACATCTGGTTTAATTTGAATTATGATATAGGAGAGGGAACTTTCTGGTAAACTAAGACCAATTCATTTTTCCGCCAAACACTCAGGGGTGATCAAATCTGTTCATTTCTTCTTCTCAGAGTATTCACTCCCCCTCCATTGCCACACACTTCTGCATTCACTCAAACTATTGTAGAAATACCAATATTTAGGCCTCTCTCGGTATGCTATCTATCTATCTATCTATCTATCTATCTATCTATCTATCTATCTATCTATCTATCTATCTATCTATCTATCTATCTATCTATCTATCTATCTATCTATCTATCTATCTATCTATCTATCTATCTATGTGTGTGTGTGTGTGTGTGTGTGTGTGTTTAACTGACATGATGGGCCCCCAAATGAAAGCCAGAGAGATAGTCTAGAAAAGAAATATAAGTGCATTAAAATTGTACAGACAAATTGAAGAAGGAAGTGTGTTCTGTATGAATACCTGACCCTTTATGCTTCTTGTCTGTATGTATGTTTGTCCATCGTGTCCGATGATGGCCTCCAAAACAGCAGAGGAGGCAGCTACTGTTTTGGAAACTGGGCACAAATTTGATTATAGTGGAGATGCCTTGCCCACAGTACATCCCCACTCCTTCGGCCAAGTGGGCATAAGGACAGTCAGCGTTGGAGATGTTCTCCAAAGGCCAACCAGCCCCCAGGGCTGCAGCATATAAGGACTGTGCGAGTCAAGCCTCCTAGTCAGAGTCATAGTCGATCACTAAAGACTAAGCTGTAAAGTGGAATTCCATGAGTGGGAAAGCCACTGGTCATACAGCCTCTCACTTGTCTAATAGTAGGCTTATTTGTACTTGTTACTGAAGAACTGTTTGTCTGCTTTTTTGTCTCTTACTGCTTTTAGTCTGTGTCTTTTTGACATAATCTTGATTATGAATTTAACAGTAAGAAGAAATTATTGTGTGTCTGAGCCGGTCTCTCTTAAACAACGTAAAATGGGCAAAAATTCACAGAGTACTACAGTGCAAGGCAAAGTTATCGATTTTAACATTTGAGCACTAGACAAACAAGATGAGTTGAATAGGCAAACCTTTTCCGACCCCCATCAACATTTATTGCCATCAAGCTAGCATGCAAGTCTTTAAAAACCACACACACAAAACCTCTCTTTGATCTGAGCAATCATGTCCCGATTATTTCGATTCTTTCTTCAAAATCTCAAAACAACAAATCTTCAAGCAGAATAAAATGGTCTGATGAGTGTATTTTCCTTTCTTGTTTGTTAAAAAAGTACACACTAGACATTGTAGCAGACAAGTACATTGGGTGTGGATGACTTGGCCTAATTTCAGTTCTTCTTGTCAGTTGACGGAAGAGTTATTTTCATTGATTTTTTAATTTTAAATTTTATTGTTTTATATATTGAGGATAATGGAATAAGCGTTTATGAGATTTTTTACATCCAGTCCCCGTGTGTATGCGGTTTTGTAAATTCTGTCATCTGTTCCCACTGGCACACAATGGCCTACTCTTACGAAAAGCGCAACATGATTTAACATGTGCGCAAGATGCTCTGCATGGGTTTGCACACGGAAACTTGGTTTATAGACTTATCCGAAGGACTTTTGGGGAGAGTGGGGTCTGCACTAATGTTAACTCCAGGGAAAAATATACCCTTGAACAGGAATCGAACCCGGGTCATCAGATTGCGAGCGCAATGCTCTAACCACTAGGCTATCCCGCTCCCCTCACTAAACTCTTTTGTCTCTTTTCAAAGCAGCTGTGGCGTGGATCAATCAAACAGATGTCTCCCTGAAGACTCATTTGCATAAATATCAGCAGAGGACAAGTTCTATAGACTTTACACTTGTCTGAATGGGCACTAAGGTTTTTAGAATAGAGTACTGGATTAGGGGACTTGGGTTTTGTACACAGTAGTTGGCCCATGTGCTTGGTTATTCTTTTCAAGCCAGTTAAATACCTTAGGCTATATTCATACTGCCACTCACGTCCATTTAAAGGATGTGAAAAAGAGTACAGGCGTGGGTAAAGGTGTTCCTACTTTTCAGGGGACCGGATAGCTCAGTGGTCAGAACACGCGCATTCCCCCAGCTAAGGTTAAACATCATCCAGCATGGTTACCAAGTGGATGGGTGACCGTTTGTGTGCCTTGACTTTAGTACAGTCCCCCAGTTCACTCAGCGGTAAATTGGTACCTGCCTCTCTAGGGTTAGGGAAAGTAAAGCAGCGAGGGAGAGGAGATGGGTGCTGCCCTTAATATGCTGACCACTTGAAAAGTTGAGATATTTGATGCTTCACTTCCCTATGACCACATAAGCTACGGGACACCTTTACCTTTTATTTATTTATCTTTTAATTTTTTTAAAATACTTATAAGCACACTCTATGCCCTTGAGGGGGAGGTTTCATCATCATGCATGTACAACAGCGTTTCAGAATACTTGTCTTGAGGGCTGCTAGTAATAGAAAAAGAAGGGGACCCTTGCACTCGAATTGCTTTCTGACCGAATGCAGGGCTGAGGTGTGGCAAGACTGCATGAGCCTTTATACAGGAGGGTTCATACATGTGTTTCTGTGGCCAGCATGAACATTTTCAGCTTGGCAAGGAAAAAACGAAACAGGGGTTGGACGCGTCCACGTGGTTTTTGTATGTCTGTAATAACCAAACTACATTAAAAATAATCTAAAATATAAACTCATAGAAATGAGGAGGCAGAGGAAAACGAAGACAGCATGTGGGCCGAGGAAAAGTTGTTCCAACTAGCATCCCAATTATATCTGTTTCAAACTTCAGTGCACTTATCTCATACCTTGCTTCACTTCTACTTCTGTTATTTTTCTTTACTTGCCCATTGGATGTAACAAAGATCTATGTCCAGCTTTAACTTCCACAAGGATTTCATATTTTACAAAGTTTAGTATAAGGAAAAGAAAAGTACAGGAACAAATCGAACCATGCATTCCTAGAATATCCTAGTATCTGTCATATTCAGTTGAAGCCATTGCAAGTACAACAGCTATAATTTCAAGTTTTTCTTATCAATCGCTTCACAAAAGCAATACACAACTGCTTTAGATACCTAACACACAAAAAAGAAGCATACAGTATGTTTATTCAATTCATGCCCTATAAGAATTTAAATATTTCATCTTTATTTAGTCTCAGAGAAAAACAAAAACCAGAGTATAATTTTCGTGTTGATAATGACACAAATTAATACAAATACCCTTCAAAGCTGAACGCAGCAGACTTTTGATCTAAACAGAGTTCTTGTCTGTTAATCAAAGAGCCTGTGCATTATCACATACTTTTGTCTCTGTGCAAAGCAGCTGGGTCATAAACAAATAATTCATTCATGTACCCGAAAGCACGGCCTGTCATAAAAGCTAGTTCATGTCCCAATCTTGTTCAAAACTTAAAATATCACCCCCCAAAAATGGCAGCTGTCAACAAATTACAATATTTCATACCCAAAGCCAGAACAGTGCTACCTTAATAGCGGGCAAAAAGGGACACATACCCAAAATCTCACCGTTGGTGAACCTTACAGCTCTAACTGTGAACTCCCACCAAAATATTAAAGATTAAATGTATACCATTATCAATGTTTATCAAAGACATCATTTCCTTGGCTCACCACAATGGTTATGTAATGATTGTTTCGTTGAGAAATGCAAACCTTGTCTCCAGTAGCACATCACATAACAAGGGTATCTATAAAGATAACCAGTAACATTTTCCCACTCAGAGTCTACCAATCAGAATCCTGTCTGCTCCCATATTCATTTACATGTACATTAAGGCAAAGTCTGCAGTGTCGCGACCATATTTTTTGTGTGAATGCACACTAAAATTTCTGGTATAAACTTCAGAATGAATAGTCTCCCTAATTACAACAACAGGCGTCCCTGTGGCACCGTGGTTAATCAAACTGACTTAAAAGGTGACGAATGTTGAAGAAAAAGAAAGGTCACATACACATAACTCTCACTATTGGTGAACCTCAGAGCTCTAGCCGAGGATAGGAAAAAATATGATTTGGCATTTTGGGCACTGAAAATGATCAGGGCACAGGTTTGAAATCTGAATCGAGGTAGAAAAAACTACAGAAGCAAACAGACAACCTAAAAATCATAATTTTGATGAGGTTAAAAGTATAAAAAGTTAAGTGCTGACGCGCTTGCCACAAGAAAATTAGTTTTTCTCCTGAGAAGATCCTCTAAAAGGAAATTTTTTGGTGGTAAAAGCATTGGATTGTAAGGGCTTTGTTTGCCCACTATTGATAAATGTGGGTCCGATTGTGGAAAGGGAGTACACAACTTGCAATGATTGCACTGAAGTGTTTTAAGTTTTCATTTTGCCTTTGCGACCTCTCTCTGTCTCTGTCTCTGTCTCTCTCTGTTTTTTTCATCTCTCTCCCGTCTCTCTCTGTATCTTTCTCTGTCTGTCGTAACTGTCTGTCTGTCTCTGTCTGTCGTACGTCTCTGTGTTCTGTTATCTCCGTCTCTTCTCTTGTTCTTCTCTGCGTCTGTATACTTCTTACTCTTCTGTCTGTCTCTGACTGTCTTCTGTCTCTTCCATTCAGGAACAAACTGACAAACAGACAAAGAGATAGGCAGATAAATACACACAGACACGCATTCATACACACACTACACCCACACACACTACACTACACTACACTACACTACACTACACTACACTACACACACTACACTACACTACACACACACACTACACTACACTACACACACACACACACACACACACACACACTACACACACACACACACACACACACACACACACACACACACACACACCCCACACACACACACACGTGCGATATAAAACGATTTTTGTCATAGCATCAGCAACTTCGATACCACATTCTTTTTCAGGCTCAAACTGCTAGCATGTCTTGTCCCAGTTTTTCTTTCTACAATAATGAAAACTGGCAAGTAAAAGAGGAAGCAACGGAGGAAGTTTGACATTAGATATCCGTAATAAATCCTTGGCTTTCCACACAGTGACTGTGTTTTAACAAAGGGCTCAGACAGGGATTTGGAATGAAAGAAAATTTGCATCTACCACCAACTGTCCCTGAGCAATATACTGGGGAATCCTCCTCCTCTTCATCCTCCTCCTCCTCCCTCCTCCTCATTCTACTGTCCCTTAGCAACATACTGGGGAATCCTCGTCTTCTTCATCCTCCCTATTCCTCCTCCATCCTCCTCCTTCTACTGTCCCTTAGCAACATACTGGGGAATCCTCCTCCTCTTCATCCTCCCTATTCCTCCTCACTCCTCCTCCTTCTACTGTCCCTTAGCAACATACTGGGGAATCCTCCTCCTCTTCATCCTCCCTATTCCTCCTCCTCACTCCTCCTCCTTCTACTGTCCCTTAGCAACATACTGGGGAATCCTCCTCTTCATCCTCCCTATTCTTCCTCCATCCTCCTCCTTCTACTGTCCCTTAGCAACATACTGGGGAATCCTCCTCCTCTTCATCCTCCCTATTCCTCCTCATTCCCTCCTCTTATGTCCCTTTAGCAACATACTGGGAATCCTCCTCCTCTTCATCCTCCTCTCCTCCCTCCTCCTCATTCTACTGTCCCTTACACATACTGGGGAATCCTCCTCCTCTTCATCCTCCCTATTCCTCCTCCATCCTCCTCCTTCTACTGTCCCTTAGCAACATACTGGGGAATCCTCCTCCTCTTCATCCTCCCTATTCCTCCTCACTCTCCTCATTTACTGTCCCTTAGCAACATACTGGGGAATCCTCCACCTCTTCATCCTCCTCATCCTGCCTATTCCTCCTCCTTCTACTGTCCCTTAGCAACATACTGGGAATCCTCCTCCTCTTCCTTATTGTTTGTTTTGTTGTTCTTCTTCTTTTTCTTGTTCTTGTTCTTGTTATTGTTCTTGTTCTTCTTGTTCTTGTCTTCTTGTTCATGTTGTTGTTGTTTTGTGGGTTGTTTTGTTGTTGTTGTTGTTGTTGTTGTTGTTTGTTTTCTTCTTCTTCTTTTCTTCTTCTTCTTCTTCTTCTTCTTCTTCTTCTTTTCTCTCTTCTCTTCTTCTTTCTTCTTCTTCTTCTTCTTCTTCTTCGTCATTGTCGTCGTCGAACGCTCAGAAGCAACTTCTGTTGTTTGTCATATGAGCGAAAATGCGTAGCGCTGCCGTTAAGCACCTGAAAAGTCAGGCCCAGCGCATTCGACTTCGCGTGGGAGAGAATTATTATGTTTTAAGGCTTTCTGGAAAAAAACAGTTGCAGGAGAATGGGCCAAAAAGGCAGAAAATACACAAGAAGAAGGTGACGTGAAGAAAAGAAACAAGACAGAAACAAAGAGAGGGATAGAAAAGAGGGAATTCGT
>CM054147.1:45609567-45619567 GCA_028751875.1 Rapana venosa
CTTCAAGGTGATTCAAGACGTTACACTTTGTTCCTTTGAGGCTGATTCAAGACGTTAAACCTGTTCCCCTCAGGCTGATTCAAGACGTACGCTTTGTTCCTTTCAGGATGATTCAAGACGTTACTACTTTGTTCCTTTGAGGCTGATTCAAGACGTTAAACCTGCTCCTTTCAGTCTGATTCAAGACGTTACACTTTGTTCAATTCAGGATGATTCAAGACGTTACTCTTTGTTTCCTTGTTCGCACACGGGGCGTCAGTTTATGGTCTCACCAAACAGTCAGTTCGATTTTCTCGTCAAACTGGGAAGAAAGGACGAGGCTGGGATTCGAACCCAAAACCTCATGATTTACTTGTTAGGCAGGCAAACATATTAACTGTCCTGCCACCTTCCTTCCAATACTGCTTTTTAATGAGAGCTGATTTCTCTGAAAGGAGGCTAGGCTGTTTTTTCCCTGGGAAAGCTCAATGCAGCAAAAGCAGTGCCATCCATTAAAACATAAGTTTTTTGTTTGCAAGAGTTCTTGTTGAGTTACCAAAGTGACTTTTTCTGAAGAATTTTTGAAGGGGATAGCTCTGTTGTTGCCATGAGTATTTTTACGTACACTAAATGTATGTTGTAATTGGGAACCTGGTTTATCATCTCATTCATAAGACTAGAGCTTCTGCCGAAGTTGGATGTGCTGGGCCTGACTTGTCAGGGGCTTAACGGCAGTGCAACGCATTTTGGCTCAGATGACAGACAATAGTTGCTGTCTGAGCGTTCGATGAAGAATAAGAATAAGACTAGCACTCGTCCAGACTATTACTCTTGGTCTGGCAAATAGGGAAAATCTAGAATTAGAAGAAAATGGAATCCAGGATCTTTGGCCTTTTGGATGGGTGTTACAGTAAGGCCACCAATCCACCAAAGATACCCCTTTCTGTGCTGTTTAGAATATGATTTCATAATCTTCAAAATAAAATAATTCAGATAAAAATAATAGAACGACTGTTTACTAAAATGCATACATTCATTTCAGTTCTTAACATTGTTTCATTAGAAACAAGACGATTAATTCCATTTGATTCAATTCCTATATCACGTGAACAATGATTAATTTAAGAATGATAGTTCATCAGAAAAATGGTTTCAAAGAAATTTTCTCCCTTATCATCAGAGCAATAATTACAGTGCATTATACGGGCCTCTCCTCCATGACATGATTTTGACTGGTGTCATTCTCTTTTCCTCCATTCAAAAAGATTCCCCTGTCTTCTGAATGATGGACTCAACACGATGTTATTATTCACATTCCAAATAATGACTTTGGTTCACCGCAATCTGAAAAATTCAGCCTAATTCTATGTTTCATTTTCTATGCAACCAATCACGCTGGGCCTGACTTGTCAGGCGCTTAACGGCAGCGCAACGCATTTTCGCTCATATGACAGACAACAATAGTTGTTGTCTGAGCATTCGAAAAGAAGAAGAAGAAAAGAAGAAGAAGAAGAAGAAGAAATGATTGTCGCGTAGTTCTATCTGTTACAATAAAAATGCCACGAATGTGTTCTTTTGCAACCATTTGTTTTATGATGAGCGTTTTACGATCCTTTGAATCTGAAATAGCGTCATTTTACTCTTTGAAAGAACTGAAAGATGATGGAAAGTCTTATAAAATAGAAATACACACTCTGACAAAGTATCCTTTCATTTAAGGTCAATTTCAACCCAATCTAAATTGTAGGTTTACAGAAATAGAATCAAATGGATGAAAAATAATATATGCGCAGAAAGAGAATTAGTTTCCAAAGATATACACCCTGTTTCTGCTGCTGACATTATTCTGCTGTTTTGGGGTTGATTTCTCTGTTACCTTTCACTCCTCTGTTGTGCCATTTCAGGATAGTGTCTATCATTAAATTTGACAAGGATATGATTTTTGTTATAGAGCAAAATCTAAAAAAAAGAGAGAAAAAGGCAAGAGAAAATGATTTAATCATAAATTGCTAGAACATTTTTGTATTTGTCAAAATAAGTTTATTATGAGCTAAAGATAGTGTAAGCGCCGGTGCTATTAAAAATCCCAACATTCACTACGCTTGTAAAATGCTCACCATTAATCTTAGCTATAAAACACACTACAACAAACGTATAATATGTGCTTTCAAATGATGTTACAAGAGTTTTGAAAAAAAGTCAGTGTCCTTATTCTAGGGAGAAAAATAACTAAGAGAATGAATGATAGTTTTCCTCGTCTTGAACTAAAGAAATGCACAAAAACTGATTTAAGAGGCAGCCTTCGTTCTAAATTCAGTTTTTAAATATTGATCACAGAGCCATGGCATCATTATACACTATTGTTTCCATTGAAAGCATCTACGCCATCAGCTAATCAGTTATTTCTGTAGTCTGCTGTTGGCCACGATAACTGTGAGCAAGGCTGTAACCACTTTCCCCCCAAAAATTCTCAAAAACAAAAATCAGGTAATATTTGTAAATTAAAATATATTAAGAAGATCACAATCATCCATTCATGAAATTCTAGTTAGAAACATGTTTTTGGAGTGCTCAAACTCTGTGATTACGTCAGAATGAAAATGATTGGTTCTTTGAGAGACGCAAAGCTTGCATCCGGTGGGACGTCACGGAATAGTGTATTTATGGCGCTTGCAGAAAAATGCTTCGCTTTATGTCAACCATGAACAATACGGTGAGCAAACAAGAGTCCTTTGCATATAGATCGATGAAGGGCATAGTGATGATGCTAATTCGAACTTCTCAAGGATTTTTTGTCTTCGTTCGTCAGCAAAGGCTCCGAGGTTCATCAATGGTGAGACCTTGCGTTTGTGATCGTTTTTTTTTTGCACACCATGAAAGTAGCTGCTCTTTGTGGGACGGGATAGCTCAATGGTCAGAGCACTCCCTCTCCACCTCTTAAGGTTAAGCAGGTTGTCTAGTGCAAGCGTGCACATTCGTGCTTGTTGGCTTCAGTCCAGTCCCCCAGTTCACCCAGCTGTAAATGGGTACCTGCCTCTTTAGGGACAGAGAAGGTAAAGCAGCGAGGGAGAGGAGATGGGTGCCGCCCTCAACATGCTGGCCTTTAGAAAAGCTGAGGTCTCTGACATCTCACTCCTCAACGACCGCATAGGTTATGTGAATCTCTCTCTCTCTCACACAAACACAAACACACACACATACACACACACACACCATCACACACAACACATGGATGCAGAGACTAACAGACGTACAGATGACACATATGACACACAACCAGACAGACTGAACACAGATATCAACACACACATCAAACATATGCACAACACACAACGTACATAAAGCACAGACAACAGACAGACAGAGACCACAACACGCACACAGAGCAGGAAGACAGACAGACACACAATAATCAACACACACACACACACGATACAGAATAGTATCAGCAAAATTAAAAAAAAAAAACTTCTTTCCTTTATAAAACAAAAAAACTCCAACCCCACCCAAACTGCAGGAATATCTCCACCCAGTTTCTTTCTTTACGATAATGAAAATTGGCATGTAAAATACAGAACGATGGGAAGAAGTCTGATACTAGATATCTGCAATGTATGTATGTTTGTCCGTCGTGTTCGACCATGACCTCCAAAACAGCAGAGAAGGCAGCTGCTGTTTCAGAAATTGGGCACAAATTTGATTATAGTGGAGATGCCTTGCCCACAGTACATCCCCACTCTCTCGGCCAAGTGGGCATAAGGACAGTCAGCGTTGGAGATGTTCTCCAAAGGCCAACCAGTCCCCAGGGCTGCAGCACATAAGGACTGTGCGAGTCAAGCCTCCTAGTCAGAGAGTATTAGTCAATCACTAAAGACTAAGCTGTAAAGTGGAATTCCATGAGTGGGAAAGAAAGCCACTGGGTCATACAGCCTCTCACTTTGCTGTTGCCCCCCAGCGTCAATGGTTTAATCAAGAACTGTGATAAAGCCCAGGCGCTGACGGCATTGCAATAAACCCTTAGCTGTAAACACAGTGACTGTGTGCTCAGACAGGGATCTGGGAAAGAAAGACTGCAGAGATCTACTATCTACAATCCTCTGCCTCTGAGTAATACACTGAGGGTTCTGTCAAAGACAACTCGGGGACAGGATAGCCGGGTGGTTAGAGCATTGCGCATAATAAAATCAACAGAAACAATAGGAATAAGATGAAACCTACTGTACTACTAGAATTATAGAAGCTTAGTTGTTAGCTTAGAAAGAAAAAACAAACAAACAACATGAACAGTTTAACAGGATATACTTGGGAGATAATGATTTTTATTTTTTAGAGACACACTAGAGCTATCAACTAAGCTTCTATAATTCTAGACAGTAGGGGTGTGTTTGTGTTTTTTTTCCTTTTATTCTTTTATATCGAGGATAATGGAATAAGCACTTATGTGCTTTATGTACATCCAGTCCCCGTGTGTATGCGGTTTTGTAAATTTTGTCATCTGTTCCCACCGGCACCGCGCGCGCGCGCGGTGTGTGTGTGTGTGTGTGTGTGTGTGTGTGTTGTGTGTGTGTGTGTGTGTGTGTGTGTGTGTCGTGCGTGCGCGCGTGTGTGTGTGTGTGTGTGTGTGTGTGTGAGAGACAGAGACAGAGACAGAGACAAAGATGGAAACAGAGAGAGTTATTTTATTTCGAGGATAATAGAATAAGCACTCATGTGCCCTTTTTTACATTTAGTCCCCGTGTACATGCGGTTTTGTAAATTTTCTCATCCCCTCCCACTGGCATACAAAGGCCTACTCTTCTGAAAAGCAGAACGGGTTTCGTTTGAACACAGGGCCTCGGTTTACAGTATCTTCCGAAGGACTTTCGGGATTGGGGGTGGGGGTGGAGTCGACACAGGTTAATTCCAGAAGTAAAAATCCCATTGCGAGAGAGAGAGAGAGAGAGAGAGAGAGAGAGAGAGAGAGAGAGAGAGAGAGAGAGAGAGAGACAGACAGACAGACATACATACAAACTCAGACAGAAAGACAGACAGACATAGAAACAAACAGACAGACAGAGACAGACAGACATAGAAACAGACAGACAGACAGAGAGCATGTGGCAGACAGCGTTGAGAACTTTCAACAATCGATCGAACGACTGCTATCAGCAAAACTGGTAAAAGTTGAAAATCATGACAAGATGAAAAGCTCTGACTGCCTCATACGTCTTGCAACTCTGGAACAACTTGACTTGAAGTCCTGACAGACATCAGAGTGGCACCAAAAAAAAAAAAGAAAAGTAAATTGAAAGTTCAACCCGACAAATTTATTCTCTGCAAAATGCGTTGAGTGGAATGAGTGAGCGACAAAATGTGTGTCGAAATGTTGCTGGCGGAATGTAAATATTGGTAGAGGGATTAGCCTGTTGCAGATTAATGTTCTGAGATAAAACCAAAAACCTCTCTTTGCAATTATTTAAACTAAAGGTGAAGAAAACAGGGGATAAAAACGCTAGTTTGAAATATCGCCACCTGTGACAAGAATTTTAAAAAAAAAGTTAGTGTTCATATCTAATTTTAAAGGAACAGTTTTGTTTGCACGTTTTCTTCACGCGCGCGTGCGCTTGCGTGTGTATGTGTGCATACAGACATAAACTTACACACATATACACACACGCACGCGCGCGCATGCGGAAACACAAACACACATGCACACACAAAGACATACAATAGAATATACTACACCACATACACAAGCACATGGACACAGACAAACACACATACACACACAACACACACACACACACACACTCATACATACACTCATACGAACATACTCACACACGCACACACAAACACACAAACAAACACACACACAAACACACACACAAACGTGCATTCACACACGTACACACACTCATACGCGCGCGCACGCACACGCACATACATACACACATACACACACTCACACACACACATTCACACACACACACACACACACACACACACACACACGCACGCACGCACCCACCACCACCACACACCACACACACAACCACACCCCACACACACACACACACACACACACACACACACACACAGAGAAGATAAATGCTTTCTGAGGCCAGTGCACCCAGAGATGATTGCATTCTGTTGAAGAATGATTGATGCTTTCCAATAACATCAGGGTGGCTTAGAAAGTTCAAAGCACACGCACACACACGAGCGTGCCCGCACACACACACACACACACACACACACACACACACACACACACACACACACACACACACACACACACCACACACACACACACACACAACACACACACACACACACACACACACACACACACCACACACACACACACACACGCACGCACACACACACGCAAACTCAAACAGGCACACTTTATGCATGCATGCACACATATATACACCTGCACAAATATTATTGTCATACACATATGTCCATGCTTACAATCACACAAAAAACACAAACACACACTTACACATATGCACGCACGCGAACACTCAAACAGGCCACACTTCATGCATACATGCACACATACACTTGTACAAGTATTATCATAGACACATCTATGCTACACACACACATACAACACACACACACACACACACACACACACACACACACCACACACACACACACACACACACACACACACACACACACACACACACACACACACACACACACACGCACGCACATACACACACATGCACACGCAAACATGCGCATACGCACACACACGCACGCACTCACGCACATACACACACACACGCACACACACACACACACACACACACACACACACACACACACACACACACACACACACACACACGCGCGCGCGCGCGCGCGCGCACATACACGCATACACACATACATACATTTGTGGTTCATATTTATATGTTTTCAGAAATGTGGAGTTTTGAAATGTGTACATAAGAATGACTTAAGAGTTAAGTTTTTCTAGGCTTCATTGTTTTTATGTATTCTTTTATTCATTCTTTTGTGTAGAGGAAAATGGCCACATATCATACTTGAATGTGAGAATTTTAAAACCTCTTCTCCCTGCCTTTTCTGAGAATTTCATTGACGAAGCTTTCAACAATGTAAAGCTAACGTTTGACGTTGCTAAAGGTTTATTGTTAAGTCCCATAGGACACTTATTGTAGTTGTAGTTCTCTTTGAATTTCCTTTTTTTGAAAAATGTTGTTCTTGATATGTTTATGTTAAGAATCATCATCATCATCATCAGTCCCGTGACCTTGGCGGTCGTGGGGGAGACACGAAAGACGATGCCGTGGTAAGCCTCCTCCATCCATCTCGGTCCTCGGCTCTGCGCAGTAGTGCCGAGTCATTCATCCTGGTCCATTCTCTGATGTTGTCCATCTATGACTTGTTCTGTCTTCCCCTCTTTCTGCCACCTTCAAGTGTTCCCTGCAGTACTGTTTTTGGCAGAGTGTTGTGGCGGGTGACGTGGCCGAACCATGTCAGCTTTTTCTTCTTGACGATGGTGAGAAGGGGTTCCTGTGGACCTGCCAGCCGTGTTATTTGACTCTTGACAAATTCATTGGTCTTTCGTTCTCTCCAGGATATGCCCAGCAGTTTTCTATAGCATTTTGTTTCAAATGACTGGATTCGCTTTGCTGTTTCAGCAGTCAATGTCCAGGTTTCACTTCCGTACAGCAGGATAGTCTGAATTAGGGCTTTGTAGATCTTTAGTTTGATTGAGAAACTGATCTCTTTACTTTTCCATATGGTGGTGAGTGTTGTCATGGAAGATGTTGCCATGGCTAGTTTGACTTTGATTTCTGTCGTCGATCGCCCGTCCTTTGTGAGTGTAGCGCCAAGGTATTTAAAAGCGTCTACCTCCTCCAGTTGCTGGCCGTTCATGTAAATTTTAGCAGTGGCGTTGCTCGTGCTGTTCACAAGTACTTTACTTTTCTCCGAGCTCACCTCCATCCCATATGCTCCAGCTCTGTTCTCAAGTCTGGTCGTAAGATCTTGCAGCTCTGTGTTACTTCCGCCCATGAGGTCAATGTCATCGGCAAACCGCAAATTTTTGAGGGGTCTGCCGCCAATGGAGATGGTAGAGTGGAAGTCATGGAGGGTCTCTCTTATAATGTTTTCCAAGAACAGATTAAACAGAACGGGAGATAATAGGCATCCTTGTCGGACCCCAACTGTGGTTTTGAAGTAGTCTCCGACCTGATTGTTCAGAAGGACTGCACTGCTTGCGGTGTTGTATAGTGCTTGAATGGTTTGCACTAGTCCTTCTTCAATGCCAAACATTCTGAGGACCTGCCACAGGCCTTCGTGCCATACTCTGTCGAAAGCCTTCTTGAAGTCGATGAAGTTGTGGAACAGGTCTCTCTGATGTTGAAGATGTTTTTCCATCAGGATGTGACAGTTAAAAATCTGTTCGATTGTGCTCCTGCCTGCCCTGAACCCAGCTTGTTCCTCTGCAAGGTGTTCTTCTGCCTCCTTCTTGAGTCGATTCAAAATAACTTTGAGCATGATCTTGCTGGCGTGGCTGATGAGGCTGATTGTTCTATAGTTTTGGCATTGGCGTAAATTCCCCTTCTCGAGCAGGGGTATGATGAGTGATTGTGTCCATTCTGTTGGCCACTGTTTTGTCTCCCAAATCTTCTGACAGATAGCTGTAACATGTGTGATGACTGTTTCGCCACCATGCGTGAGCAGCTCTGCTGGTATATTGTCTGCTCCTGGGGACTTTCCTACTGGTAAACTGCGGATGGCTTCTTCCAATTCTTCCCTCAGTATAGGTAATGGTGAGGGTACTCTTGATGTTGCTGCTTCCTCTTCTATTATGCTCTTGTCAGGTTGGATTGGGTAGTTGTATAGTTCTTTACAATACTCAGACCACCTGTTCAATGCAGCTGAGCTTTCTGTGAGGAGGTTTCCGAAGCTGTCTTCAATGAATGATGATTTGGTTTGAAGTGGTTTTGTGAGCTTCTTCAGGTGTCGTATGCCTTTTTACTGTTGCCCACTTTCATGCTTTTTTCGATCTCATCACATTGATCACTGATCCACTTCTCTCTGGCCTTTAACATTGACTTCTTCACAAGATTGTTGGCCACCCGGTATTCTTTAGGGTTGGAAGACCTGGTTGGTTTCAGTGCTCTTCTTGTATCGCAGAGGTCCAAGATGTCAGTGGTAGTCCATGGCTGGTGTTTATTCCTCTGACGACCGAGTACCTCCTCTGCTGTTTCTCGGACTGCCTCATTAAAGTTGTTGGTGAGGTCATTGATGTCATTGTCCAGGAGGGTTAATGCCGCAAAACGTCCGCTAAGCTTAGCTTGGAAGATCTCCTCGACATCTGGATCTTTCGGTTTGTCCACGTCAAATTTGATACGTGGGTTTGCAGGCTGTTTGTTTTTCTTCAGCTTCATTTTGAATACCAGCAGCACAAGGTCGTGGTCGCTGCCTATGTCAGCTCCAGGGTAGGTTCTTGTTCTGGCTCTGCTGATTGCTGGATTTGAAGCGCCGTGGTGTTAAGATAAAATCTATTTGGTTATGGATCTTGCCGTTTGGCGCATGCCAGGTTGTCCTCCTTGACTGCTTGTGGGGATAGAGGGTATAAGCAATGGTAAGTCTGTGGGTGCAGGCAAACTCCAGCAGACAAAGTCCCCTGTCGTTGATCTCTCCAGTTCCAAACTGACCAACTGTTCCGGCCCATTGGTTGTAAGAGTCAGGAATACTTTGGCGTTAAAATCCCCTTGAATAATGATGATGTCTTTCTTGGGTATCTTCATAATGGTCTCTTCAAGATCTTCGTGAAATTCTTCTACTTCTTCATCTGCATGGTCAGATGATGGTGCATAGATTTATATGATGGTAATGTTCTTGGGCTTGGCCGACACCCGGATGCTGATAATCCTGCTGGAAGCCGGTGTACAGCTGATAATGCACCCCACTACTTCCTTTCTGACAATAAAGGCCACTCCATGTTGGTGATGTTTCTCTTGACCACTGTACCAGATCTTGTTGC
>CM054147.1:45629567-45632067 GCA_028751875.1 Rapana venosa
TAATAAATAAATGAATTAATGAGAGAATGACTAAATGAATCTTTTTTCTGAAGGAAAGGAATATGCACAAATTTTGACTATTATATTCACATCCAGTTCTCAGTCACGGAGAATGAATGATTAATGAAGCAGAAAAAAGTTAAACAAAGATATGCAATCAAATCACAGAGAGAGAGAGCGAGAGAGAGGGAAGGAGAGAGAGGGAGAGAGGGAGAGAGAGATATTTATTTATTCTTTTATATCGAGGATAATGGAAGAAGCACTTGTATGCTTTTTTTTACATTCAGTCCCCGTGTTTATGCGCTTTTGTAATTCTGTCATCTGTTCCCACCGGCACACAATGGCCTACTCTTACGAAAAGCGGAACAGGATTTAACGTGTGCGAACGCATGCAGAACATCTTGCGCACACGTGGGCACACGGGGCTTTGGTTTATAGTCTCATCCGAAGGACTTTTGGGGAGAGTGGAGTCTGCACTGATGTTAACTCCAGGGGAAAATATCCCCTTGAACGGGAATCGAACCCGGGTCGTCAGATTGCCAGCGCAAATGTTCTAACCACTAGGCTATCCCGTCCCCCCCATAGATAGACAGAGGGAGAGGGAGAGGGAGAGGGAGAGGGGAGAAGAGAGAGAGAGAGAGAGAGAGAGAGAGAGAGAGAGAGAGAGAGAGAGAGAGAGACCTGCCAGACATATAGAGACACTGCGTACTCATAGAGAGACAATTAAGAGAGAGAACTCAAGAAGAACTCAAGAACTCAAGAATTTAATTGTATAGGCCATACAACCCGTTACAAATATGTGGGCAATCAGGAATGACTGGATGTGTTGAATATGGCATACAGTAGAACAAACATATTGTAAAGGAAAGATCAGTAAATCAAAGGAATCAACACTGGGTTTCCTAATGACATTAGCGGCGTTTGTTGGCATGATAAACATATCTTCCGAGATCATGGACACACGTATCATCTTGCATTAATCTTTGAAATGAAGTTAGCGAGGGATACATACTATATTTTTTCGGGATGAATTTCAGTCGTAAGTCACTGAGAAAACTGCAGTGAAAAAGAAAGTGCATTTCTGTTTCTATAGCACTATGACAAAATGAACACTGAAGATCTTGCTCAGAAACGGCTGTGTAGCGTTTTTTGTGCGTCTGTAGGTCTGATATTCCTAGTCTAAATCTGATCCAAATGTCACGGATATGCTTATTAGGCACCATGGAAAAGTACGTTTCCATAGATACAGATAATTTAAATGTAATAATAATAATAATATATGGAATTTATATAGCGCTGAATCTTGTAAAAAACAAACAAATCGAAGCGCTTGCACTCAATCATTTACAGGCATGCAACTCTCCTTAAACATAATGAGAAATCCATGCGCGCGCACTACGCACGCACACGCAACAGCACACACACACACACACACACACACACACACACACACACAACACACACACACACACACACACACACAACACACACACACACACACACAACACACCACACACACACACACACACACACACACACACACCCACACACACCACACACACACACGAACAACACTTAGACGGTGAAAGATGCTGTTGAAAATTAGGGACAGATATGTGGGGGGAAAGTCTCAGGTAGGAAATAAGTGTGTTTTGAGGCTGGATTTGAAGGTATCAAGTGAAGGCTTTTGGCGAAGTGAAAGAGGGAGGTCATTCCAGGTGGATGGACCAGAAACAGAGAAGGAGCGACGGCCAACAGTGGTTTGTTTGAATCTGGGTGTTCGAAAGCACAAAGTATCTGCGGCTGAAGAAGGAACGGGAAACGGGAGGAGTGTACAGATGAAAACAGTTACAGAGAAAGAGGGTGCAGATTTGTGGAGACATTTGAAACAGAGGGTATTGATTTTATACTCAGTCTTGTGAACAGGCAGCCAGTGAAGAGATCGCAGAAGAGGAGTGATGTGTTCAGATTTTTTCTTTCTTAGGACCAGTCGAGCTGCAGAGTTTTGTATGCGTTGAAGAGAGTGGATAGATGATGCTGGTAGGCCAGCCAAAAGAGAATTACAGTAGTCTAAACGTGAAAGAATAAGAGATGTGACAAGCTTGGAAGTTGCATCAGTGGACAGATACTTGCGAATCGCGCTTACGCGCCGTAATTGATAGTAGCAAGACTGGCAGGTCTGGGTGATGAATTTTTTCATAGAGAGTGTGTTGTCAAGTACGATATACACTGAATCTTGTGCTATTGTTAATATGTTAATTTCACTTTTGATAGAAGAAATCGATCAATCTTTGCTTAAGCTGGCTTAAGAAAGCTTTATGATTAGTAACACTTTGGTTTTCCCATACAAAGCCGAAATCAGTCTCGTATAACATTTTACAAATATGTGATACCCAACACATTTTACCATCATTATGGAGAGACAAAAGCATGTTGTAGGCCTTTCGAGAGAGTCTGGATTCTTCTAATTAAGAGAGAGAGAGAGAGAGAGAGAGAGAGA
>CM054147.1:45642067-45644567 GCA_028751875.1 Rapana venosa
TAAGGCACTGGCAGGTCTGCGCTTGAAGATGACCTGGGATATCGCAAAAATTCCCTACCCTTCATTTACCCGATGCCGGCAGTGATATTCGAACCCAAAACTTCATGGACGCCCAGGATTGAAGTCAGATGGTCTTAACCACCCGGCTTTAGTGATCGTCTATTTCAGTGCTTATGAAGTTGGTCAGAACTCTGACAATGCAGGGTTTTTAAACACACCTGTTTTCCTTTCTGCTACCCTGGCAATGGAGGGGTTTTGAACACATTATTGTATCTGTCTGTCTGTCTGTCTGTCTGTCGGTCTCTCCCCCTCGCTCTGTCTGTTTGTCTCTCTCTCATATTTGCCTAACACATTAAACCTTTGTCATTGTCATTATCATTGTCTCTCTATCATGTCGTGATGTTATTATAATGATTATCCCTCTTCTAAAGGGCTATCGCCTTTATGAATAAACGTCTGCGTCTGTCTGTCTGTCTGTCTGTCTCTCTGTCTGTCTGCTGTCTCTCTGTCTGTCTGTCTGTCTGTCTGTCTGTTTGCCTCTCTCTCTCACTGTTTCTCTGTCTGCTGTCTCTCTCTCGCTCTCTGTCTGTCTGTCTGTTTCTCTTTCTCCCTGCCTCTCTCTCTCACTGTCTGACTGTCTGTCTGTCTCTCTCTATCTCTCTCTGTGTGTCTCTCTGTCTGTCTGTCTCTCTCTCTCGATATATATTATAGACAGACAGACATCGATAAATAACGTTCAAAAACATCGCAATGAGAGTGATAAAAACTCGACGCGTAGCACGCTGGCGAAGCCAAATAAATAAATAAATACGCAGCCTTTGTTTGCATATAACCCGGCTATCTTTGATTAAATCAAAACCAACAAAAAGAAATCTCCCCCAAAATCTAGGACGGTCAAGGGAATTGAGAAAGCTCCCTAGCGAATAGCGAAATCTGTGTATATTCGACAAAATAAACATGAATATTTATGAACTGCTTTATATTTTTTTTTATCCAGCCCTAAATGGAATTAAACCAGTTACGCATTTGTGAGGTCAGCTTCGCATTCAAGTTTTCTTGTTCTCTATATCTGTTCATTTTCTCTCTGTTTCCTTCTCCTTCGCTCACGTTAAATCCTGTTTCGCTTTTCGTAAGAGTAGGCCATTGTGTGCCGGTGGGAACAGATGACAGAATTTACGAAACCGCATACACACGAGGACTGGATGTAAAAAAGCACATTCTTATTCCATTATCTATCTATCTATCTATCTATCTATCTATCTATCTATCTATCTATCTATCTATCTATCTATCTATCTATCTATCTATCTATCTATCTATCTATCTGTCCCGTAGTCTGACGACCGTGGGGGCACCCTCAAAGACTCAGCAACCAGTTCCCTCCATTCCTCTCTCTGTTCTGTCTTTCTCAGGGTTTTGTTGAGTTCTAGGCCTGTCCATTCGCTGATGTTATCCTCCCAGCTCTTCCTTGGTCTGCCTCTTCTTCTTCCTCCTTGGACAGTGCCTTGCAAAACTGTCTTTGTAATTCCTTGGGATCTTGTGACATGCCCATACCATTTAAGTTTACGCTTTTTCACGATCGTTAGAAGGTTCTCATAGGGTCCAATGGTTTGCTGGATTCTGTTATGCACGCTTTCGTTGCTAATGTGGTCTTTGTAGGAGATGCCAAGGAGTCTCCGAAAGCATCTCATCTCCACTGCCTGTACTCTTCTCTCCAAATCTGCAGTCAGGGTCCATGATTCACAGGCATACAGAAATATGGATATGACAAGGGAGCGCATTAGTCTGATCTTGGAGATAAAGGAGATATTCTTATCTCTCCAGATGGTGTTTAGTTTTGACAAAGCTGTTATTGTCTGTGCAGTCCTGCATACTACTTCTGGCTTGGATCCCTGGTCTGATACAATGGCTCCCAGGTACTTAAAACTTTGAACTGTTTCCAGCTTCTGGTCATTAACCCTGATATCAGTGCTAATGCCGTTGGTGTTATTAGTCATCAGTTTGGTCTTCTCTGCACTGATTTCCATGCCGTATGTTTTGGAGGCCTTATCCAAGTGTTCTGTTAGGCTGGCAAGCTCTTTTTCTGATCCTGCTATTCCATCAATGTCATCTGCGAAGCAGAGGTTTGTGATCGTTCTGCCACCAATGCTGACTGATCCTTCATGATGTTCCAGTGCATCAGCCATGATTCTCTCAAGGAAGATGTTGAAAAGAGTGGGTGGGAGTAGACAGCCCTGCCTTACTCCAACTGTTGTTCGAAACCATTCTCCAATGTTGTTGTTGTAGTATACTGCACTGGTGGCCTCGCTGTACAGCTGTTTGATGACTCTGATCAGGTTTGCATTGATGCTGTACAAATTCATGGTTGCCCACAAAGCTGCATGCCACACCCTGTCAAATGCCTTCTTAAAATCGATAAATACGTGGTAAAGGTCTTGTTGATGTTGAAGGTACCGCTCACATAGTATTCTGAGGTTGAATATCTGTTCTGTTGTGCTGC
>CM054147.1:45647067-45652067 GCA_028751875.1 Rapana venosa
TCCCTTTCTCTCCCTCCCTCCCTCTCCCCCTTCTCCCTCCCATCTCTCTCCCTCCTCCCTCTCTCTCCCCTCTCCCTCTTCCCCCTCTCTCTCACTCTCCACCCTCTCTCCGTCTCTCTCTCTCCCTTCTCTCCCCCACTTCCCCCTCTCTCTGTGTGTCTGTCTGTCTAGATGACTGATTGACAAGGAACCCTAAAAGGGCCACCCTATCTAGGGCTATTAGAGGATGTCTGGATCCTATCAGGCCTTTTACTGGCCTGGCGTGCATGAAACAAGAAACCAAGGAATCAGAAGAGCAGACGTGATGTCATCCCTCAGCCTCAGTCTGTGCCACTGATGACCTTTTCTTTTTTTGTTGGCCCTGGGTCACTTTTCACTGGGGATTCAGCTCGTGTGTGTGTGTGTGTGTGTGTGTGTGTGTGTGTGTGTGTGTGTGTGTGTGTGTGTGTAGGTGTGGGTGTAGGTCAAGTGCTTTGCCCATCTGCCCCCTCTGTCTGTCATGGTCAAGATGGCGGTAAACTATCCAGCACTGATTTCACAAGAGTGGTCAGATATTAGGTTTCCAGTTAAGTTTGTTTTTTGGGGATCGGTGACCTAGAGGTAACGCGCCTGCTTAGAAAGCGAAAAGTCCGGGTCGGAAGTGTGCGGTGGTTTGATCCCCGCTTGGGCCCAAAATTTCTCTATCCGTTAGGCCATGAGTGGTGATCTGGGTGCTAGTCTTTCGGACGAGACAATAAACCGAGGTACCATGTTTTACATAAAATTATTTAGCGCACGTAAAAGAACCCATGGCAATAAGAGACTTGTCCCTGGTAAAATTCTAAAGAAAAATGTCACTCTGACAGGAAAACACAGATACAGACAGCAATCATTTTTCCCTACCACTAAAGTAGATATATACTATTCTTAGGGAACAATTCTTCAACTTTGATACTTTCATGAGAAAAACAAAACAAAAACGAAACAGACTAGAAGACTATACAAAGCAGGAAGAAAGCAAACTTGAATATTTGAAACGGGGATGAAACGTATAATCATGATGTTTCAATACAGTAGAAAATAACTATGGGGGACGGGATAGCTCAGTGGTCCGAGCACTTGCTTTCCCCAGACAAGGTTAAGCAGCATCGAGCGTGGTTACCGGTTTGAATGGGTGACCGTTTGCGCACCTTGGCTTCAGTACAGTCCCTTCCGCCCTCCCAGTTCACCCAGCTATAAATGGGTACCTGCCTCTTTAGGGTCAGGGAGGATAAAACAGCGAGGGAGAGGCGATAGGCGCCGCCCTCAATATGCTGACCCCTTGAAAAGTGAGGTCTCTGACGCCTCGCTCCCTTTCGACCTTATAGGTTAAAGGACACCTTTACCTTTACTTTTGCCCTTGCTAGATCTGAACGATTCACAAATAGTGAGATATTTTCCTATGCGAACGGTTTTTTCCCCTACCATTAAAGTAGATAATTCCATTCTTAGGGAACAATTCTTCAACTTTGTTACTTTCACGAGAAAACAAAACAAAAACAAAATAGAAAACTATATAAAGGAGCAAGAAAGCAAGCTTAACATTTGAAATTGGGATGAAACAATTATAATCATGATGTTTCAATACAGTAGAAAAGCACTATGTCACAAGCATTTATTCATCAATGTTCAGTGATTGCAATACTGACTCAAGTTCGTTTTTTGCGAGATGCTTGAAGAAAAGAAGCATGCCACAGCTGTCAGTTTCCTCTATTTTAACTACTCTCAGCTGCTATCCATTCCATCCCATTCCAGCCCAACCCAGCTGGTGCTGTTTATAGCAAGAATTGACATCTCTTGGAATTAGTAAAAGGAAGGGGCACGCTAATTTTAGCACTGAGCCCTGGACCCTGGACTGAGTTATGTTGAATTTGCGTGCTGTGATGTGTTCGCTTATTCAATACACCATCAGGAACGTAAGCATTTAACTTTCATTATGAACAATATCTTAGCTTTCAAGTCATTACTGGCCACAAAAAGCTGTATTAATTTGTTTATACACATTGTTTGTCTTTCTGTTGTTTATTTATTTATTTATTTTACTAAATCCTACAGTTTCAAATACAAATACAAGTTTTGTTTTTCTTTTTTCTTGTTGCTTTCATTCCATTGCTATAGCTCTGAGACTCACCAATCATGGGATTTTGTTCGGTATGCATCCGTTTTTGCCCACCATTAAGGTAGCCGCATTATGACTTCGGGGGTGATGTCTAAACAGTGTGCTTGTATTAAAAAAACAAATGCCATCCATTTAGACCAGCGTGAAATGACCTACTCTCGCAAAAGGCAGAATAGGTTTTAACGTATGTGCAAGAAGTTATGTATGCATTAACATACGGGTCCTCGGTTCATAGTAAAAAGTTATGAAAAAGTCGACCATTTAGACCAGCGTGAAATGACCTACTCTTCCAAAGGCAGAACAGATTCTAACGTATGTGCAAGAAGTTCTGTATACATTCGCACATGGGGCCTTGGTTCATACTAAAGAGCTATTAAAAAAATATACCACTTAAACTCACGACAGATTTCTCTGTATGAAATGTGGGTTGCTCTCCCCAGGGACATTACGTCACCACAAGAACAGCGCCACCCATTACTGTTTTTTACTTTCCTGTATACAAATGTATTTGTTTCCCTATCAGAGTGACTTTTTTCTACATGATTTTGCCAGGGACTTGTTTCCGTGAGTCTTTTACGTGCGCTAAATAATCATGTGTAACACACGGGACCTCGGTTTATCATCTCATCCGAAGGACTAAAATCCAGACCACCACTCATGGTGTAATGGATAGGGGGAAAAGTTTCGGGCCCAAACAGAGATCAAACTACAGCACAAATCCGACCTGGACTGGTCGCTTTCTAGACAGATGCGTTACCTCTAGACCACCGATCCACCTATGATAGCCTCTAGCTACAGGTAACACAAGCATTCCATTGAAAACGGTGCTCTGTCAGCGCCTGGGGTGTATCACTGTTCTTCATTAAACCATTGACGCTGGGGGCAACAGCAAAGTGAGAGGCTGTATGACCAGTGGCTTTTCCACTCATGGAATTCCACTTTACAGCTTAGCCTTTAGTGATCGACTATGACTCTCTGACTAGGAGGCTTGACTCGCACAGTCCTTATATGCTGCAGCCTTGGGGGATAGTTGGCCTTTGGAAAACATCTCCAACGCTGACTGTCCTTATGACCACTTGGCCGAGAGAGTGGGGATGTACTGTGGGCAAGGCATCTCCACTATAATCAAATTTCTGCCCAATTTCCGAAACAGAAGCTGCCTCCTCTGCTGTTTTGGAGGTCATGGTCGAACACGACGGACAAACATAACATACTGATACCATTGAACAGGCAGCACAGCACGTCTCTACAGACTGCACACAGCTGGGGCTGCTTTACTGTGTAAGCCATCTGCACAAACACAGGCGGGAATAATGACTGAGGGATGGAGCAGTCAAGGCAGTAAGTGAGCTTCGTTTGATCTCCATGATCTTCATGATGCCCTACCGTCTGGCCGTCTGCAATGTGTGCGTGCACGCTTACACAGACTCAGTCACACAGAGACACAAACACTGCGCGCACACAGACGCACAGCCACACACACACATACACACACAGGCATACACAGACAGACAGACACACACATACACGCATTGGCACACACATTTGTAATTGTTGTAATTGCCATTCCTCGGAAGATTAAAACATTTTTTACATTGAATTCACACACATAAACACACACACATAAGCACACACGCACACAAACGCACGCACACACACACACGCACGCACGCACACACACACACACAAACACGCACGCACACACACACACGCACACACACACACACGCACGCACACAACGCACGCACACAACGCACGCACACACACAGACTCTTGTGTCTGTTAACACCAGCCGTCAGTGTCCCACAGAGAAGCAGGTGTTGAACAATATCCAGCACTCATGCTGTCTGTTCACATTTACTCAAGTATCCAGGGCCAGCTGGGATCAGACATAAATTGAGTCTGATCTGATTCACAGAATTAGCTCCCCCTAAACTTTCAACCCCCAAAACTAAACTACTACATCACCAAATTTGAAAATGACATCCGCCATATGAAGACCTCTTGACTTAACTGAAAAGACGCAAACTGAAGTGGTACGGGCACCTTACACGAACATCTGGACTTGCCAAGACTGTCATACAGGGAACTGTACAAGCACGGAGACGAAGAGGCAGACAGAGAAAACGATGGGAAGACAACATCATAGAGTGAACTGGCCTTGAGTAGAACCACATACTACAGCAAGCTGAAAACCGTAAGGAGTGAAAAAAGCTGGTTGCAAAATCTTCAGTGGTACGCAAACAGTCTGTCAGACTATGGGATAGATGAAAGTGAAGGAAACTACTATTGAAAACTTTCAAGTTCTTCTTTTTCTCAGGAAAATTCAGACACATTGATTAACTGCTGACTAAAATGTAGCTTTATAAACCAGTGCCTTAGGTCCTGACTTTGAGAAAATCTGAAAACTTGGAAATACTTCCTACGTACTGAGTTAAAAAAATAAAAGTCAAGATGCCCCATAGCCTTATAAATTAATTAGTATGTGATCGTAGTGGAACTAGGCATCACAGAAACACATCAAAAGTTTGAACACTGCTGCAAATTTCTTTGATTTCTATTGTGATGGGATATCATCAAGATTATTAGAAGTATTCTGTAAGTTTATTTTTAGATTTGGCATTATTGTTAGCGTATTACAGCAGCCCCATTATATATATATGATTACCTGAATTTGTAGAAATGATTGAGGGTCTTTACCTGATTCATTGTAATTGTCATCTTGATTCCTAAACCGAGGAATCAAAGAAATATCCTTTGTATTTAATGTTGTATCATTATCTCTAACATCAAAATTACAAGACATTTTTTTCAATAACAATCGTCTTTGATGTAAACAATAATGATATCAAACACGGACTTG
>CM054147.1:45667067-45674567 GCA_028751875.1 Rapana venosa
CAGCGATTGGGCCACAATTCAAAACAAAGACCCAGAGGAGAGAGAGAGAGAGAGAGAGAGAGAGAGAGAGAGGAGAGAGGGAGAGAGGGGGAGAGAGGGAGAGAGAGATAGAGAGAGAGATAGGGAGAGAGAGAGAGAGAGAGAGAGAGAGAGAGAGAGAGAGAGAGAGAGAGAGGAGAGAGAGAGAGAGAGAGAGAGAGAGAGGGAGAGAGAGATAGAGAGAGAGATAGGGAGAGAGAGAGAGGAGAGAGAGAGAGAGAGAGAGAGGAGAGAGAGAGAGAAGAGAGAGAAGAGAGAGAGAGAGAGAGAGAGAGAGAGAGGAGAGAGAGAGAGAGAGAGGAGAGAGAGAGAGCTAGCTCTGAACTGGTTTAATGTACATCGGCCTTAGGCCACAATACACTTTGAGGAACAAAAGATGGAAGATGCAAAAAAATGAAATAGAACTTCTCATAAACTTTCAGAGAGAGAGAGAGAGAGAGAGAGAGAGAGAGAGAGGAGAGAGAGAGAGAGAGATGAGACTGAGAGAGAGAGAGAGAGAGAGAGAGAGAACTCTGAACTCGAGAGAGAGAGAGAGAGAGAGAGAGAGAGAGAGAGAGAGAGAGAGAGAGAGAGAGAGAGAGAGAGAGAGAGAGAGAGAGAGAGAGAGAGAGAGAGAGAGAGAGAGAGAGAGAGAGAGAGAGAAAGAGAACTCTGAACTGGTTTAATGTACATAGGCTTTAGGCCACAATACACTTTGAGGGAAAAAAAAAGGAAGATGCAAACAAAAAAAAGAAATAGAACTTCTCGTAAACTTTGGTAGGACTTGGCACAATACCTTAGCGTGCACTCAAAATTGTATCCTCTTGAATAGGTAGATTCCTAAAGCATGACTGAATAAATGCTGACGTAGACCAAGAATCAAAACAACAAAACACAGTTAAAAAAAATCTTAGTTCACCTAAACTGCACCCCATTACATCACAAAAAGATAATATACCTGTGAACAAAGTTATTGATGGAGAGAAAGGGAGAGAGAAGAGAGAGAGAGAGAGAGAGAGAGAGAGAGAGAGAGAGAGAGAGAGAGAGAGAGAGAGAGAGAGAGAGAGAGAGAGAGAGAGAGACTCACACAGACCCACACATACACGCAGACTTAACACGTATGCAAGTAACATATTGAAGTGGCACCTTTTTTCTTAAATGAAATAAACGATTTCTAATCATCATCCATAGAGAATTCATGTGTACTGAAAAGAATGCTCTAGAACCAGTTCTGAAAAAGGGCATACAGATTACTGTGTTAGTGCTATGCTTTACACCTCTCAGTTATACTGGATGCTCCATTAACTCAGAAAGGATGGCAGAAAAAATCCAGATGTCTGTTACTGACAGAGAAATGAAAACTGTCTGGCATGTTTTCTTATAGAAATCACAGACACTATTCGAAAAAGAACTTGGAAAAAGTCCAATGATGTGATGGTTGGGTAATTTGATAAGCTTCACTTCTGTTGAAAAATCATGTCCGCTATCTAGGTTAGTCAATGCCTTAAAAAAGTTTCTCCTGCTTTGAGAAGGACATGAGACATTCCCTAATCTATCTTCTTCGTCAGTGAAGTACTGGTTGTCCAAATGTATTCGTATCAACCCCACTACACAAATACACACCAACAGACATCTAACTTTCCCCGAGAGATATAAAAGTACGGAAAACTATCGAATGAAGATGCTATTAGGCCATTATCCGGAAGAAAAGCTGCAAAACTTTCTGAGTGGCTTGGTTAGTGTTCAGGTGAAAGTTTCTGTAACGAATACCTGCGAGAAACTTGACACCTGCTGACCAAAATAGTGTGGCCACTGCTCTCTCTAGAAAGCGGCAGTACTAAGTTCATCCAGCAAGTATGTTCTGTGGGGTTATAAGCTCCGTTACGGCGTCGTTGGTCTAGTTTGGGCTTGTTGTTTTATACAGAAGTGAAGGATGCACTCTTAAAGCTGCAGATGAAAACAGACTTAAAAGTGCAGAGATCTGGGTGTACAGAAGATTGCTAAGAACTCGCTGGACCAAAAAGAGGAACAAACCGAAGCAGTTTGGAAAACAAAAACAAAACTAAAAAGACAACCTGAACTTTAAAGCCTGGTTAGAAAAAGGAAAAGGAAACATCTTGAACATGCCGTGAGTCATTAGAGTTGCCATGTAAATAAAGACTGTAGCACAGAGCAGGATGGAGGGCAAGAGACGACAAGGAAGATCACTGACTTCCTACGTGGAGACCACAGCACATTGGATGGAGTTGTCGAAGGATAAATCTACAGGAGGACTGAAGACATTAAAGGAATATAGGCAGGTGATGGGGCATGCATCAGCGGCTTTATCCAAAGTGACGATGCCGACAGGTAAACAGGTATTGTTTTTTTAGGTATCTAGCTAAATGAACACAAACAACAACAGTCCAAAAGTACATATAAACGATTGTCAGTCAGTATCACTGAGTTCGGTGTAAGCGTCGCACACACTGACACCGACATGATCCTCCTTCCTTCTCCATTTGCTTAGTCATCTAATTCATTTTCTGATGATACGAGGCACTGGTGTTACCTTTTGCTGGATACCCTCGCACTGTGGTATTTACTTTAATGAAAAAGTTGACAGAAAAGCAAAATGTGGAGCTGAGCATATCGATGGGTCTTGCAGCATAAGTGTTCCTCTATCCATCCATGAGGGCTATAGTATGTTACAAATTGAATGTTGAAAACACTGTAAAAAGAAACTACAAAGTACCGGTTATTCCTGGAGTGATGATGTAGCCCATGTATTATCTTTTGATAAGATCAAATATCGTAATTTACATGAATATAGAAATGTTGTATCTCTTATCTACAGGTTTAAGCTCACTGCTTTTAGAACAAAATTTAGAAAAAAGCAACATGTATCTTTGGTGAAAATCTTACCAATGATCACATTCTTTTACGATGCAGAGATATGAAAAACATCTTACCTGCCTTCCCAGTCCGTAGCTTACAGCAAGTTCTAAATGACATTCCATTAATGAAAGAAATTGTATTGTCATTAAGCCATACTCCTATTTTCAGACTCCTCTGATATAAGGATAGCTTCAAGTTATATGAATTGGAAAGTTAGTATTTTTGCTGTTTGATGTTTTTGGGGTTGTTTTTGTTGTTGTTGTTGGGTGTTTTTGTTTCCTTTTTTTTCTTCCGAATTCTTGTTTATGCTTTTTTCATAATAGTTGTTTATTGCGATTGATTAGTTATGTGCCTACCTCTTCCCCCTACACACACACACACACACACACACACACACACACACACACGCAAGTGCGCGCGCGCACACACACACGCACGCACACACGCACGCACACACACATACACACACTTTCCCGTTATTTAGTGGAAGGACGTTAAACTGAAGAACATTTACTACTTCTCCATTTGCTCAAGTCTTCGCTGTACTGCCCCTGCTGACTTCATGGATTCTCATGCCACAGGATTCAGTGATGTTGCCAGTGAGAGAAGCTGGTAGTCTGCCTTTTTTCTTTTCTCCTCGATTTTGCCTTGAAAGAGTTTTCACGAGGTCCATTCTCTTGGTTTCGTAGCGTATTGTCTACACATCTTAGTTTCCTTTCCTTTTTTAAAGTAAGGAGCGTTCTTCTTGTTCCCAGTTTGTATAGTATACTTTCATTTGTTCCTTTATCTGCCCAACTGACCCTGATCACAAAAATTAAGACCAAAAGCTGAGATTGCTTTGAGAGAAACTGTAACGTCACAGATTCTAAAAGCTTTTGTATATTGTCTGCTAGTTAATGCCGTCAGCGCCTGGGCTTTATCACAGTTCTTGATTAAACCATTGACGCTGGGGGCAACAGCAAAGTGAGAGGCTGTATGACCAGTAGGTTTCCCACTCATGGAATTCCACTTTACAGCTTAGTCTTTAGTGATCGACTATGACTCTCTGACTAGGAGACTTGACTCGCACAGTCCTTATGTGCTGCAGCCCTGGGGGCTGGTTGCCATTTGAACATCTCCAACGCTGACTGTCCTTATGCCCACTTGCCGAAGAGAGTGGGGATGTACTGTGGGCAAGGCATCTCCACTATAATCAAATTTCTGCCCAGTTTCCAAAACAGAAGCTGCCTCCTCTGCTGGTTTGGAGGTCATCGTCGGACACGACAGACAAACATACAACGCTAGTGAAAGAGGTCAAGACAGATTTTTTTGACTGACCTGGGTAACCTGGCTGGATTTAGGGGAATAGACAGGGCTGTGCTACAGTCTTTTTTTAAAAAAAAATACTGATTTTACTGTAAACCAGTGGAACAGACATTATTACGTTATATTGGTCTAACGAGTCAAGGCTATATGGCAAGATACAGATATGTATTTTCTTATCATCATACAACCAGGTTTTGCTCATACACAAAATAATTATAGACATATAAGATGTTTTCATGGTTACTCGAGAAAGATTTTCGATGTTAAAATTAACAAACAAAAATACAGTAGATGATACAAAACTATTTTATTAATGGATAAATGAATACTGAGGAAACTACTGATTGCGTTCTGATCCGAGAATTGTTTTGATCAAAATAGAAAACAGCCAGGCTGTTTTCTATTTTGATCAAAACAGTTCTCGGATCAGAACGCAATCAGTAGTTTCCTCAGTATTCATTTATCCATTAATATACAAAAAAGCCTAGAAAACATAATAATAATAATAATATATGGAATTTATATAGCGCTGAATCTTGTAAAAACAAACAAATCGAAGCGCTTAAGGACACAACGAGAAAAAAAAACACCGAACACCCCCCACTCCCACCCACACAACAAGCAAAACAAAACAAGTAAAGATAAATTTAAAAAAACAATCCCAACTCGAAAAGAAGAAAAAGATAGACAAAAATAAAAACTAACAACAAAAGAAAAATCATATAGATTATTACAAGAAAAAAACCCCAAGAAATATCTGAAATCCAACTTCAGCGCGGAAATGACAAAAATCAGCATGCTGAAAGATATCCAGATTTTCTGTTCCATGACAGCTGCAGGGCGTTCTTTCCCCACGAAGACTGATCCAGCCATTTCCTTGCCCTCAAGATCAGTTCTGGCTTAGGAAGCACTTCACGCTGGCCAGCGAAACCACGCATGTGGCATGTTAAAGGTTATACACGGTTAGCGAGTGAATGAGAACTAAGTACATGACCAGAAACTGCAAGATAACGATGGCACGTAGACTGAACTGGAAATGGAAAAAAAAGCTCATATCTATCTATCTGTCAGTCAGTCAGTCAGTCAGTCAGTCAGTCTGTCTGTCTGTCTGTCTGTCTGTCTGTCTGTCTGTCTGTCTATCTATCTATCTATCTATCTATCTGTCTGTATGTCTGTCTATCTATCTGTCTATCTGTCTATCTATCTGTCTATCTATCTATCTATCTATCTATCTATCTATCTATCTATCTATCTATCTATCTATCTATCTATCTATCTATCTATCTATCTATCTATCTATAATTCGATCGATCGATATATCGATATATCGATCTGACGATCTATCTATCTATCTATCTATCTATCTATCTATCTATCTATCTATCTATCTATCTATCTATCTATCTATCTATCTATCTATCTATCTATCTATCGATCTATCTATCTATCTATCTATCTATCTATCTATCTATCGATCGATCGATCGATCGATCGATCGATCGATCTATCTATCTATCTATCTATCTATCTCTATCATCTATCTATCTATCTATCTATCTATCTATCTATCCATCCATCCATTCATCCATCCATCCATCCATCCATCCATCCATCCATCCATCCATCCATCCATCCATCCATCTATCTATCTATCTATCTATCTATCTATCTATGGGTAAAAAACCATCCCCTGAGGAAGGCGCATATCCGAAATAATTATAAGGGACAAATTCATGCACTTGTTATTATTTCTTTTGCGGCCATCTCTCTCTCATATATATATATATATATTCATTCTTATGAATTGCAAGTCAGTACTGTCAAACAATTTTGCTTGCTTTATTGGAACAAAACTGCTCAGTCTATACCCATTCCTTCTGTTAAGATAGCATAGACAGATTCTCACACATTTGCAGGAGAAGAATTTGAAAAAGAAGAAGAATTTGAAGAAGAAGAAGAATTTGAAGAAGAAGAATTTGAAAAAAAGAAAAAAATTTGAAGAAGAGGAAGAATTTGAAGAAGAAGAAGAATTTGAAGAAAGAGAAGAATTTGAAGAAGAAGAAGAATTTGAAGAAGAAGAAGAATCTGGAGAAGAAGAAAAAGAAAGAAGAAGAAGAAGAACAACAACAACAAAAAGCAACAAAAAACAACAACAATAACAACAGCTAAAAGAACAAGAAGAAAAATAAGACCAAGATCAAGAAGAAAAAATGAATAAATTGCAAAAAAAAAAATCAATCACACACACACCAAACATCTTCAGCAGTTAAAAACATTTTCGAAAAAAAAATCAATGACACAATGCAAATCTCCTTCATCAAAATAACAATGTCACTACAGACATCACTCATGATGAATGGCAAAAAACCCCATTGGTCAGAATGGGGCTAAACCAACACCATGTGTTTACTAAGCGTTAAGAGACAGGTTGATGTTGGCTAACATGTTCGCTTAAAGGTGAGGTGACCTTAATCCAGCTTTTCCAATCACAACACGATGTTGGAGTAATTTTCTTGAAGTCATCAAAAAACAAACAAACAAACTTAATATTTAGAGTGCGCAGAGAGAGAGAGAGAGAGAGAGAGAGAGAGAGAGAGAGAGAGAGAGAGAGGGAGAGAGAGAGAGGAGAGAGAGAGAGAGAGAGAGAGAGAGAGAGAAATAGACAGACAGACAGAGAAAGAGACAGAAAGACAGATAAAGAGGAGGTAAAGTTAAAGGAGTCCCATAACCTATAAGGTCGTAGCGGAGCGAGGCGTCAGCAGACCTCACTTCTCTAGGGCCAGCATATTGAGGGCGGCGCCCATCTCCTCTCCCTCGCTGTTTACCTTCCCTGACCCTAAAGAGGGCAGGTACCCATTTACAGCTGGGTGAACTGGGGGAACTGTACTGAAGCCAAGGCGCGCAAACGGTCACCCATCCAACTGGTAACCACGCTCGACGCTGCTTGACACGGCTGGGGGAAAGCGAGTGCTCCGACCACTGAGCTATCCCGTCCCCCGTCCCAGATAAAGAGGCAGACAGTAAAACAGACGAAAGATATACAGACAGAGACAGGGAGATTGAGTGAAAGAGACACAAGAGATTGAGAGAGATTGAGAGAAAGAGACAAAGATATTGAGAAAAAGAGACAGGGATAAAGAGACAGAGACATAAACAGAAGGAGACAGGGAGATGGGGAAAGAGAAGGAGAGAGAAGAGAGAGAGAGAGAGAGAGAAGAGAGAGAGAGAGAGAGAGAGAGAGAGAGAGAGAGAGAAACAGACAGACAAAGATACAGATAAAGACAGAAGGACCTAGGCAGA